>JAMAKP010000003.1:459185-811407 GCA_023628455.1 Chaetomiaceae sp. B2702 | reverse complement strand
CCCCCCTCCCTCTCTTGAGGCGACCTTTTGGATACCTCGACGGCACCGACTTGGCTGCCACGGCTCTGTTTTCTTCCGGATTAAGCGAGGGTCGAGGCCAATCGCTTTCCGACCCCCGCCGCAACGATCAAGACGACGGGCCCGGGGCTCGCCGCAAGGCTCTCTTCATTTTTTACCATTCCCTTATTACCATCGAAAGATATTTGCATGGGCACATTTGGGGCGGAAATGGGCACGTGGGGGAGAACAGGAAAGGCGCCCTCTTTCGTCGCCTGTTCTTTTGCAACCTTCATGACGCTCCTTTTGGTGCGCTCCGGAGTTAGGCGCGTTGGTTTAGATCATTCGAAATCCCTATCCTACCCGGTGGAGGCGAGAGAGGAAGAGTGTGGCCTGTACATACCGAAGGGAAATCATAATTACGGTGTTTCCATGTCACGTTCAGCAACTGTCGGAAGTTCTTTCTGAACTCCTTCGGCCAAGCAGAGTTCTAGATGGCACCCTTTCAGCTTGAGAGAAGCCTGTCCATCAGCGAATATTAGTACGGAACCATCGCAGGGACGTGTGTGGAAGACAGCGACAGCCTCTAGAGTTATAATACAGCGAGACAGTATCGTATATACAAGTCCTTGACGAGAAATAGAGCCGAGAAGTGGGGGAGAGGAACAAAAGAAAAGGAGCTCCCACCCCCAATGCCATGTTTAACTGAACCAATCACTCCCCAGATGACCGAGCCGCTCCAACGCCACGCCACGCTCATATCTGTCTGTCTATACACATCAAAGCCTAAAAGGAATCAACAGAAAAAGAAAGAAAAAAAAACCCTAGGTCTTCCATCCCTGAATCCCTATCCTCTCTTTCGAGCCACCTACCCACCACCACCCCTTCTCTATCAACCCAGAAACCAATTTTTCTTCTTCCCTCGCCACACATCCCTCAACTTGTTCTGTTTCCTCTCTCCCCTCGGCCTATTCTCGGATTCCTGCCGTTGAGACCAACAAACATCCTCCCGGTTGCTACAAATCCTTCAGCTTTCTGGTTGTCCAAGCCGCCACCAGCGAGCTCAGCGCGCCCAGCAACATGCATACGGCAATGGCGTTGGGACCCGACGGGTCGCTGCGCTCGCTGGGGTCCGCCTCGGCGGCCAACTCGGGGCTCTTGCCGGGCTCCAGCACGGCAAAGACGGCGCCGGCCATCACGGTGCTGAGAAACTGGGGGATTGTGACGTAGATGTTGAGGATGCCAAAGTATATGCCGCTCAGCTCGCCCGTGGAGCCCTGGCCGGCGGCGGCGGTGCCGGCTTCGAGGGTGCCGTGGTCGAGCCGGAGCATCTCGATGCTGGCATCGTTGGAGAGGCGGCGGTAGGGTACCGCGGCGGCGGCGTTTGCGGCGGTGAAAGACGGGTCGGAGGAGCCGCTCAGCTTGTTTACCTCTACGCCGAGGAAGGTGACGGGCGCCCACTGGGACACGCACCAGGGGATACCGCAGAAGGCGACGATCCAGGTGGCGAAGCGGAAAGAGGTGGCGAAGGGGGTGAAGAACATGGCGATCGAGAACATGATATTGCTGACGACCCAGGCGGTCAGGAGGTCGGGCTTGACCTTGTTGAAGGCTTCAATCAGCGGGGCGATGCTGGCGGGCGGGCGGTGAGTGAAGGTGTCGTCTTCCGGGGCCTGAATCAGGGCTGGCAGGATCCAGGCGCTGATGAACGACACGGTCGAGTAGACGGTCAACGCCATGCTCCCGATACGACCCATGTCGCCCAGTGCATCGTGCGAGTCCCTGGCGCTGGGGGAGACATCGTAGCGGAAGTAGGTCTCACCGACCCAGGTGCTGCTGTAGACGATGAAAGGAAACCAGCCGATCCAAGACCAGAATACAGCGTTGCATATGCCACGAATACGAGGGGGGAGCGTCAATAAGGTTGAGTAAATTTGGCGGACAACCTTGAAGCGGCCCTGGGCCCGTCGAGGGTCATGGCGCACTGAGACTAGGATGCGCTCTGTGACGGCCCAGCAGGTGACGGCCGAGGTGAGCAGCATCCCCAAGGCGGCGATAACAGTGAGCTGCTTGAACTGGCTATCCCCAAGCCTGGGCCCAAAGAGCTCGACTAGATCAAGGGCTCCCATGGCGTAACCAATGATGTGCCCGAGTGAGTTCATGCGGCTTGCTAAAGGGGCGATCAGACCAGTTACCGCAAAAAACAGCATGAGACACATTCAAAAAATCACTTACACCAGGCCGCACCTATCTGCTGCTTCTGGATGGGCAAGGTGTCCACAACAAGACTTCTCGCGCAGGACATGACTGGGAGCTCAACGTTAGCGGTGCAAAGCAGGCAGAATCCGCCGGGCACGTCGCGCCTCACTCACCTGCATTGATGGCGAAGTCGACGCTATAGAGGGACAAGACTGCGAGCATGATAGTCAGGGCTCGAGCCGTGTCGGGGTCCGAAACCAAGGAGGCGACTAGCTCCTTAGTAAAGCCGAGAGCAAGTAAACTCAAGGCGACAATGACGGACCCGATGGCGATGATGGGCCGCCGTCTGCCCCATTTCGACGTCGACTCATCCGCAACCACCCCTATTATGGGCTGTACAATCAGGCCCGAGATGGGACCGGCAACCCAGACCAGCGACGTCTGTCCTTTCGTCAGTCCAAGGGATAGGAGGTATGGCGTGCAGTCTGCGCACATGAAACGTTAGTGTCACAGCTACGTGGGATGAGGTGCAGGGCAAAAAAGGGGCGGCCTACATGTCATCTCGACACCCCAAGTAAAGCTGCAGACGACAGGTCAGCAATTGCACGGTCCACGCCGGCGCAATGCATTTGTACGGACGTAATACCGATGGAGACGCAGGTCAAAAGCACCATGCGCATGGTTTCGGAGCTACCCTCCACCTTTGGCTGGCCCGCCCATGTTGACATCTTTACGAGGTCGTCGTCGCCGTCGCCGCCGCCGCCGTCGTTATTGCAGTCTTAGTCGTCTGGGTCCCAACCTTCCAGCCTGCCGATACCTTTGAGAAAGATGCGGCGCTCCCACGTTCCGATTCCGGCTTCCGGATGCTGGACTGGCCGAAGGACTGCGTGTCCCCGTTTGCACAACCGGCAGTGAGCCTTGAAGCTCGTGTGGTCGAATGCGATCCGCCGCTTTAAATCGTCTGCCATGAGCACAGGTGTTGCGTCAGCAAAGCTGCCTCTAATCGTGCAGCGTGTCAACCATGTTGGGCGTCGATAGCCCACGGGCAGACAAACAGACGGACAGATGGACAGATGGGCAGACGGACGGGCAGGCAAACAGGTGGGTGGACGGATAGAAGGTGGACGGATAGAAGGGCACAAATAATCCCAGACTCGCTCCCTTACCATATCAAGGCATCGGTGGTACAAAGTATTGCCTGCTGAGACAGCGACAGCAGCATCGCACAGCATCAACCACCGCGCACAAGAGGATATCTCTCCTAGCTTTTCGCAACGGATCGGTTGCTGCTGACTGCGATTGCGACTGGCGATTTCGGACGTCTCGCGTGTGGTCTCGCCGCGGCTCGCATCCGGCTGTGTGACAGTGGGCTGGTGCGGTATGTGTAACGAACGACGAGGAATAGGTAGGTAGGTAGGTAGGTAGGTAGGTAGGTAGGTAGGTAGGAAAAATTCAGGTAGCGAGCGAGGGCCTAAAACACGACCAGAGAGGGCTGACAGCTTGCGGGAATCCGAGATGAGCCCAGCTGTTATCAACCTTTTTGGTGGGCCTGCGCATCGACGCCGCGGTGCCAAGCCCCCCAGAGATGCGCGGGCTGGCCCACCAGGAATAGGGGGGCGCTGTGACGTACTGAGCCGTTGGTTAGGTAAGAGATGGAGACAAGCCCGTATCGGCAGGGGGCTTGGCTGCCAGTTTGACACATCGCCCAGAGCTCATCAGCTCCTGTCTCATCAGCAACCACAGCGCAGCGCAAGTTTTATTCGAGTGCGTGTTTTGGATAATTCCTGCAGGTCAGGTCTCACAACAACACACAAACTTAACCCTTGGGGGGCCCCACGAAGTCGCGGCCCGGCCCGTGAATTTTATGTGTCATTGGTTTCGGTGTGTCGGGCAGTCGGCGCCAGCGATGTCGTAGAGGGTTGTTCCCGTAACTCAGGTACCACCCATTACCTTACTGTACTATGGATGTATGTACAGTATTACTTCGCAAGCAATTGCACGGACATGCATGCTACATACATAATAAGATACCATTAATCGTTTGAACCCAGAGACTTGACAGGTGGTCTCGATGCATTCTAGGCTACAACATGCAGGTAATACATACACAATACACGTTACAAGGACAATTTTACACAGCGTGGCCTTTTTGCTATGTAAATACATACCTAGGTAGGTACGAATACGTGCAGTGCACACAGTCGGCAGGCAGGCAGGTGAGGCAGGGTGCTCGCGTGGAAAGTTGATGCTGCCCCACCATGACGCGGGGCACCTGAGCTTGTCGCCCATTGAGCGCGCTCCGATCTAGGAACGTGGGTTCCAAAAAATCAGCCTCTGACTCGACAGCTTCGAACCAAGGCAGTGGTCCCGCGATAGCTTCAGCCCCTCATATAGTGCAAAAAGTGCCGCTCTGCAGGAGACCCAACGCCGGCAAATTGGGCCACCACAGACGACTGCTGCGCAACCAACAAGGTGCGTGGGGGACGAAGACCCCTTATTCGCTTCCTTCCCCAGGCAAACTACTACCCCGCCATCGCCTGCCGTGTCCCCATTACATACTGCATAGTACACACGGATACTGATAATATCCGACTTAGGAACAAACACCTCTTCTGCACTCTGTTTTGCGCCATATCCGCGCCATCCCACCCTGGGCCGTTCGCCTCCGTGTCATAATAGGCCGCCGCCATGGATCTAGTTAACCAGTGAGTTACTTACCCTCCCCCCTCCTCCTTCGCCCCTCATATCCGTTTCGTTCACCCCCGCCATGCCCGCCTCCTTCCTCTCCTCGCTTCCTCGACCCGGTAGTCGGGAATCGCTGCCGTCATGGCTCAAGAGCTGATCCCCTTTGGAAGCCTAGAAGGCCGACTGCTCTTCGCAGTCCCCAAGAGTGTGTCCCGCCCACAATGACCTCGTTCGACAGGTCCCCCCTGTTGCACCCCCGAATGCTGACCCCCAACCTCAAGAGGGTCGCCTCCTCCAAGCGGCCTTGAACCTCCTCGAGGGTGCCGACATCCAGTTTCGGCGCGAGAACCGTCTGGACATCGCCCTGGTGAAGAACCTGCCCATCGCCCTCATCTTCCTGCCCGCGGCCGACATCCCCACCTTCGTCGGCGAGGGCCGCGTCGACCTGGGCATCACAGGCCACGACCAGGTGCAGGAACACGATGCCGGCTCAAGGGCGCTCGCCCGCGCTCGCCGCATGAGCAACGAGTGGGACCCCACCAAGGCCGCCAGCCGCAAGCCGCTCGGCTGCGAGACGGTCATGGACCTCGGCTTCGGCGCCTGCCGCCTGCAGGTCCAAGTGCCCGCCAAGGGCGACTACGTCGATGGCAAGGACCTGATCGGGAAGAACATCGGTACGAGCTTTGTCCACCTCGCGCGGGAGTACTTTGCGCGCCTGGAAATGGAGAAGGAGGGCGTGACGGACGCCACTCAGTTCGAGGGGAGGAAGCTCCGGACCAAGATCATTGAGCTCAGCGGGAGCGTTGAAGCGGCATGCGCACTGGGCGTAGCCGATGGCATCGTCGATCTTGTTGGTGAGTGCAGGCCTCTTGCCTTTGAACTCTCTCTCCCCCCCCCCCCCACCGCAAAACCCCCATTTCGCTTCTATTTACTGAACCCCCCCTTCCCAGAATCCGGCGAGACAATGAAAGCGGCCGGCCTCAAAGCAATCGACACGGTCGTCGAGACCTCCGCCATCCTGATCAAATCCAAGGCCCCCAGCAACCCAGAGCTCGTCGACCTGATCGCCTCACGCATCCGCGGCGTCATCACGGCTCAGAAGTACGTGCTTTGCCAGTATAACGTACCGCGCGCCAAGCTGCCCGAGGCGACCAAGGTCACGCCGGGCAAGCGCGCCGCCACCGTCACGTCGCTCGACGAGGAGGGCTGGGTCGCTGTCAGCGCCATGGTGGAGAAGAAGCGCATCGCGACCGTCATGGACGACCTGGTCAAGGTGGGCGCCACGGACATCCTGGTGCTGGATATCCACAATACGAGGAGTAGCTAGACGGTTTGGCTGGAGGATTTAGGATAGAAAAAAAAAATAAAAAAATAAAAGTGATCTCGAAGACACGGGAAATCATCAGGGGGGGGGGGGGGGTCCTCGAATACGTGACTTGTGCTGTCACCTCACGGCGGGCATGTCTAGGCAGCAACATCGAGTGACAAAGATCAGTGTACAATCTCAGTAGTTTCAGTCTTGTGTGTGTGTGTGCTCCGGAACCCCTCGCTAGAAAACTAGGGAGCAGGGGTATCAAATGAAATACACGGCGTACGTGCGCATTGCCACGCGTCCATCTTCCCAAACGCCGTCCCTTATTGAGCCAGAAAGCCAGCCGATAACTGGAAAAGAGAAGGAAAAGAAAAAGCGCGGAATAAAAAGTGATCGTAGTACCGCTGGCCACGACCTGCCAGCCACCTCGCCTCTTCCTCTTTCCATATCCATCTGGGCCGGAGCGATCGAACCTAGGCAGAGTGGATAGCCATAAGACGGCTGGGCAAATACATACATAGAAAATACAAAAAAAAGATTAACATTCTCAGAGACAGCCAGTAAGGCGATCGCATTCCTGTCATAATTAGTAAATAGGTCTGCCCTCCTCCCACTTCCGGTGGACAGCCTTCCGCTCCGGCATCTCCGATGCCGGCTTGCTGGAAGCGTCTTCAAGCTCCCCCTTGACATTCGGGCCCCACGACACGCGGACACTCTTGCGCCGGCGAGCCGACGAACCGTCGCCGGCGCCGAGCCTGCTGGGTCCTATCCACTCCCAAGCCCTCCCCACCTCGCCGTTGCGGCCCTCGCGCTGGCCGGTGCGGACATTGCTGTTCTGTTCCACAACCGCGCGCACGCGCTGCCAGAGGCGCTCGCGATCCGAGAGGCTGTGCAGCGAGCGGAGCACATCGTCGCGCAGGTTTGGCAGAAAGAGGAAGGCATCTTCGTCGCCGCCCTCAAATGCGACTTCCTTCTGGGTCGCCAGGCGTTCGAGGACCTCGTCCACCAGGGCCGGGATCTGCGCCGACAGGGCGCGGTTGTGGATGAAGCGGCGGCGGCCGTAGATGATGGACAGAAGCGAAAGGATCAGTCCACCAATGCTGAGTCGATGTCGAGCCACGCCGAGCTTGACGGACCGCTGGAGCGCACAGGTGTACGAAAGGCGAGCGAGAGAGGTGGACGATATTTTGGTGGTTGGAAAGGCGGGGGCACCTCCGGTTCTAAGGGTCCGGCGACGGGTCTGGTTAGTCCCATGGTCAGAAACTGATGTGGATAATTGAACACGTGCACCGAAGACTGGATCCACGCGGTGAAAGGTAGCAATGGTGAAAAGACTTACTCGGGACCTTCAGATTCCTCCTGCTGGACCTCAACTTCATCTCTGGCCTTGACCTCTCCAATGGCTGCAGCCCAGAGTTCGTCAAACTCGTCTGCCGCCATTCTCTTGCTGCGCTTCTTGTTGAGAATCTCCTTCAATTCCTGTTCTTCGATAGCGGGGCTGTCCACCGGCTCGCCCTCGGGTTCAAGAGACTCGCCGCACTCGTACTTGGCCCTCCGGTCACGCAGTTCCTCGACTGCCTTGTCGGCGACAGCCTGGACGCGACGGACTTTCTCGCCATCCGGCTCGCAGGTGGGCGGCAGAGGGACAAGACCACCGAGGGATAGCGGGTGGGGCTTCAGGATGAAGTCGGGCTCGCAGCGAGCCGTGAAGTCTTCATAGCAGTAGGCGTGCGGTGGGCACGTTTCGCATTTGGGCTCGAGAGCACCGGCAATCCAATCGGGCACCTGGATGTTCTCGATATCGAGTCTCGAACCCAGCTCTGAAGCCCAGTCCGGAAGTTGAATGTTGGTGGGGATTAGCTGAGTCGGCTGCCGGCCAAGCCCGCAATATCCCACCGCTATCTTCTCTTGCCTGTACCAGGCCGCATAGGCGACAAAGAGGGTTGTGATAAGCACCCAGAGAGGGGTCGCCAAACTTGAGCGGCGCTTGGAAGGTTGCGGCGCCCTCCGGGCAATGGCCAAAGCGGGATGAGCGGCCTCTTCCTGGTCGAGCGCCAGTTGCTCTTCAGGCGTGAACTCTTCGTCGGCCTCGATCTCAGGTGTCCTTGACCTGGGGATCCTGCTGAGCGGCATCTCGATGTTCCGGGAGACGGCCGTAGGCTCCTCCACGTCACCGAAGGCATATCCGTCGGTCCGCCGACGGGCGGTGGACGGGGTTTGCCTCAGTATCGAATCCAGACCGCTTGTCTTGCGGCGGTTCGTGGGTGTCTTCACAGGAGAGATGGGCGAGTTAGCGCCGCTCTGGAAAGGGTTCTCGCTACTGAACACGCTCGCAGTCTCGGGTGTTCTCTTGAAAAAGCTCTCTTCCTCTGGCGGTTCCAGCTTGGGGACCGGAGTCACACGCCGGTCGCGCCTGGTCGACTGAGGCGGGTCGAAGTCGGGGGCCGTATCGGTGTCGGAGGCAGGTGGTAATTGAGCGCTCGCTGATCGCGATTGTCTCTTGCGAGGGCTCTCTCTTAGCGGCGCCGGTGTCAGTGGAATGTGATCAGCCTCCTCGGACTCGCGCTTCACCCTCGTGGTCTTCCTAGGCGACCGAGAGCGCCTCGCGGAAGGCGGCGGCGGCATCACTTCGTCATTGAACTCGGCGCTCGTGGTGCTCTGGGAGTCGGCATCCACGATGCCTCTGCTTGTGCGCTTCGCCCGGGCGCGCGTGGCTAGAATCTTCTTGGATTGCGGCACAACATGGTCGTTAAAGATGTCGACCAGTTGTTGTTTCTTGGCCTGAGATGGATATTGGATGTTGTGTGTGACAAAGATGGAGCGCAGACGCGGGACGGTCAGCGTCCTCGGGTCAAATTCCGGCTGCAGATAATCGACGCTCTCGGTATCTGACATGATGGGTGATGGTCGATGGTCGCGCAAAGGAGAATGCGATAGAGAATGGGCTGCCCAGCGACACGGTCGATGTGGCGCACAGGACGATCAGGCCAGGTAGCGTTATTATCACGCCAACCTGTCAATGGCGATCGGTTACCCTCCCTCAATTTTGTGATGGAATGGCCAGGTTTGCTTATCACAAATGCATGCAGCTGCGAGGTCAATCAAGCTGGCGCTGATCGTCCTGTATCTTGCAAGAGATCGTGGCAGCACAACAAAGTCCCTGCTCAGACCAAATCGATAAGAAGATATGGCGGGGAATGAGAAATCAGCGAGGAAAAAAAAAAAAAAAAAGGGTGTGTTTTTCTGCGCTGGAGTGGATAAAGCACAAGTCGACAGTCGACAAAACAAACCGGGCGGAGGATAGATGACGAAAGCGGAGCTGCGCTGTTGGTTGCCCTGTGGCAACGCGACAGAAGCTTGGCAAGCCGCTGTGGCGCATTTCTTAAACAGCCAGGAACGTTGCGCCACATCCCGTTTGCCCAAGCGCTTCAAAGGATTTCGACGTCACCGTCCTCATCAGTTCCAAATCGTCAGCAGGGCCCGCATCGTTTCATCCCCCGTCTTTGCCCGGCCCCATCGCAACAAGATAACCGAATTGTCCTATGCCGTTACTCTGCACACAGGTGTCACCAGCAGCCGTTCCCCAGCCCGCCTAACCAGTAACCAGTAACCACTCACTTCCGCTTCGGCACCGTCACAACGAGGACTCCATCCTGCATGCCACTCACAACCATTCCCTCCCCATCTACAACCTCCTCCTTACCAGGCCCTTCCGCAGGGGGGATCCTAACCACCCTTGTGAAACCCCCAGTCCACGTCTCACGAGATACCACCCTCCCCAAGTCCCCGTCCCCGCCCTCACCTAGCGGGTTCACATGCCCCTTGACAACCACCGCCGCCCTCCCCTCGTCCCATTCCACGGTGATATCCTCCTTCGCGCGCGGCGGGACAGCAACGTGCAAGGTCCAGCGAGAAGGTGAGGAGAAGATGTCAACTGGCGGGAATGTATGTTTCCCGCCCACGCCCGCCGCTTCTGTCGCCGCCTTTGCCGCCTTGCCAGTGGCCTGTGGATTTGCATCGAAGAGCTCAGCCTCGGCTGCTGCTGCCGCCGTGGTTATGTCGTAGAGATCCTCCTCTCCGTAGGCGTGGGCGGTGCTCCCAGACATGGTGTGGAGGCGTCCTGGTTGTTGGGTTGTGGGATTCGGCCCTGATGACGGACGACTGTCGTGGATGAATTGATGGGGTTGCTTAAACGTAAGCCAGTGTTTGCTGTCTCAACCGTGTATGATCAGTTCTCCATGGCGGCACAAAAACAAGCGACAACCGGTGTTTCTTTCTTCGGTTTCGCCACTCATGACGACGAATGCCTTTCCCCCCAACTCGGCAACTACAGTATGTATAGTACTATACTGCGCCTGGAACATCCACACAAGCTCGTACAACGTACAAGATCGTCTCCTAGATCCACACTGAATCAGACCTCATTCTATGGACTGTAAACTATGTACATGGCTTGTCTACCGTGTATGTACATAGGTACCTAAACATCCCAGGGTTTCGCGTGGCGGGGTACAGTACAACGCCGGGTTATTCCTCATCTCTATTGCCATCAACAAGTGGAACGAAATATCCATCTTTCCCAACTCGATCTTCCTTGAAGGAAACGACGCTCTGCAACGACCAGCCTAGATTCATAAAAGATTCATAGCAATCAAAATAACAGGCAACTCATTCGAACGATTCATCATTATGCTTTTTACCATCGTCTCCTGGGTATTTCCAACTCGTCTACCTCCACTCACACATGGTATTATCATGCCCACACCGTGTTCCTTTGTAGCTGTCCCCTAAAATGCCACAATGTGTCCTCGACAGTTGAATGTGCCAGGGATGGTTACACGTTGATACCTGGAAACAATATCCATCACCGCAGCACCATCGTGTCCGCCATCGCAACCTCTAAAAAAAGAAGCCGAGTATATCCCCACAACGCCAATTTGCAACTTTTCCCATCCTTACGTTCCATGACCCATTCGCACCCCATCTGCGTCTTACATGTCTGCCCTCTTTATCATGCCTCTACCTCCTTCGTCTCCACATCCCTCGCATCAGCCTTCAACTCAAGCTTCTGTTCGGCTTCCTCAGCCCGCCGGTTCGCGGCAGCAACCTCCTGCTGCAATTGTTTGATATACTCAATCGCCATCTCGACTGTGCTCGCCTTGCTGTTCGGCGCGGCGCCATTCTTGTCCTTCTTGCTGTCACTGCCCTCGCCCTCGCTATCCTTTGGCGGCCGCGGAAGGAGAGTGGCGATTTCATGAAGCGCCGAGTTGATCCGGTTCCGGCGACCCTGCTCGGCAATCTTGTGCGACGTGCGTTTTGACGTGAGATTTGTCGACAACTCGCTTGGGTACGACACTCCAGGGAGCGTGTTGCCCTCGAGAATCCGCTGATAGTTTGATTTGCTGGCGAGAAGGTGCGACGCCGCCTCCTCGACGTCCGGGCCACCGGGCAACAGGGGTTTGATGCTGGGTGATATCTTGGGTCTTAAAGCTGGCGAGACCGGGATTGAGCTCACGCTCCCTCGTTTCTTGCTTCCCCTCGGTAGCAATTGTGGCGTCTTTCTCGCGCCGAATCCAGACCCTGCGAGCAGCTGTGGGCTTTGAGCCGCCGAGGAAGTGGTAGGTGGCTTCACTAGCGAAGGCGAGGGAAGAGGCGCAAGAGAAGGGGTTTTGGACGAATTGCTTTCTTGAGAAGGTTGTGTTGGAGTTGGGTAATTTGTGGGTGCGGCAGTCCTGTTCAAGAAGTTTGCAGACTCTGGAAGCTCAAAGGTTTCGATGTGGTCTGTGTCGACTGCTTCCTGGCTGCCGGCTCTGGCGCCCACGCTGCGGGTACTCGGCGAGCTCAACTTCATCAATGATGCAGGGGTTGCCGGAGACGCCAACCCTGGCCGTACGGGTTGAAGAGAGTTGGGAACCGCGCTAATCTGCGGGGAAATGTACGGAGACGGCCTTGCGGATCGCGGTTTGGGAATAGGAGGCGGAGGCATCTCAACGGGCACTGTGTCGTTCAGCGCCTCGGGCGAGACTGAATCTTCAGAATCCGTCACTCCGGTCGTAGATGACGAAGATGTCTGCATCATGGGTGTGGGAAGGAGGTGAGGATCTTGACTCTGCTCGGCGTTCTCAGCCAGCTCGCTCAACACCTGGGAGTTCAAGCTCGGGGTCGTCGCGGTCCGCCTGCGCAACGGTTTCGAAATTGGCGATTGCTTGATGCCGGATTTTGCCCTTGCCTTCGCGGCGTTCTTTCGCATCTTTTTAGCCAAATCCCCAGGCGTCGAATTCGACACTGCATTTGCGGTTGACGAGTCAAGGTCCATATCCACCGGAGAGCTCGTGGTCACAACGCTGCGCAACTGATCAAACATGGCCAGGGGGTCGGACTGGGCATGCAGAGCCGGTGAGGTTAAAGGGCTGAAATAGGCGCCGGATACAGCAAACTGCGAATCAACCGAGAAATGAGTGTCAAGAGGCGTGACCGCCGGCGAGACCAGCGGAGTAAATGACATCTGGGGGGTGTCTCAGCAAACTTTGCTTCTTCACGCAAGTGGGACGGAATCTTAACCTACATCTGCCTGGTCCTTGAGCCTCTGGTACCGATACTCAATGGCGTGCTGCTGCTGCTGTTCGGCTGGGCTGGGCTGTGTCGTATAGTAGTGGTTGGCGCCCGGTTGGAGCTCCAGGCTCTGGGGCGTCGGAGGAACCATGCGGCTGTGCTGGCGGGCGAAGAAGGCAACCTGCTGTTCCTCGATATGCCTCTGCTGGTGCCGTAGTTTCTGCTGTTGAAGAAACTGGATCTGAGCATCGATGCTATCGACAATGGCCTCGTTCGGAGTGGGAGGCGGCATCATGGTGGTCGGTATGGTTTGGTACGGTGCAGCACTTGTGATGGCCGGCATCTGGTGCTGCATTGCGGTGACCGCTGGCGACAGGAGGATCGGTGCGTCAGTGCCGCTCATGGGGATGTCGAGCTGGTCCCGGGTATGCGTTTGCATTAATTGGGGGGCCGCCGAGGTCTGGAAGTCCTGGAAGTTATAGCTGATGCCATCGCCAAGGCTCCCCATGCCGTTCATATCCAGGAATTGTTGGAAGTCATCCTCGGACGGGGGGTGGACTGAATGGTCGGCGACGGCCCAACTGGACGAATCCATGATTGGATATGGCTCAGAAACCAGTCCAAAGGAGATATAGAATTCGTGATGTGCGATGTAGAAGGGTTTCAAGACGGCCCTGGCCCGTCAAACTTCTCTCTCGCGCCGTTAGTTGCGGGTTCAGTCGTCGACGTGAATCGGAGGGCGGAAGTTCTTGCAAAGAGCCGGTATCGATCGGTCGGCCGGAGCACGGGCCGGATACCTCATCTGCGACCTGCGATTCGCAATTCCACAGATGCGCCGAGAAGGCGAGTCTACAAAGCGCCGGACTGGCGGAAATCGTTGATGAGACGCAGGCAGAAGGGGAAAGGGTCCGTTGGGATCTCGTTAAGCTACCGACGGGCGTTGCTGCTGGCGATCAGGAGGTATTGAGCAGAACTCTCGAGAGTTCGGGGACCCTGGAGAGAGTGGGCGGTGGTGGGGGGACGCAAGGTTGAAATGGAAACCAAGGCCGTCTGTGGCCTGTGGTTGGGTGTGTGCCCCACGCCCTGGATGCTAATTGCGCTCCGTTCACTGTGCAGTTAATGCCCCGCTCTTCGCCCCGCAGCCTGTCCGGCTCACCCAACGAATACTTCAGGTGGACGAGTAGGTGGACGGCCCAGGCCTCGCGCTTCTTTTTACCAACGCGGAAGCCCGCTAAAAGTAATGGTTACATCAGCCTATCCAAACCAATGAAGCTCCGAATACCGGCCGGGAAAAAAGTTTGAGCATGGGGGAATCTCCGTGGAAGACCTTAGGTACATACATAGGTAAGGTAACTACACTACAACGCGACAATGAAGTACAAGATAAAAAGGGGGAAACGCAGGCGCAAACGCAGAAAAACTGATGACCTCTGGGGCAACTGCCTTGGTTCCTTGGCACTATATACGAACACTGCGAGACACCTTTGTACCTTGCGCCGGCCCCAATGACGTTGTTTCTCGGTGATCGTCAACAATCATTTGGACGCCCCGAGTCTTGGACAGCGCGGGATTGCTCGGGACTGAACGCTTGGCCGCCTTGCACTCCCGCCAAAATGACCTGCAGCTGCTCAGCACGGACCAAGGGGTTCCCGAAACGCCGGGATATTTTGCTGTGAAGCTCGAGAACGCTGAACTCAGGCACAGCGTACATACTTCGTACCGCTAGCAAATAGACACTGTTTTTCAACACAGCTCGTGGCTCCGGGCGTTTCACTTCTCGTCTCTGAAAGGTAACAGTAGCTGTGGGGATGGATGCAGGAGATGGGTGATGCGAGATGGGAGGGCCTTGCAGATTCTCAGCGGCGCATGTGACCCACTTGCCTACGGCGGCTTGATTGACAGATCAAAACCCCACGTTAAGTGGGGGCGCCGTTTCACAGCGCGAACCCGCGACTTTGGACAAGCCAACCGAAGATCAACGAAAGAGCTGACCGGGATGCAGGAAAGGCTGTGGAAAGAGCCCAACTGTGCTGTAATTATTGTCACAAGACATCCCGCTCTCGGCACCGGAATCTGACGGGGCCTGCAGTGCATGTGGCTGTCGAGAATCAGGCAAAGCGCCATCTCGTTCGTTTTCGTTGACCGAGATGAGAAACCCTGGGACGAACCTGACCCCAGTGGCGCAACCACCAGACTCGGGCTACGGCTTGCTGGACCCTTCGGTGGACACATACACATATTCGTATTTGTTGTCGAACCTCGCGTCGGTCGTATGGTTGCCGCGTGGCGGTCATGGAAGTTTCGCACGGTAGGACCTGCCGAGTAGATATGTGCGGCGCGGCTGGAGACCGCCCAGACTATTTGTTCGGCGATGCTACTCGGGTCCGCAACCGACAGGGAATCAATCGGTGGGTTCCGCAGATTTGAGAAGAGGACTCCTCCGGCACCCGAGCTTCGGCAGAATTGACGTATGTACTAAGCAAGATGGTGAAATCATGGCATAGAACAGCGGGATTCGGTTCGGCATTAGATAACAAGATCGCGTATTTACTGTCTCCTCGCCCGACAGGTAGCCGGCCGAGATTCTAAATACATACAATTGTCCGGCTGTCACGTCCAGCAGCTTCCAGTGTCACATAATCACAGGAAACAGCCTGCTGGAACAGGCTGTCCCTTTCCTCCACGAGCGTCGCTTCGCCGCCCTGACGCGGCGAGACAATTAACTGCAGTGACAAGAAACAGAAAACGAAGCAGGTGGCCGACAACAGAAACGCGCTGGTATCGAAGTTCGTTTGAACGGAAAAAGTATAACAGACAAGGACTGGCTAAAAATAAAAAAAAGGAATCTGTGACCGAGCCCGGGCCGCCAGCTGGAAATGCCAGTAATAGATGACGAATCGAAACGCGCGCGCCAGACTGTACAGGGATATAGTACTGGAGATGAATGGAGAGAGAAAAAAAAAACCGAAAATAGGGGTTGGTATATGGACAGGTCCAAACAGAGAAAGGAAAATGCTGATGCTGGGAATTTCCCATTGCGCCGAATATGCCCGAAGTCGGCAAGTGTAAGTAAGGTAGGTAATGTTGGCTCAGGGGGTTTGGTAGAAATGGGTTGCGCACGTCTAGTTGAACGCCGGGTTCGGATTGGTCGGGAAAAGCGTGGACGGACAGCACGCTGAAAAGCAAAGACTCCAAGGATACAATGCTTTTTGGTTGCGGGATAGGTGTTGAGGTAGCCGCCGTCATAAAATGGGTGGTTGTCATCAAAATCGGTCATGGCAAGGGTCGGGGTATTTAAAACGTCGTCCGGGCAAGGACCTGCCGCAGAAGGATGGATGCATTCCCCTAGCTGCTGCCGCCCAGGTTCAGCCAGCTCATGTCGTCGCGGACGGGGGCCTGTTGCCGTGGCGGTGCCGATCGAGACGGCGCTTGCGTTGGAGGTTTCAAGCCTTGTGAGGCCGGGGCAAGGGGTGTCGAGTAGAGGCCTGTGAACGAGTCGTTGAGCGACCGGTCCGCGCCCCAGGGTTTGTTGGCGGCCGTCGGGTCCCATGCCTCGTGGACCGACTCCGGGATCCCGCTCGAGTATGCCGATGCGGACATATCGCTCACTGCGCTGATCGGCCGTTGGATCTCAATGCGGCCGCTCATCCCTTCGTTTAGCTTATCGTTGTACACGGCGATGGTCGGGCTGTGGGCGTTGACACGGCTGAAGGACATGCGGGGTTCGGCAGCGGCAGGGAACAATGGAGGGACTGTGGCGCTGTCCTGGGTCATGCGGTGCGGGTTGCTGTAGTGGGAGCTCCTGTCCGATCCCAACGTGGTCCGACGCGAGTTGATGGCGGCAGCGCTGTTGTTGTTGCTGTTGCCGCTCCCGAAACCCAAAAGGTTCAACGCCGAACCGCCAGACCAGTACCTGTTCCATCCAGAGCTGCGTCGTGTAGTCCCTTGTTTGTCCGCCCCTGTCGTGAGATTCCGCGGCTTCGGCTCAACCGTGCTGGCTGCAAATGCCACGCCCTTCTCGTCCCGGGGTTGCTGTTGCTGCTGCTGCTGTTGTTGTTGTTGTTGTTGTTGTTGCTGCTGTTGCTGTTGCTGAGACGGAGACGGCCGAACCGGTGCGGGCATTTGAGTCGTCTGCGGCATCGGCTTGCTGATGGTGCTCTTGAAGGCTTTGAAGGTGCTATCATACGAGTCGCGTCTGCTTTCGTTGCTCGACTTGCGGCTCAGACCAGATGGTGTCGACTTGTGCTGGCCAGTGCGGCCCATGAGAATCGCCATGGACGAGAACGAACTCTGCGAACCCTGTGGCTGGTGTCCGCGGAAGACACCTGGTGGACCCTGGCCGAGCGCAAGGCTGTCTTTGGCAAAACCGATGCCGTCCTTCTCGTTCGATGACGCGCCGCTGGCACGTCGCACGTGGCCTGCCTCCATATGAGCCTGCCGCTTCTTTCGCCTCTTGATACACAAATACACGAAAACCAGGAGTAGCGCCAGACCAAAGAAACCACCCAGAACAGCCCCGAGGATAGTATTGACCGGCGGCCCATCGCTGCTTGAAACAGCTGGCACGGCTGCCTCTGTTGGGGTTTCGGTAGCCGCTGCCGGGCTCGTCACACTCGGCGACACGGTGGTCGATGAGGCCGCCAGGGAGGTTGATGTTGTTGATGACGATGTCGCCGACGACGTCGAGGTGGATTCGGTTGAGAGGAGCTTGATTTGGGCGAGGTTTGAGTCGGCATCCTCCCAGGTGTTTTGTCTGGCATTGAACATGCACAACACGTCCTCGTCATTCCCGCCCGCAATCACCACCATGCCATCCGGCCCTTGAGCGAGGGCAAAGTTGCTCCTGGTGGCTTTCGGTGCCAAGGTTGAGTTGTATGCCGGCCAGTTCTGCAATGTCAAGGGCTCGGCAGCTCTCCTATCCTTGTTGCGGCCAAGGCCTCGGTCTGTCGTTGTCGACATCCGTCTGCGAAGCGGTGCGGCGTTGGGGACCGGCGCCCCGGGGCCGTTAAAGAGGACAGTCCGCGTCACTATGTTGGGCGACTCTGCCATATCGAAGGTGATTAAGCTTTTCGAACCATCATCGCCCGCCATCAACACCGCCTGAATGGCCGATGTATCTTTCGGCAGCGGCGCAGCGAGCGATGCCTCCGAGTCTATCCATTTCCGCTCTGGCGCGTTGAACAGCAAGACCTGCGTGTTGGATGCGCTCCCGCCGACCAGGACGGCCTGGCTGGCGGACCAGGGCAATAGAATGGGCTTGTACACCGGCTGCCCAATCGAGTCGCGCGCGTCGATTGCGTGCGGCGCCGATGCGCCAATGGTAAACGTGTCTGTTGATGGGCCCTGGCTGCCATCCTGGCGGCCGGCATAGACGAGAATGGAGTCGGTGCTGTTGATGTAGACGGCGCTGTGTCCTATCCGCTGATGTGTTACTGGCGACTCCAGCTTTATCGTCTCCCATTGTCCCGTCGCATATGTGTACTTCTGCAGGCCCTGGTACCCGTCCGTCCCGCTCACTCCTCCGACAACGAAGAAGGCCGATGTCGCGGCTGTCCCCGTTGTTGAACCCACGCACACAGCCCCCGTCACCTTCTCGCCTTGGGGCAGTTCCTCCCATTCAGCCCCCGGCTCTAACGGCAATGACTGGAACGCATCGGCCGAGTATGTATAAAGTGTGTTGTTGAAAATAACCGAACACGCGTTGTTCAACGCCGTCTTTGGCTGAGGGAGCGGCATTGTGGCGGAATCTACGCGCCAGCTGATGACTTGGTCGACCTGGGCAATTCGGTGCCTCCAGCGAAGAGGGGATGAGCCTCGATGATAGCGTCCTCGTTAGCAACACATGTCGACTTGGGCGTTGACGGTAGCGAGAGAAAGAGCAGTGCAGAAGCCGGATGGGAAGTTCGATCTCCAGGAGTCGTCCCGCCCAAGACTTCTCCGGTCTACCAGAAAATCGGAGAGAAAACAGCCAACGTCGATCTGGAAACTTGAGGACCGGCCCCTGTTTGGTGGGAGGAGAAGGATGATCGACAGAACAAAACTCAGGCGGCGTTTCCGAGAAGCAAACGGGCTGTGAGCGCCAGCAATCGGCCGTGAGGGCGTGGAAACGAAGCCTTGTTGTCCTGAAGGCTTCCGTGTCGCAGGATAGAGAGGGGGTTACGTGGATCGGGGTGTCTGCCGTGAAATGTTTGATGGAGCGCACACAATCCCTCCTGCGAGCCCCTGTAACCGACGGGATCGAGGGCCCTAGGGAGGTATCGAGTCCGGGGCTGTGCGGACAGCGGTTCGTGTGGCTGGTGAACGGGAGAGGCAAACTGGAGCAATGATGGCAAACTGCAAACTGTGCCAGACGAGTTTCGATTGCCGGGTGATGATAGATGGTCGACTTCGTGGAGCTGAACACGGCGACCTGACACCACACGCGCACGCACACTTCACACTCGCGGACACATACACACCCCAACCTCGCTAGCAGGAAAGGCGAGAGGGGACGAAGACACACACGGCAGAGCGTGACTGAGACCGACGGCGTCAAGCGATAGGAGTCCACCAGGAGAAACGGGAAATTGAGCCAAACGGGGTCTGGCGGGAGGGTCTGACAAGGGGCAAGGGAACCGGGGGCCTGGTCGAATCAGGGGCGCCAATGGGGCCGAGCAAGGGACTCCTGGGCGTTCATTTGTAGTCCGTCATGCCGGCTACCTCCCGGCCCCATCCAACCACGGTGGTTACCCAAAGTACCGCCAAGCGTGAGGGAACTTGCCATTTCGGTTTTCGGTGGGAGGGCTGATCTCAAGCTGGGGAGAAAAGGGGGCACAGGCGCAAACTAGAAATTGCTGCGTACAGCGCTCTGTAGGCACAGCACCAGCCACGGTCGGCAAGTCGGTGCCGTCCTCTCCCTGCGCTCGTCCGGTCCCGGTCCCTATTGACACCAACAGCAGAGGCCGACCGAGAAGGAAGAGAAGGCATCACGAGATCAAGCAATGAAGCTGCGGTCCACAGTTTGCACTGCAATTCCAGTCCCCTATCGAGTTGACTCCGTAGTCAACACCTAACGTCCCGACTAATATCCAGGAACTAGCACGGTACATACAACTAGATTTGATAGCGTGATAATTCCGGTGACGGGTCCGAGGAAAGGTGAGCTCATGAGATGATGCGCTCGTAATGGCTCTCAGGCGTGTCGCTTTAATGCTGCAACCAGCAAAATGTCACATCGCGAGACGACGGTGACAACGCCGAGCAAGGGATTCCCATCGAATAGAAGCCCTGTTCTGAACTTTTTCTGAAACGCCAGGTACCCCGCCCCGGACGCTGAACCTAACCAGGAACGGAAAAAGCGCCTGCGGCCCCACCCAGGAGATGGGGCAGGGTCGCTCCACCTCCCGTCCGTTGCTTTCCCAAACCAAGTTCGAATCCTCGGTTCTGAAATTGCGTTCCCTCATTTGCAGCAACAAGCAATGATGTCAATCTTTTAAGGTGGCGCGCGGCTCTGCGCGTGACAAAGTATTGTACTGTACAAAGACATCGCCGTCACTACCTGGGTACCTACTCACTACACTACGCAGTACCGACGACTTAGTCCTCAATAAGACATCGGCGCCGGATCCACGAGGCTCACCAAGCGAACGGGTGCCGATCAATGGAGCGCGTGCGTGTCTGGAGGAGAACAAGTTACCTTGGTGCTTGCGCTCTCCACCCCCATTCCCACTCTATGCTTCCACTACCGATGTGTATGTACATACGTAGAGGTATGTACCCAGTCAAGGACCGTGTGGTACGGGTACAAAGGTAGTAAAAGCGCCGAGCTCGATATTCCGCCCTGTCCAAAACACTCAACTTCTGCTCCTCCGTCCTGTCGAATGTCCCAACCCGACGGTCGTCCGGGCAGCGAGACTTGGGGTTGAGGTGAAGGAAGAAGAAGATTAGCAAAGACGCCTAGCGAGCCCCGTAAACGTGCGGCGTTGATGTCTTCTTCCAGGTTTGTTAGCCCATCAGGTTGAGCACCGCCTTATTATTAGGAGTCCTCCGTCCAGGTAGCGCCGCTTCAAGTTCATATTTCCAAGAGGGCTGCTCAGATCGCTGTAAAGTGTTGAATTCGGGTATCACGCTTAATCACTCCGCACATCCGTCCGTCTAAACACAATCCGCTCCATGCCCAACCAACTCCTTCCTGGGGGAAAACAAACATAGAACTAGAACATGCACGCGTTCCAAGTTACCCATGAATGGCCACAGACGCTTCCATATTTTCATGCCCAACTCCGAAATAAACAACGCTTCCTAGCCGCTTCCCATAAAACAAGCCGAACCCAATCGCTTCCAAGGTCACGATTCGCTTTCTCCCTCCATCTTACTTTCGCCTGAAGTCCAACTCATTCGAGCTCTTCCGCATTCTGCTGGCCTTATGCTATCAGCCGTCGTCAGTAGCCAGCGGTGTAGAGGAAATGATAGCCAAAGAGCAATGCTTACACCTCACAATCCTATCCATTCATCTCTGCAGACTACGCCGGCCGTATAAACGCCTCCATCGGCAACTCTCCCTTCTTTTCCTCAAAGGATCTGAGCGCCAGGTCATAGTCCCAGTTCGCCATTCCTGCCAAACAGAGCTCCGAATATTCTGGGGTCATTCCAGTCTGGCGGGATAATTCTTGAACCATTTGGGCACGGGTAACGTCGTCCAGCACCGGAGGTTGCGCCAGGGTGGGAGCCGCTGAAACGGGCGCTACAACGGGATTATGAACGATTGCACTCGGCATCTCTTGGGGTTTCAAAGCTTCCACCGTCAAATCATCGCTAATAACTCGGTAAGGGTGTGGTGCTCCGGGTTTGCTCGGGCCAAGGGTAAAAGCGCGGCAAAACTTGCGTGTTCCAGCGAGCTGCTGGGTCGGGTCGACTTCCTCAAAGCGGCTCTTAACCCTGATGGTCAAGCCCATAGCCGAGCCCGGTCCAGAAGGATCTGCCAGGCTTGCGAAGGTGTGGCAGTCAATCTTCCATTCATCAGGCCGATCCAAGCTGGCATGTCTTGTAGCAGGCAGGCGGGCCCAGAGTTCGGCAATCAGGTTAGCTCCGGTAAACAACCGCTGCTGGACTGACGGGTTCCGGGCGCTAATTGTTCCCAGGTTCCTAGAGAAGCTAAAATAAGCATCCGAACCGGCCTCTGGCCCGGTGACGAGTGTGAAGGCAGAGTCTTCGTCGTAGAACTCCCTGGCGAGCGCAGGTCGGTCGTGGTCATATGCGGTGAAAAATCCGTGAAGGAAAGTGCTCGCCACGTTGTTCCCCCCATCCTGCAGGTTAGACGGAAGGCTGGGTAGCGGTACCGGAAACCATGCTTTTAGAGCCGCTGCGGCCTCTTCCGGAGTCCTAACCCGGTGCCCGTCAAGAATTTGGAGATTTGGAAACCATTCGATGATTTGGGTCGGGTAGTTCGGCAGGCCGGTGACGGGGTTTCCGACGAGATGGAGCTCCTCCAGACGACGGAATTCGTGACGCCACTTGGAGATTTTCGAAAAGTCCCCCAGCCCGTTACCACTAAGGTCAAGACGGCGCAGGCGAGGCAAGTTGTGAGCAAGACTGAACACCTCGCCAACATCATGAATGTCGTTATTGGCCAGGGTAATAGCCTGGATGGCTGCTTCTTTCTCGGCAGAGTTGTCGTAGTGCATCGAGATAAGACGTAGGAGGGCCTTGAAGGACTTTTCGGCAAGAGCCTTTGACTCGAAGGCGCCCATGGCAATGAGGGTCGGATCGGTTCCAAGCGCGGAAAGGTCCAGCAGCTTTTGTTCAGTGTTGTATCGAGAGGCGAGAACGACCAACAATCTGTCTTTGGTTTCTGACGATTTTGGCTCCTGGTTATCCGTAGATTGGTTGGTCTGGGCAAGCGTCGGGTCGCTAGCCTCCTCGATGGTCAATTCGGCGCCGGCATATGTATATCCGTTCAGTCGCAGCAGATGGGGTGCGTCGGCTTGGTTGACCTTAAGCCACACATCGTCGCCACGAATGACACCCTACACTGCGTTAGAACACATCAGGAAAATAAAACACGAAAAGAACTAGGGAATGAACATACTCTGCCAAGTGTGATGGGGCGCTCTTTGGAGGACTTCCGCTCGAGAAAGTCCAGAAGCGAGCGAAGGCCACCGTCCGGGTTGCTTGCTGCCTTGCTGTCTTTGAGGCCGTGAACTTTGATGCTGACTTTTTTCGGTTGACCTTTTGTGCTAAGAGCAGCGCCGCCCTGTGCCGAGACGTAGTTTCGTACATTCTGTGCGAGTCGAGAGGATGAATGGGCCGGGCCGGTTCCTTTTGCACCGCGTGCGCCGCGTCCGCCTCGGTTGCCGCGATTGCCACGAGTAGAATTGGCCGAAGGACCGGTCGGGGGATTGGCTGCATTGGTGCTATCCATGGATACATCACCGTCGCGATCGGTTCGGGGTGCTCCGCGGCGCTTTCCTACACCAGCGCCGCGTGTGGTGCCGCGTGTGGTGCCGCGCAGGCTTGTCCTGTTGCTGCTGCCAGCGCGAGGACCTGTTGGAGGCGCCATTGATTGTGGCTGATTGCACTTACCAAAATTGCAAGGCTGTTGACGTGAACCTTGTGAGGAAGTGCCAGCTGTGCGTTTTGGTTGATTGCAATTGTTGAGAGAAAGAAAGTGGGGGACGGAAGACGCGAGAGAAAGAGCATTGAAAGGGACCCGGACCATGATGGAGGCCACCCCACCCCCATGCATGTGAAAGCACGGGTCAAGTGGGGCGCTGCCTAAAGCCGCAGACTCTAACGTCTGGCAGCCTTGTTCCAGCCCATCCATTTCCAGCCTGCCGCCTGCCTTGTCTCAGCCCGCGAACCCATGCATTGAACTCTCCTTCGCCCTGTTCGCATTCGCAACGGCGAAGATGCACAGAGCCCATTGCTTCTGAATGGGTATAGTTCAGCATTATCCCCATTTTACTAATTCATAGAATTACTAGAATAATAAAGAATGTCTATTCGTGAGTATGTGCAATGTGCCTATCTCTGCATCAATGTCATACGGGTGTTGTCAACTCTATTGTGTGCGCCTCTATGCCTACCTGGGCCACGACACTGGCCCCCCGAGCCTCAACCTTGGACTGAAAGAGAGCCAAGGCACCCATTTGATGTCAAACTCCTATCATGAGAAAGATTTGCTGTCCAGAGGTAAGGTTTATTTTGTATAATGCCTGCGATGCTGCGACTCCGTCCTTCTGAGAAATAATTAGGGAAGTACCTGAACACTAAATTAGTTGCGCCCGTATTTTCCGCCTCGAAACCTTTTGAGATCCTCGTCTCAAAGTTTTGCTTGAAGTCAAGTTCCCTTGCCGTAGCGAAAAGTCACGTGCCATGGCGTGTTGGCGCGTGTTCCCCGCGCTCCAATCGCGTCTTCCGCCCTATTTGATTCTTTGGTTGCCGAATCCTATCTAGGCATTTGGAATGGGCACCAATTTATGTACGAAGCCTAATAAAGTACCTAGGTACCTACAGAGGTAGCTGCCCCGTGATCTACCACTTGACCAACGTCTCAGCTCCCACGCACAACGAAACACCACCACAAAGACGGATCCCAGCTACCATATGCTACGCGCCTCGTTTCTCTTTAAAATTGTGGCTTCCACGGTCTAAATTCAGAACGAACGTGGGACGAGAATAACAAACCATGGACGACGATGAGTTTGACAACGAGTTCGACGACATTCCCGACGAGGATCTACTTCTGGCTCTCACCCGGGCTACTGATGCCGCAGCCACGTCATTGAATCAAGGACCCAACCTACGCGCAGTCAGCAATGGTGTCCCCCAACACCCCAGACCACCACCAACTCAATTCGCGCAGCGCTCCGTCAGGAGCCCACCCCCACATCGACCGCCGGGCCAGACCCAGAACTTCCGCCAGACTACGCTATGGGGTAACACAATCCAAGAAGGCCGTGGGACGACGGGATCGCAAGTCCCTAAGAATCGCCCATTCCGGGCCGACCTCCCCCCCGAGGCCCCAACCCACCATGAACTCAACCATGGTGAACTGTCGACCTGGGTCTATCCCTTGAATCTTGGACCCATTCGAGACTATCAGTTCAGCATCGTCAAGAATGGTCTCTTCAACAACACGCTGGTCGCCCTGCCCACCGGCCTGGGCAAGACCTTCATTGCGGCCACCGTCATGCTCAACTATTTCCGCTGGACGAAGCGTGCCAAGATTGTGTTTGTCGCGCCCACAAAGCCACTCGCCTCTCAGCAGGTCCAGGCCTGCCTCAGTATCGCCGGTATCCCGCGGTCACAAGCGACCCTTCTCACCGGGGAGACGCCTCCGGTCTTGCGGGAGGGGGAGTGGGAAAGCAAGCGGCTGTTCTTCATGACCCCGCAGACACTCATGAACGACCTTTCCAAAGGATTCGCGGACCCCAAATCTATGGTGCTTCTTGTTATCGACGAGGCCCACCGCGCGACGGGGGACTACGCCTATGTCAAGGCCGTCGAGTTTATACGGCGCTTCTCAAAAAGCCTTCGGGTTCTTGCACTGACCGCGACGCCGGGGTCGACGGTCGAGGGCGTGCAGCAAATCATTGACAATCTCGGCATCTCCCACGTAGAGATCAGGACGGAGGAGTCGATTGATATCCG
Organism: Chaetomiaceae sp. B2702; assembly: GCA_023628455.1. Classification (NCBI taxonomy): domain Eukaryota; kingdom Fungi; phylum Ascomycota; class Sordariomycetes; order Sordariales; family Chaetomiaceae; species Chaetomiaceae sp. B2702. The sequence goes on along the minus strand of JAMAKP010000003.1, from coordinate 786,032 downwards.
TCAGTACGTCCATTCACGGAACATCGACACCGTCACCTTCGACCCGTCGGACGAGATGTGCGAGGTGAGAGAGTTGTTTTCCAAGGCCCTGAAGCCCTTGGTGGACAAGCTGAGTTCGCAAAACATATACTACGGCAGAGATCCCATGAACTTAACCACGTTTGGGCTGCTCAAGTCCAGAAATGAGTGGATGGCCGGGCCCGGTAGGCACGTGAATCAGGGGACAAAGTTTATGATGATTGCCGTGTTTGGCATTCTCCAGAGCCTAGCCCACACCATCAAGCTGCTCAACTTTCACGGCATCAAGCCCTTTTACAACAGCCTCGCCGAGTTTCGGGCTACCGAGGAGGATAAAAAGGGACCGGGCTCAAAACTCAAGCGTCAGCTCCTCGCCGATGAGGACTTCCAGAAAATGATGTCCATGATTGAGCGCTGGATGAAAGTAGAGGAGTTCAACGGGCACCCAAAATTGACCTATCTCTGTCAAACGCTCGTCAACCACTTTATCGACGCTGGCGAGGGCTCCAGCACAAGAGCCATCGTCTTCAGCGAGTACCGCGACAGTGCCGAAGAAATTGTCCGCCTCCTGAACACCCAACCGCTTATCCGCGCCACTGTATTCGTCGGGCAGGCTGATTCCAAGAGAAGCGAGGGTATGAAACAAAAGCAGCAGATCGAAACCATAGACAAGTTTAAGAACGGCGTTTTTAATGTCCTCGTCGCTACCTCCATCGGTGAGGAAGGTCTCGATATCGGCCAGGTCGATCTGATTGTATGCTACGACGCCTCGGCCTCTCCGATACGCATGTTGCAGAGGATGGGGCGCACGGGTCGGAAGAGGGCGGGAAGCATTGTCCTGCTCCTGATGAAAGGCAAGGAGGAGGACAAGTTCATGGAAGCGAAGGACAACTACCAAAAAATGCAGCAGCTCATCTGCGATGGAGACGGCTTTACCTTTCGCCACGACCTCTCCACAAGAATCATCCCACGCGATATCAGGCCCGAGGTTGATAAGCGGCACGTTGACATCCCCCTCGAAAACTCCCAGAACCCGTCTTTGCCAGAACCCAAAAAGACACCAGCCGGGCTGAGGAAGAAGCCGGCCAAAAAGAAGTTCAATATGCCCGATGGCGTGGAAACAGGTTTTATGAAAGCCTCGTTCTTGGGACGGCCGACCGGGCAGGCTGCCAAACCTTCTCAGGCACCGGCCGAAACCGACCTCTTAGCTGACATACCTCCACTGGAGAAAGTCCTGCTAAATAAATTTCAAACAGATCAGTTTGAGAGGCGGTACAAAACCCTCCCCAAAACCCAGTTCGAGAAGGTGCAAGAACTAGGATTTGATGACATTAACCTCGGAGCCCACCCAGTCGCACAGAGAGTACTCCGACGTACCGTTAATTTAAAACATGGCGAATACACGAAAAAGTGCGTGAAATTGTTCAGGACTCTGGGGCAATATCAAGGTCCCTCGGGCGAGTTTACCCGTTCGTACGGGGAAACGGACACGACCTCATGGGAGCAATTGCCAAAGAAGCAGTTTGCTGATGAGAGCGATGGAGGGAGTCCCCCGTGTGGGCACAAGACCAGCAGCCCATTGCGAGAGAGGCAGGCCATGAATGGCAGGACGCCAGCAGCCAGGAAGCCAAGCACCAGCAAATCCGGCAGGGAACGGAGGTCGGGGCAACGTTCTTTCAGTGATGGCCAAGAGGCCGGCAGCGACGAGGATAGGGAGGAATACATTACGGCTGAAGAGGTGGCATCACGAGGACGTAGTGGCCGGGGCTGCGGCCGGCCAGCAACCAAGAAGGGCCGAGGACGGCTCAAGCCGGTTGGCGACCATCTCGAAGATCTCGGAGACGATTGCATGCGCACCAGTGACATGGAAGAAACAGATGGTTCCGACAGTGGTGGAGACCTTGATGACTTTATCGTCGGAGACGACGTGCTCACGTCCAGCAACCGGCAAAGATCAACCGGTCCAACTACCCCTGGGTCGTCTGGTCTCAGCATAAGACACCGACGCGGAAGGCAGGCTACGGCCGAGCAGAAACCGATCTATGAATCAATGGAATTTGATCCAACCCAGGATACGGACGATGAGATGCCTGATTTAGCCGGGCTGGTCGCTAGGAGCACGTCGGCGAAGAAGGCGACGCAGTCAGCACTGTCGAGGACCACGTATCTGGATGAGGAAGAGGACACCGATGATGATTTGCCTCGGCCATCTCCACGCAGGCCATTGACAAAGAGGAGGCGGCAGGTACTTACAGACAGTGATGATGACGACAACGATGATGATGATACACTTTAGCTTTTGGCGGTAGTTACCGGTTTGTACATACACACTTGACGCATTGCCACGGGGTTGCGGACAGGCATTTCGGGCTAAGGAAATGATACCCGATAATTCCTCCATTCCTAGAACATACTTACAATGCAAGTATCGTCGTAAATTGATATTGTTATACTGCACGTCTTGCCATCGAAGCGATCATGGAGCACAACGCCGGTGATATAAAGCTAAGTAGCATCCAACTTCATCTCTATGCTCCCCAAAAGAATTCCGTTCATCCAGTCTACTACCTTACCACTGCTAATGGATCATGACTCTCCTCGTTCATTTTACTTTTTTATTTTATTTTTGTTTTTTAGTAAATGAAAATAAAACGAGGAAGGAAGAAAATCAGAAGCATCGACTTACATTTACTGAGAACATCTATCCGTCTCGTCTAGGTACTTGTATACAAACCTACCCTTTTTTACTAAAGGGTCACCACCCTTTACCTTGTTCCCCCCCCCCCCCCCCCCCCCGGCCATAGCCATCACCAGCATCCACATCCACCCACCCCTTCCCTCAACTCTAACGTACTTTTACTTACCTCACTCGCTCATCCCAACCCTCTCCCACCTCCAACGTGTACTTACCGACCACCAATACTTACCTGTCTGTAGTAAACCCGGCCTCTCCCTCTCCCCCTCCCAATCCCAATCCCACCTCCAGCCCCCAAGCAACTCCCACCCGGCCCAAACCCACGTCTCCACCGCCCGGCGCTCGAGCGATCCCCCGGCGAACTCGGCCTCGACGCCCCGCCAGTCAATGGTATTGATCTGCCTGGCAAGGAGCGGGTTGCGCCTGGCCACCGCCCGCCGGAGCGTGGGCCAGCTGAGGAGCAGGTCTGCGAGGAGCTGTGCTGGGGCCGGCGAGGCTGGGCCGGAGGCGGGGAGCTCGAGGTAGGACTTGAGGGTGGCTAGGAGGCGGGTTGCTTGCCAGGTGGTGTAGTGCGGATGTCGGCGCGGGTGTAGAGTTGTTGGGTGCGGGATGCTGTTCCTGGATCTGGAGGGTTGAGGTAGCAGGGTTGGGGAGGGGGTGGCGGGAAGGAAAGGGGTGGGTTGGGGGGTGATGCCGGGTTGGCGGTGGTGGTGGTTAACGAGCTTGGGCGGGGTGCGAAGTGTGACGGCCGGGTGCGGTAAGGCGTTGGTGCTCTCGTGGTTCTCGCGCGGCTTGGTTTTGGTGGCTGGCTTCGCGTCGAAAAAGGGGCCGGTGTATGCCTTCCAGATGTGCGGTCCGTTGAGCGTCAGGGGTGGAGAGCTCCTTAGCCCGTCATACACAGGGTGACTGCCCTGGCTGCTAGGGTTTTGGGGGTGGCCCTCTTGAGTCTTGAGGTTAGCACCGCTGGGGCTCGCCGACGGCAGGGCTAATACCCATGGGAATCTCACGCCGCATTCTCTCTGTAGAGGCCGATGTGTCAGTGACAGGTTGCCGCTTGGGCATCAACTTCACCGCAGCGCACTGGCCTGCTGTGACAAGAGCATGGAACACTTGATCCAACACCTCTTTCTTGCTCGGCTCCTCAGGTCGAGCTGGCATTTCTGCTTGGTGTCGTGCCGTGTTGTAGTCCTCCCGCTTCGGGCGCACTGCCCTCGTTCTCGACCGCCTGGCCTTGCGTAGGGCCTTGGCTTGCACCATAGGGAGCTGATTGAGAATTTCGACTTCGCCTCTGAGATAAGCCAGGGTCTCATCGTAGAAGTGAGGAAGAGGGCCATCAAGCGGACTGGTCTCGAAGAGGTTGTTGCTGTGGCACACCCTCATGCTCTCACCAGCACTCGTGCCAGACGCCCAGCGTTTCATTGGAGAGAAGGGAGGAATCATCATCATCGCTGGGTTGAAAGGCTACCGGTAGCTGCTAGCGAGTCTGACAACCAGCCCTTTGAGCATAAGAGGAGGGGGCCCAGGGGCGGTCCGCGAGTGATAGTGAGACAGGCCCACGGATCATTACTTGACCAAGTTCAAGCGTTCCTGGTCAGCTCCGACCATGTTGGTTTGAGTTCCCAGACGCCATTCATACACCCAACTGCGGATTGGCTTGTTTTAATATTCACACCGTGGCCTCTCCTTGGGTCTTTGACTGCCGAGTTCAACAATGGAGGTGTTGCTGTTGGAAAGAAGAACTTCAGTGGTGCCAATCATCTGTAGATGAGGCCTACTTGAACAAGGCAAGTGTCTTGCAAAGTGGAACGCCGCCCGACAGACAAAGAAGCTGCTTGTTCTCAGACTCGACAACGGGCCGAGTGGCGTCTTTATTTGTCTGTGGAGTTAAGGAGTCGGCCTCGCCTTTGCATGGGAGACGTGTGAGAATACTACTATGCACCCGCATACTAACACTAGACAACACGGAATCCCTAGAGAACGAAGACAAGTGAAAGTTTGACCCCGGGATCTGTCTCTAGTTAACCACCAAGCCTGCCTGAACTACACGCGTAAGGACGGCCACGGTGGGTAGAAGATTCCCGCAAGGCTACCATGGCTGCTCTATGGAGGGCGGACTATGCAGAGCGGAGAATGCAGAACTAACCGGCAGGAGAGCAATATCTTCCGCAGCCCCTTGAGCTGCGATGCACCGAACTCTCATCGAAGACCGCCACTGCTTCGGCAGGGGACTGACCAGAAGCCCTCAAACATAGCGACACCTGCGTTCGGCGACGGAGGGGACCTGCGCTAAACAATGAATGTGCAAAGCCCTCGGTGTTGATTGTAGTATTCCTCGCTGTTTAGTAACGACATCTCTATGGTTGCGTCGGAGATACGGATGCTCAGGGTCGGGGTTCAGGGTTCACATGTTGCGTTTCCAAGGAGCACACTAAAGTGTAACAATCGTGACATCAAGTTTCTCTTGGGTATCTTCTGCCGTTTCTTGTTGCCTTGCGATGATGTGCCGAGTCAACAATAAACATGGCGAAATGGGCGTTGCCTTACTGGACCCCCTCTTCTGTCGGGACCACCTAACACGGATGGACATCGATATATCCGCATTCACCGAGAAACTTGATGATACCGGTGAGGCCTGCGTGTCCTGAGATATATTATTGCCTGCTTTACGCGGCCTCCGCGGTTACCGAGCGGAAACCCCCGCCTGAAAACCCAAGATGGACGACAGGTCGGCGAGAGAATTTAGGTGCCTGGGGGTGGGGAGCGAGAGGAGGGAATCGTTGTGACGCTGGCCGCGCACTTGTGCCGCGCATCGTTGCGTTCTCGTCCCAGGCACTCGCCATTGGCTTGAGGCTCCCAATTCTCTGCTATTTCATTCGCGGGGCCGAAGCAGCAACATCCTCATAGGGCTGAGGTGCGTGTTTCTTGGCTAGACGCACGAAATCATTCCTGTCCGACGTGGCCTGGATGATGTCTCTCCGCGGATTCTGAGACTGGGTAACAGCTGCTTGGCAGGTTCATGGCGCTGGTGGCTCGCAGCCAAACGACATGATGCGGCACAACGGCGGATCCCCGCCGGAATGTTTGGCGCAACCGGCTCCGTTCTGGAGCAGCGAGAAGACCCCAGAATCCACAGGCCCTCCTCTCCCTGCCCAACGTCGGCCAGCCCTACGGAGAGACGGGAGACTGCAGGGCCACAACAAAAGGGGGGGGGCGGCGGGGGGGACACACATCGTCCAATCTCCAGGCCCTGTCACCGCGTTGGATGCGACTCCAAACAGGAGGATGCTGCATGATCGTCGATTTGTGTGGACGCCCGCTCCTTCACCAACGCAGAACAATCGCCGTCCTCAATCACTCAGACGCTATGTGATGCAATGCAATGCACCCGCCCGCTCTCGCCATGCCAGATGTGTTGACAGCCATGTTTCTCGTTGGCTGGGCGGGGAGAAGGAGATGACACATTGTCGAGATGACAGCACGGTATTCTCTCCGCTTCCATGTTTCCGTGCAGTTTGGGGGCGCGCATCAGGGCGGCTTCAGGTGGTCGCTGCAATCAGCTCGTCTCGTCACGTTACTGGTCTAAACTTCTTGTCCGAGCCGCAACACTGCAGCCGCTTGCATGAGGGGTTTGCCGGCAAAGGTAGGAGATGCTTTGCCTGCCACATTTGCCTGGGGACTGGCAGTCCTGGGTCTTGGAGTTTTGGGTCTTGGGTCTTGGGCCCTGACAGTCCCACTTTACCTTCTCACCCTCGACAAACGGTCGCGGGGTGGGACACCGCCGACTCCATGGCAATGGATGACAGGTTTGCTTGGGTATTTGAGCAGGGGGCAAACGATGGGCTGGGAACATTGGAATGTGCGAAGAGAGATCGAGAGAAAAGCCCACTCATCAAATCCAGCCGGGTTCACTCATAGCAAACAAACACCTCGCAAAAAGTAGGCCTGGCGGTGTGTTCGCGCATGAGACGAAAAGGGGCTGTCAGACAGCGAAGCCATGATCCGTGATTGCAGCGCCGTTCATCGAGGTCGCACCGGCGGTGGCTGCACATCAAGGGAACTGCTTCGCCACATGAGCCGGTCCGCCGTTCTGTGGTGGTGGCCGTGGTCACTGGTGGGACCCGCCAGCGGCTTTGCTGTCCTTTGATTGCCCTCATAACCGAGAGCACAAGACCCCGACAGCAACCCGGGAAACTAGCGCTGAATGTCCCGGCTTACGGCGTTGATGGGAAGTCGAACGATTGACGTGTCGCGTCCACATCGACAGACGCAGAACACCACAGCGTTCGTCATCCCCCGCGCGGCTCTTCTCGTGATCGTGACATCGTTGCATTAGAGGGCACGAAATCCGTCTGCCTTCGAGCAGACCACGGTACGTACACAGGGCAGCAGTGATGGTTGAGGTGATGACCCGGGATTCCGGCGACTGGTTGAGGCACCGTACCTTCGACCAGCGCTTGGGAGGAGATCCGTGAGACGCCAGATCTGGTAGCGGAGTACTTCCTGAGACTGCAGGAACCAGGATATTTGATGCAGTAAAACAGAGTGCATCTCTAGCAGCTTGCAATGACCGCACCCAGCCGAGACAGGAGTTCAGGGGACTTTCCAGCCAACAGACGCTATCAATAGCGTGCCATTGGAGCTGTGCTGCACCGCAATTGGAAGGATTCTTGTCTGACCAATGGAATGTTAGGGTTTTGAGCTGCGCCTGCCTGAGGACCCACTCTAACCGGGGACCCTGGTCGTGCGAACAGGCAGCAGCGCTCAACGGTCCACCGCATTTCTCATCACCTCTCCCGTCCAAACCCATCTCACTCGCGGCGAACCTTCTTCATCGAGCCCCTTCATCATCCGCGCCTGAGTCTTTTCCCACCTTCTGCATGCCTTTCACCCTGAGGCCATCCTGACTGACCGCCCGTGCCGTCTCCGTCAAACCCGCTTGGAAAACGTTGCTGAGCCCAGACCAGACGGACCAGGGCCCCGCGAACCACCTGTCACCCCCATTGTTATAGGACTTCTCCGCCCTTCGGCGCAAGTCCATCTTCCACACAACGATCGCCCATTTCCTGCACCCATTTCTCTTTCAGATCAACCATCACCAAGACACGCATCGCCAGGTCCTGATTCCGCCGTGTTTCGGGTCACTGGCGCTCATCGTTTTGTCGGATCCCAAACCTGGTACGTCGAATCCCCTTTATCTTCAGACAAGCCTGTCCCATTCCGGGACAACGCGCCTGGGCCCTGCTCGCAATCATTCTCTCTGTCCTGCTTGGTGCGGCACTCAGAGTCGCGGGTCAACTGTGACTCACGCACCCAGTGCTACTTGGCCGTACAATGAATACATTGAGAGCTGACCTGAGCGACTGGGCACAGTGCTTGCGGCCACCGATTACGAAAAAGCGTTCGGTCTATTCCCGACGCATACCACCAGCAGCCATGTCTTCCAATCCGCGCAGGACGTCGGTGACTCCCTCGGGCTCGAGGGGCTTGAGCATTAAGACCACCATGGTCCTCAAGAAGGGTGCAACCTTCCATTCCCCCACAACTCCGCTGGAGTCTCCCGAACAAGTCTTCACCCCGCCCTCCTTGCCTGCTCGGTCGTATAGCAACCTAGACGATGTCATTGACGCCCATCGTCGTCGCGTCGCCTTGACTCTCGGTGACATCGATAAGACCCTTGCCGGCTTTTCCGAAGAGGACTCGACCGCCTCGCGCGCTCGCAAGGCCTTGCGTGACGAGACTCTTCCCCTTCCGCGAGGCGTACTCGACCACACCCTTGACTCGGCAATGGGCAAGGAGCAGCCGGCCGAGCGCCGGATGCTCCGCCCTCGCACTCGCCGCACTTCCCGCTACCACGAATCGGACAGCGGCCTGGGAACCTCGATTGCTTCGACTAAGGAAAAGGAGGCTGCCGCCAAGAAGGAGAAGACTGTTAGGACATCTGCCGTGACCGGATCTGCTGCAGCCCGATCCGCCGGTGCCGCGAGCCCCAGGGGTCTCAGTGATCGCGCCACCAACCGGATCCTCGAGTACACCCTGAACCCCCTCCTCCGCAATGCCTCCTTCAAGGACTTTCATCCGCTCGTCCTTGAATGCCCAAGGAAGATCAAGCAAAAGCAGATTGTCTGTCTCAGGGATTTGGAAAAGACGTTGCTTCTCGTCGCTCCTGTAAGTGAGCTCCTGGCTGACAATAGTGTGAGGGGTGATACTTATCGCGCCCTGTTCTTAAAGGAGAGGACCAAGGTCGCCGAGCTCTATCTCGACTTCTGTCTCACAACAATCCGATGCATCCAAGCCACTGTTGAACACCTCAGCGACCGGGACCAGACTCGGGCTCGGGACGTCCCTTACAGCAACGGCTATTTCATCGATCTGGTTGACCAAATACGGAATTACGCCCAGCAGCTTGCTGACGCCAAGGCGAAGGGGAACCAGGACGAGATGGACGTTGATCCGTATGACTCCTTCGCTCAGCTCACCGTTGTGCACCTCGCTAACATGCCCACCAGCACTGACGAGATCAAGCTCCACGGAGGCATCCACATCAACGGACGTCCTGCCGAGCTCGTCCGCATCAAGAAGAACGGGAAAATGATCTCGATGGCGACAGGTGAGCCGATTGAGAAGATTGAAGAGGAAGCCGATGGCACGGTGCGGTTCAAACGCTCCGCCAGCCAAGAGCTTGAGGATGAGGAGGAGATTATGCGGTCCATGGCCAGGCGGAAGAAGAACGCCAGCCCCGAGGAGCTTGCCCCCAAGAAGTGCCGTGAGCCCGGCTGCAACAAGGAATTCAAGCGCCCTTGCGACCTGACCAAGCACGAGAAGACACACTCGCGCCCTTGGAAGTGCCCGGTTCCCACCTGCAAATATCACGACTACGGGTGGCCGACCGAAAAGGAGATGGATCGCCATCACAACGACAAGCATTCGTCCAGCCCGCCCATGTATGAGTGCTTGTATAAGCCGTGCCCGTATAAGTCCAAGCGGGAGTCCAACTGCAAGCAGCACATGGAAAAGGCCCATGGCTGGACCTACGTTCGCACCAAGACAAACGGCAAGAAGGAGTCCAGCATCAATGGCAACTCGGCCCACCCCACGCCTCTGCTGCAGAACATCCCAACTCCTTCCAGTGAGCACAGCATGGGAGTTGCCACTCCTCCCGATGATTGGAGCCATGTGTACGGCAACAATCTCGACTTCCCCGCCTACATTCCGAGTGACTCGGACTTTGGCATGATTCCTCAGGAGATCTCACTTGACTACTCGCCCATTGACAACCCGACTCCATCGACAGATTCCGGCATGGATCACAATTCGGCGTATCAGGATATCCCGACGGATTTCACATTGTACGAGGATATCTACAGCGCCCCTGTCCAGCTCCCCACCCCCCCGCTCCATACCATCTATAACAAAAATATCGGCCAGCAGTATATGCCATTCACGGCTGCCGAGCTTTGCCCGCCGCAGCCTGCGCAACTGTCGCCGGTTGGCCAAGGGAATGCCATGCTTTTCACCCCCAACTCTCTGGCTGAGCTGGATGAGGGCTTTGATGACCACAATGAGTTTGCCGTCATTGCAAATGCCGTCAATGGCGGTGACTTCATCCTCTTCCCCAATGGTGGCGTTTCGAAGTCATTGTTCAACGACTCTCTATTTGCTACGACGGAGATTCCGGGGATGGGCGCGAGCCATCCTCTGCCGTCGTCTCAGGACCTGCTGAACGCTTTCAACGTCGATTGGTCGGCGCAGGACCTCAACGCATTTTACCCTTGTTAAGCGAAAGCTCAGGAGTAGAAAGCAGCAGATCCCTTTGATCAGACATGGAAGGCGATTGGGAACTGAGGGTGCTTCAAAAGAATGCCGGGCCTGGAGGCGAGTCCTTGTCTCTAACTGGCATGGGCTTTGTTATGATGTAATGAAGTGGGCATGAGCGATTTGGAGAGATTGGTACCGTAGAGGTGTCAAAGAAACACTTTTCGGAATTGGGCCATCTCTATTTGTATCTCAATAGTTGATTTGCTTTTTTTTATTTCGTTTGATTCTCTCGCCGGACGTCTCCGACTACGCAGTGGCAGGGAATGGCAGGGCAGAGCGGATGGAATGGCGGATTTATTTCCAGAGAAGAGGTGGAAGACATGTAATCGAGTCTCTAGTATTAGGTAGATTCCTCTCAATCGTGGATGACCTTTTATGCTTTATTCACTTTGAGGCCTTGAAGCAACTCGCAAACGGGATCACTTAGTCTTGCTGTTCTTCTCCCTTCTCGCCAACTACCAGTAATAACTCACCAGCCAAGTGGAGTGAAGTGGACCGTTGGCATCACCGAGGTCCGTGCGCAGTCCACCCCACCCATATGTGGAGGGCCTTTGTCAGCCGAAGGAGCTCGGCCCCGAAGTATTTTCGGGCTTTTTTTTTTGGCCAAAGCAGATTCCCTCCTTGAAAGCTTCCATGCTTTACCGTCCATGGATAGGAAGCCGCGTCTCCCATTACCGTGGAAACATGCGAATGTAGTCGCTTCGAGAACAGCGCTGCCCTCGCGATTGACCACGGTCCTCTCGCACGCTGTTACCCGTGCTCTCCCTCCCTTCGGTACGTCAATCTTATCTCTTTCGCCGTCTCTCCCCTGGATTCCGTTGCGATGGGAGGAGAGAAAGGCAATGCAAAACCAAAGCCCCCAACATGATGATCTTCGCAACGCCGGTTGCAACCCTCATTTATCATATTAGGAAGAGCCGTCTGAACCTCCCCGGGGCAATCTTGCCGTCTTCAACCCCTTCAACGAGCTCCGGCTTTTTTTGTTGCGGGCGGCGGCCGGAACCCCCTCGGCTACCCAGTCGTCTATCCTCTTTCTTCGTTCCTTCTCTTGCTCGCTCCCTGGCTTCTCAGCCGGGGAACGTCTGCACCGTCATGTGCTTGCGGAGCTGAGGGTTGGAGGGATGAAGGAGGGTGCGGTTTGGGTGGTGGGGTTGGTGGTGCTTATAATCTGGGTTTCTGAAGGGCTTTGCGTTTGTTTTTCTAGTCTTCAAGAATCTTAATGAAGTTGTGTGAAGCCTTGGGACACAGTTGCTGATTTATTTTGCTCAAGGTTTCTGCTTCAGGTTCATTACTACGAGCTGGCACAAATGATCGGTGGGAGGCCGAGAATAATAAGGTAAGGTCCGGCTTTCTCCTTCGGCCAATGCCACGATGATAGGATAGTTGCGAAACGTGCGATTTGGAGGAAGATACCTAGTTAAAGTGTGGGCAGAAAAATATACATGGCCATTGAGCAGTCCCCGGCTGGAGCGGTGTGTTTTCGTCAACTATCGCGGAGATGTCTTCCCATCACGGGCGGAAAGACTGGGTTTCTGCATCCTTTTCTCCGACTGATTCTGCCGACATCTGTGATCCCTTGGACGGCTACCTAGAGTTTTGTGAAACAGCACTGGCTACATCTCTTTAGTCCTTTTATCACCTATCCGTCAAGATCGTACACTCCACCTCATTGCTACGAAACAAATTCATTTCCCCTTTCACCCTGCGATCTTCTATTTCGCAAAGTGCAAGTCATAGCCCAGCCACTTCCTCCTCACGACCTGCTCAACCGAGAGACCAGGGTAGCCGTAGGTAAGCGGCAGGAAGAAGTACCAGCTGGCCGCAACAATAACAAGAATGACGGCGGCGGCAATCCACGAAGCCAGCATGCTCTGGCCTGCAAAGCGCTCGCGGGCAGTCAAATGGCGCTTGGGCTCAGCCGTCTTCTTGCCGGCCTTGGCGGCCTGGTGCGCCAGCTCATGCTCGATGGCATCCTGGCTGAAGACAAACTCGACGAGGGCGCCCGTCACGAGGGCCGAAGCCAGGTGGGCGGGGAGGTAGTGGTGCAGGAACAGCTGGCGTCCCATTACAAAGAAAGGGAAGTAATGAGTTGCCCAGGCGAGGAAGAAGAAGCCGGTCGAGTTATACAGGCGGGAGCGCGAGCCTGGAATGTAGTCAGTTAAGCGTTAGCTAGGAAAACGGTGTTCCACGAAGACTTACGATGATCCAGAGCGTCGATACCACGGCGCAGCGAGAACTGATCAGCCAAGACAATACCGGCATAGATGGCCAGTACACTGCTGGCAATCCACCAGCCGAGCGGGTTGCCAAGGAAGTAGATTTGCTGGCGCGTGTCGTTCTGCGTCCAGAAGCTGACGCCACGGAGCAGGAATGGCCACTGGAAAGGCAACGACGCATAGGGGTGGCTCGCGGTCAACTGGTTGTTGTGCCAGAACATGGACCGCTGGAGCTCAAACCACTTGCGCAGGAACGGGAGCGTCTTGACCTTCTTCTCAGGCTTCTCCCGACGCTTGTCGTCAACCGGGATGGACGGAATATCCTCGACAAGCCAGACATTTGAGCTCGGAGCGATCTGCTTGTTTCCGTTGATCTCCTGTTGCTTATGGCCCCATTCCGGGAGCGGCGTAGTGTGAGTCCACATGGCGACTTTACTGGGGTTGTGGATGAGCTTGAAGTGGCTGGAGATACTCTTGAACTCTTGACCGGCCTTGCCATGTTCAATCCGAATCTCGAATAGGGTGTCGGCGGCCCGGTCACCGTAGGCATCCGCAACCGAGACGGTGGTAAACTCCTGGTTGGTGGGGTAGTATGGAGAGGCGACATCGTGGGATAGCAGGATAGTGTCCGTGACCAGGTGGCGCAGTCGCACCAAGTCGTGGTTCTTGACGTGGCGGCCAAGCTTCTGGTCGTCGGCACCGGCAGGAAGGATCTGCCAGTAGTTGTTGGTGTCGTTGAAGGGATAACCGGTAACTTGCTGGCCCTGACTAGAGACACGGCCATCGTCGTACCTCAGGGGGTAGCGATCCGCGTGGCTATGGAGGTACGCCTTTGTCTCCTTGTGCTTGAGCGTGATGGTATCATAAAAGTCAATGGTGATAGCGTTTGCGAGCATGACGTTGTCGCTGAGCGTCTCCTGGAACTCGGGGGTCATGAAATCATCCCCGGGACCTGAGCGGGTGAGGATGGAGAAGTGGACCTGGAACCAGAAGAGGTAGAAGAGGAAGGGCATGATAATCAGGCCGAAGGCACGAGCAGCAAAATGCTTTCCAAACTCGGGCAGGCTCAGGGCGCCCCCAGGCCTCTTGATGTCCAACAAGCCCCAGAGGTCGATGGCGACGGCAGAACCGATGGTGATGAAGGCAAACAGGCCGACATACTTGGTCGAGATGTCGCAGGACAAGGCAAAGCCGGTAAGAATCAGCCATTTCCACCACTTCCTCGAGAAGGGATCATGGCGCAACTTGTAGAATTTGATGTAGCAGAGCAAGCTGCAGGCCATTGCAAAGACGAGGGTGGCATCGAGCAGAATCAGGCGTGTCTGGCCAATGTGAGCATTGTCGAGAAGGATCAGCCCAGCGGCGACAATGCAGGCGGGGAGGCTGTAGCCAGACTCCCACATGATCAAGTATACAACCGAGACGGTCAGGGCACCGAGGATGGCGGGCAGAGAGCGGAATGCGACGTAGGGGACCTTGTTCACAATGTACGAGTCGCCGATGTTTTCAAAGTGGAAGTGGCCGTCGTATCCCACCAGCCAGCCCATAAAGGCAAAGAGGAGCTTGCCGAACGGAGGATGTACATCGAAGAAATAGGTCTTCTCGAGGTAGTATGAGGCGAACTGGGGAACGTGGACGTTAACCAGAATGCCAATTACGAAGCTGGGGCGGGAGGCGTGCATACCTTGCCAAAGTGGACTTCATCGAACACAACCTCGTTCGGGTGGCTGATTCCCCAGAATCTGGTGAGGAAGGCCAGAGCTGTGATGACCACGAAGACGGCCTTGTGGTCGCGCTCGGAGCTGGCCGAGGATTTGGCAGAGGCAGCCTTCACGAGCTTATCGAGTTCGACATCCGAGGACGCGCCATCCTTAGACTTCTTGGTTGTCACAGGGCCAACATTCCGCTGACGCAGAGTAGCACCCTGGGGCGTCGAGATTGTGGCCATGGCGGATAGACTGCGAGAATGAGAAACTGTTAGCCTGCGCGTCGCGAGTAGCTTGAGCCGCGAGGGTTGCCGGCGAACAAATTCAGAGCAATGGGCGCGCAATCCGAAGATCAATGCGGCAGCCCGGATCCAAAGCACCAAGGGACATAAGTACGCGCAACGAGATAACGACTGACCTCGCCAATCACACAAAAGTGATGCCCTATGTCCAACGAACCCGGCCGGAAATGGAAAGTAAACACAAAAGGAAGATTAAAGACAGTCGAGAAACTAAACGAGGATGGGGTTTAGGCAAGAAGAGAGAAGAATGCAGATGTTGGGGATATATTAAATTGCGTCGTACCCCTTTAAGCCTCCCGGCGCAGGGCTGATGGAACAGATGGATGGTTCAATTCAGCTTCGGCAGCTCCACCAAGGGTTGGGATTTTTCTGGACACCTGGCGTAACCCGGATTCAAGCAAGGATTCTCAGTCAGCCAGCTAAGCGGACAGGTGGTCCAAGCTCCCTGCAGCTGTGGACCCCTTTTATTCGGTGACATTCTTACGACCTAAAGTACATGTTTGCCGCAGTCAGTGTCGAAAATGGCACTGCTTCAATTGCCGAGATTTGACTCTAGTGAACATTTCTGTTGTTAAAGCATCCAACACTAGGATATCTCGTGTAAGAGCGAGGAGGGGGGAAAAAAAAAAGGAAAAAACGCCCCTTGTGTGGCGTTACTTTCCGGCTCGGCAATCGCCAAGCTCGGGCCCGGCCCGGATGACTGCGGGGTTGGCCCGTCTCTAGCCCCTCCTTACCGTGGTCCGAAGAACGGAGCGGGACGGCAAGAGCAATCGAAACTTCCCTTAATAAGTCGCATCGTGGAGTGGCTCCTCTCCGTTATGTTTTCCTCTGCTGCGAGACGAGCTTTCCCACTTCTCCTCAAATTCAAATCATATCCGTGCAGAGCAGCAACACAGAGGCTTAGCATTCGACCAGTCCACAACATGTCTGCCACGCCCGTATTCACCAAGAACGCAGCTCCGCGTGGGTTTACTCACCCCGCATCCCCCTGAGGTGTAGGCAACAGGATCAGTCACTAACATGCTTGCAGCTGCTGGCCCCTACGTATGCTCCTGACACTGGGCACACAATGTGTCGAGTGCAATCCACAAGTCTGACCGATTTCTACAGTCACAGGCCATCAAGACCCCCAGCGCTATCTACTGCTCGGGCCAGATCCCCTGCGATGCTGAAGGCAACCTGATCGAGGGCACCATCCAGCAGAAGACGGCCGCCTGCATCTCCAACCTCAAGGCCGTCCTCGAGGAGGCGGGTTCGTCCATCGAGAAGGTGGTCAAGGTCAACGCATTCTTGACCGACATGGCCAACTTTGCCGTGAGCAGCCCTCTCTTGAACTTCAGAGGCCATGCAAAGCTTACCGGGTCTGCCACAGGACATGAACGAGGAGTACGCCAAGTGGTTCGTCCACAAGCCCGCCCGGAGCTGCGTTGCCGTGAAGCAGCTTCCCAAGGGGGTAGATGTTGAGATTGAGTGCATCGCCCTCCCGTGAGGCTCGGTAGGTGGGCGTCAGCTGTCTAGAAGAATAGAATAAGCGAATTTCAAAAGCCAATTGCTTCGTCATTCTCTACTCGTCCCGCCATCGGAACCTGACTCTTTGCCATTCTTTTCACGCTGTTTCCTGAGTTTCTGACGGGATCGACGGATAGGTGGGGCCACCGAATGTGATGACGAAAGGTCGCTCCAGCTACGCAACGGCCAACTTACACATACCCATCCAAGACAGGGGATCTGCGGATACTCAGGCACCGGACTCAAAATTAGCGCCATGCTTCTCTGCCATCGGACAGATCTCGTAGGGCTTCTCAATATTGTCCTTGGATTTCCAGTATTTCAACGTTGCTTCGAGGATCCGATATCACGTTATATTTGACATCTTCATTGGTCCATCGGGACAACAGCAAGCTTGACGTGCCGCGTCACCTACTTTTTCCGGCCATCACACCAACCCTCAACTCATCCTTTCATCTCAGAAACACTCGCCCATTCAGTTTGCCTAGCGGCCGATGAGCTCAGCTCCAAACTGGCCGGTCGCTCTTCCAGATTCCATAAGAAATCAACGATCATCAAGCACACATCCCATCATGTCGCCGCCAGTCCCGGTCAGCGCCAACCAGAGAGATGTCCAGCGTCCTCCGGAGCCATCGACCATTTACAAAGTGCGGCCCCATTCGCTCAGACCACCTCTTATCGTCACTTCCCCTCTTGCCGCCCTTTCTAAATGCTCGCTCCCCTGCACCCGACGCGCAGCGCATGGATTGATACCGAGCCATTACTGACCCAGACCCCGCAGCTGATAATGACGCCCCTAATACTCGTTTCCTTCGTCCTCTCTCTCACCTTGGTCGACCTGCGCCACTCGGCCCTCCGCGCCCACTACCACGCCGATGCCAACCAGCCCAGTCGCTTGCCGGCTTGGCTGCATCGTATCGTGTATCGCTATCAGCCCTACCGGTATGCCGTCGTTGTCGATGAGCGGGGGCGGCCCATCGAAGGGAACCAAGGGGGCAGGGTTGAGAGTCCTGGGAGCCCTGGGAGCCCTGGGAGTCCGGGGAGCGTGAGGGAGGCGGAGGATTATTATCATAGCAAGCAGCGGAAGCTGATGAAGATGGAGGTGGATGAGGCGTTTGAGATCCGGAGCGGGGTGGTGATGGCGTTGGGGTTCGTGAGTGTGGCGGTGCTGTGGGCGGCTTGGAGGGTGGTGGGTTGGGTGTTGATGAAGGCTTATTATGGGTGTTGAGCGTCCGACGGAGCTCTAGTGGTTGGATTCTAGCGTGGCTGGAGCGGAGCTGTAATGGAGATCTGTCGGTGATTCTAGTGTTCGGGCTGGGATGACGGAGGTCGATGCGGATCGTGTTGATACTGTTTGGATAGCGTGAATGACGAAGTTTAGTACCGGGCCGTTACCGTTTCTACAGCCGAGCTAAAGTCTGGCTGGTCTCACAATGTGAAATCAGCAGAGAGGGTTGTTAAACTACACAATCCACGTTGTTCACTGCCACCGGCCCGCGAATGGTTGCCAGGGTCGTGCTCAAAGCTCATCCGGTCGACGCCAGACATACTTGAGTTCCATCGCCCCTTTCCCAAATTCCTCGAACCAGGTCTCACCAACTTCTTTGAAGCCCAAGCGCTCATACAACCTCCTGGCAGAAATCAGGCTATGCAAAGTTGACAGATGGCACTCCCGGAACCCAGTTGTTCTTACGAACTCCATGGCCGCCCCCAGGAGCTTCTTCCCGACACCCATGCCCCTGCTCGAGCCGTCAACAATGAAGGCCCGCAACCGCGCTACCCCTTCTATCCCAGAGCACTCGCCATCGATATACACCATCCCTACGATACGCTCCACCAGAGGCGATTGAGGGTCCTGTGCCGGTGTTGACACGACCGCTGACCACACCTGGTTCACCGGCTTGTCCAGCCGCTTCAACAAGTCGCCCAGGCCAGTGGACAATGCAGCTTCAAACTCACGACCCCATCCGTTTCTCGAGTAGTAATAGTCCAAATGCATCTCGAGTGTGCGGGCGAGTATGCCTGGACGGTAACCGGGGATGATGGAGACATCGGGCGGGAGTGGCGGCTCCGGGGCGGGCGCCGGTGTGATGTTGGGGAGAACTTGGCTGGGACTTGATCGTTCTAGAGCGGCTGCGTATGCTTGAAATGCCGCGGTGATATTTGCGCCTGTCCCTGGAGGGGCCGCCGCGAGCGCGTTGGTCACTTGAGCTTGTGCAAACATGTTGATTTCGTCGAGTGTCTTCGTGCCAGCTGTGGTGAGAAAATAAACTTCCTCATGCCCGACGACAGCTTCTTCCTCCTGGCTAGTTGGACGATGGTCTCTTGACTCTCTTCTGATGGCGCCACTTGAGACCAACTCGGATAGTGTGTGGGAGAGCTGTGTTGGAGTGACCCTGAGCGACGCGCATAGGTCGGGGAAGGCTCGCCGCCCGTAGTCACCGATGTCAATCAGACAATGCACGGCAGCCGGCGAGAAGGGGAAAGGGGCAAGAGTTGGCCGTAGGAAACCCCATTCCCGCACCAGCCTCCGAGACGCTTCCCGGAGGGGCGGCACTGGGTCTTCAGAAGGGGTTGGGTTGGCAAGTGGTGCCGAAGGGAGAGAGGAGATGAATGCGGCCATGCCTGGAGTGACTCGTTCATCTAATTCTCTGCAGTTGTGTTTGACTTCCTCGGAACTTAAAGTTACCTTAGTCGGCCAACGATTGGTGACACAACACACCGTACATCCGACTTCGGGAACTGCTTGGCAACGGCTTCAATCGTGGGGAGGCACGACCCATACATTCACTCGTCAGTTATTAGCAGGCTTAAATCATCCCACCTTCCTCCCAAGTCTTTTGACCCACCAAGGTTAAGTAATGAACTGTGAGCTGCTGGCCAGAGATGTTCTCCTACACACCTACCTATTAGGCGACTCTTCAACAGCAACCTGCTGCTCGCGGACCAGCAGCGGGCGCCGCTGAAGAGATGTGCCGCACTTGGGAGTTGTTGCCTTGTCTTTTTGGAGGGCACCGAGTCCTTCATTGCCCGCCAGGCTGCACCCAATCTCTCACCAGTCGCGCACTTCAACAGTGGAATCAGCAAGCTTCGCGCGCCATTGACACTCATGTTAAAGAGAACTCCGCCAAGCTGACGTAGCGTCCATCACACGCTGAGTCGGGCTACACACGGCCCTCTAAACCGCCAGCGGCCGGCGACGGGAATTTCCCCACATGCTGCTGAAAACGCGACAGACAGCGCTTTCGAGCCACAGCTCACTTGCGCAGCGGCCAGCCGACAGAATAGGCTTCGACCGCCTTTGAACAGTGCTACAACGCTTGTCTAAAAGGAGCAATGATTCAGCCGAAGCTATGATGGTAAAGCTTCCGGCGTCCGTCCTCGGCCCTGGGTGCTGCCGAGGCCGTTGTGCTCATTGGGTGGCACGCACGGAGCCGGAGATCGAGAATTGCCCCGGTCTCTTGAGTAGGCTAGCCCTGTCCATTTTAGGCGCTGCGTTCTCAAACCAAGCACCCCTGTGAAACTTGGAAGCACTGCATCATGATCCATCTTTGCTAATTGTGGTGACCCACGTCGGCTACCTCGGCCGCCTGGCAACGCAATCACCCCAATCCTTAGTTTTTACAACTCGCCCTTGGCCTATCAAACTTGTCTTCTTTAGTCGGTCGGAGCTCTGTGCCCTTAAGAATCGGTTCGAACATCGGCACGCGGAGGTATTAGCATTGCCGAGCGACTTGAGGTTGACTTTGTGGATATCTTATATAACCGGACGTTTCTTCTCTCAATCTGACACCTTCGTCCAAGTGAATCAGCAGTCGGATTGGAAAGCCACAGCATCGCCGTGCCCGTCCTGCCCATCATGCTCCCATATCGCCTCATATCGGCCGTTTCCCTGTGCGGCGCCTACCTCCTGTCGTCAGGACGAATCCCCCAGTGGCCGGAACCCAGCTTTCTGGCCGCCTTCGCAGCCTCATGGGGATTCCAATTACTGGCATGGGCTGTCTGGGTGGTCATACTCTACCCGAAGCTCTTCTCGCCTCTTCGAGGCCTTCCCGAGCCCAACGGCAACTCGTGGTTTATGGGACGTACGTCGAATTCGAGCTATCTATCCTTCTTTGAGCTCTCTCTAAAGCACGATGCTGTCTCGGGAATCGTCATGTTCTTCAGACAGCGGCTTTGCTCCTGGAGACACGCCCGGCACACCCTGACTAGGAAATTTGTAACTGAAATTGCCAGGCAGAGTTCAAAGCAATCTCGACGCTCCCCACGGGTACTCCTATGATTGGGTGGTAAGTTTCTTTGCCTACGCTCCCGTCATTGAACCACGAGAGTGCTCAGTTTACTGATCATCTTTGCAGGACCAATTCGGTTCCGAACAAGGGCCTTATCCGGTACCTTGGACCATTCAATCAAGAGAGGCTCTTGGTCACGTCTCCCAAGGCTCTCGCCGAGGTGCTCGTAACTAAGAATTACGACTTCGTCAAGCCGGAGCAGATCCGCTTTGCCCTTGGCCGCATTCTAGGTGTCGGCGTGCTCCTTGCGGAGGGCGATGAGCACAAGATTCAGAGGAGGAACCTGCTCCCAGCGTTCGCCTTCCGCGTGAGCAACAATTTGCGTTTTCAATCCCCCTTTTGGTTGTCTCGGGAACTCGCGACACAGCGATTTTACTCCTGAGCTGCTTTCGTGACCTAAAGAGGGAATACTCGCTGACTTTCGATAAAGCACATCAAGGACCTTTACCCGGTCTTCTGGGCCAAGGCACGCGAAGGCGTGCAGGCCATGACCGAACAGATCTTGAAGGATGCTGCAAAACGAAACGACTC
Source organism: Chaetomiaceae sp. B2702 (assembly GCA_023628455.1). Lineage (NCBI taxonomy): Eukaryota > Fungi > Ascomycota > Sordariomycetes > Sordariales > Chaetomiaceae > Chaetomiaceae sp. B2702. The sequence continues at coordinate 764,948 of JAMAKP010000003.1, read as the reverse complement.
CGAAAAGAACACAGCGGTCATTGAATCGGGCAACTGGGCCTCACGCATGACCCTTGATATCATCGGGGTGGCTGGATTGGGCCGCGATTTTGATGCCATCAGGAACCCGGACAACCGGCTAACCCAAGCATATGCTCGTGTTTTCAAACCAAGCCGTCAGGCGCGCTTTCTTCAGCTGCTCGGCATGCTCATCTCGCCCAGGATTGTCGCTTGGTTGCCGGTCAAACGAAATGAAGACATTCACTCTTCCGCTCAGATGATCCGAGCCGAGTGCGCCGAATTGATCAAGGACAAGAAACAGAAACTGGCTCAAAAGGAGCCGGTCGATATAGACATCCTGTCAGTGGCTATAGAGTCCGGGGGTTTCAGCGACGAGAACCTCGTTGACCAGCTTATGACGTTCCTCGCTGCTGGACACGAGACCACCGCCTCGGCCATGACTTGGGCCGCCTACCTGCTCGCCAAGTACCCTGAAGTCCAAGGTCGGTTGCGCGCTGAAGTTCGGGAGCACCTTCCGCCCATGTTTGGCGTAGAGAATGACTCGACGGTTTCGAGCTTTGACATTGACCGGCTGCCATACCTCAACGCCGTCTGTAACGAGATTCTCCGCTATTTCGGGCCCGTGCCCTTGACACTCCGCAAAGCCGCGTGCGATACTAGCATCCAGGGCCAGTTCGTCCCCAAGGGCACTCAAGTCATGATCGTACCTTGGGCGATTAACAAATCCGAAGCGTTGTGGGGAGAAGATGCGCTCACCTTCAACCCCGACCGCTGGATGCCCAGGTCGGACGGCGACAAGCATGCGGCAAGCGGCGGCGCGACGAGCAATTACGCCTTCATGACTTTCCTGCACGGCCCTCGCAGCTGCATTGGCATGTCCTTCGCCAAAGGGGAGTTTGCTTGCCTGCTGGCGGCGTGGGTAGGGCGGTTCAACATGGAACTTCACAATAAGGAAGAGATGGATGAGACAAAGATTGAAGTGAAGGGCGGCGTGACGGCAAGACCCTCACATGGAATGTATATCAAGGCGACGGTTCTCGAGGGATGGTGAAAGGAGACCTGGCGGCAGTTGGCTATCCGAGGGCAATCCGCTCAAAGAATCTTGGTTAGGAGTCAGCCGAGATCGCCGGCTTGCCACGAGGAGAAGACTTCATTCTTCGTTGCGCCATCTCATACACAGGAGTTACAGAGACTCGGGTAGCCCGAAATTGGCCATACGGGCGCGGCTGGTCCGCCCGTCTTTTCGACTCTTCATGCACGCCCCAACCACCTAGAATCATATCCCAAGTGTCGGGATGCCCAACGTGTCATTTGCAGCAAGCTGGCGAGGCGCCGGTAGGACACGAGGGTTTGTAAAGGGTGTCTATAATCTGTATGAACTCGGGACAGGCAATGAGCTGGGTGGGGGGGGTCTGTCTGCGAAAGCAAAGGGGAGAAGGGGTGGAAGGGAGGGACAGAGCAAGAGAGGGAGAAAAAGGCGGCCGTGGAGCCGCTAACGCCGCCGAAGAGATGCAGCAATACACGGCCATCCCGTTTGCTTTGACGGCTTTCGCCCTGCAAAGCGGGAAGCCTACGTCCGAGGGCGGGGAGCGGAGAGACCGCATCGATCACGTCCGTTCAAAGCACCAGGCCGAGACGAGGTTGGAGTACGGTGTGGATTGTATGTAATGTATGTATGTATGTATATGTATGTATGTACTGTGTAGTGATTTCACAATAGATGTCTCCAATCCGCTCGAGCCAATTGACGATCTCGCCCGGGGATGGAACAAACGGGGGGATTACATGTAGTTATGTAGCAGCTAGCAAGTGGGTAGCGCACTAAAACTTGTCTTCGGGCTGCTCAGCTGGAGCCCCTTGCGGTTTCTCGGTGCCCTCTGAAACATGAAACATCCGTGCTCTTCCCAGCATCGATCCGCCCCCCCCACCACCCCGCCCATCCCGCCCATCCCGCGGGCAGAGTGAGCCCAGGGACGGGAGAGCGGCGGGGCTTGGGCTTGGTCCATGCAAGGCACCACAGACCACTGTTTCACTCCACTTACAACCAAGTCATGACTTGCATTCGCCCTTGCGCCAACCCCTCGAAGCAAGGCACGCACGGCCAACTTGCAGCGTTGACACGCAAGTCTTCGATTTGTCCGACACATTGCATCAAAGACAGACGGAGAAGAATGTCAGACGCAAAGCCCGCCGCAGCAGGATGCATCTCATCATGTCTTCATCATTACCCCTCTTCTCTCTTCAGCTCTCAGGCCTCCTCCGCAAGGAATGCAATGCAATGCAAATGCGGTGAGGCACGGACGGCCAGCCATGAATGTCTTAGATGGTTGGTACCTTGTGTACATACCCCCACTCTTTGTTTCTAAAGTAAGGTGTGTTTCCCTTGCTCACCTTTGCTTCGCCGCCTCCGCCCTCGGTTTCGATGGTAGTGCCGCCACCGTCAGCGTCGAATCTGCCGAGTTTCATTCACCCTTCCTACCCTGTCGTCCCTGTATTGGTGGGGACTGACTGGAGGCTTCCCACTCATACCTTTGATTGGGATTGAGTCGCCCTCGAGATCGTGCGGGAGCGCTGGATTGTGGGCATAGCTCGAAGAGCTGCTAAAGATGGATATGTAAGGTATGTGAGAGAGGAGGGGGGGGAGCGGGGAGGGGGTGGGGCCTCAGTGAAGGGGGTATAGTTAAGGTTGAAGGCATGAATGAATTAGTTTGTCTAGAAATTCTACATCGTGAAAAATTCATGCAACAGGCATGAAGCTATATCCCGGCTGTCTGCCTGTGGGATGGTATCGTGACTGACTCATATCCAAGTCGAAACTCCTCATCCATCCTCTCCCATCCAAAACCCAACGTCACTTCCCGCGCATTTAACGAGTCCCGGTTTCCTCACCCGGCCCAGGAATTCAGACCAAACGCCAGCCCGTCCCGTCTCCTGTAGTAGATGGCCAGAAGGCCAATATTAATACACATCCAGTAATACACCCCACCGCGGCCACTTGAAGCAAAAGAAGTATGAGAGGCCACACGCAGCAAATCATCTCCAGGTCCCATGTATCCTCCCTCGCCTCAGACTTGTCCTCTTGAGCCCCACGTCCCCATTGATCATCAGGCTCTTCCATCTCCTCCCGACACTCCCGCGGTCCTTGCCCAAACTGCGCGCGCAGTCTTGCCAGTCAGACTTGGTCAGCTTGAGCTTCTCTAGCACCAGCTCAACGAGGATGCGATCCTCCTCTGTACTCCACATCTCGCCGTCCGCCTCGACCACCACGTCGGCGTTATCCTTTCCAGCTTGGCTGGCGTCATACGCGTCGCCGGAGGAGACGGCGGAAGAGAAGGACGAGTGTAGGCTGTGGTAGTCGCCCCGCTCGAGACCGAGCGGGATGACCTCGGGCGCAATGCGCGAGCGCTTCGGAGTGTGCGGGGCGGGCTCTGGCTGGGCATCGTTCTCCTTGTCTTGACCGTCGAGCGGGCGGTCTTGTGGCGCCTCGCGTTCCATGTCGCTGTCTTCGTCGTTGCTGTACCGGCTCATGTCGTCGTCGTCGACGGCGCGGCGGCGCTTGTTGGGGCCTCTTGATGGCTGCTGCGCGGCGGATGCGGTGCGCTTGATGATGCGCTTTCTTGCCGGGCCATGGTCGCCTATTGCCGGTGTGGCCGTCTCCGTCTTGCGCGAGCGCAGGCGCAGTTTGAGCGGTGGCGGCGCATGCGTCAACGGGGGAGTAGGCAGTTGCGCATGCGACGAGGTCGGCGGCGTGATTGGCTCTTCGGCGATGTTGGCTGGCGCCAAGGGGCCGGTGAGAAGGGACTGCAGAGAGCGGCATGTTGAGAAAATGTTGCCGATGGCCGTCTGGGTGGAGAGTTGAGGAGGGCTTGCGGGAGGTGAGGCGAAGAGCGCCGACTGAAGGCGCGTCAAGGGCGGCGTTTGCGACGAGTCGCACGGCAGTGCGGACGGCAGCAGCATTGTTGTTCGTTTATTTTCTGAACGGTCGAAGCGCGGGACGCCGGCGATATGAGATGCGGGAGGGCTTCTTTTGGTTGGTTGAATGGCGGGCGCGCCCGGAAACGGGTGGTTTGCGACCGGGGCGAGAGAAATGCGCGCGTTTGGCGTGCGAGATGTGGTTAGGGGAAACCGCTTATGACACTGGAGATCGAAGTGCGTGCTGTTGCTGTGGTTGGCAGTGTTCAGATGAAGAATCAGCCACAGAACTGGGAAATGCGCGATCGCGAAGTGGCAGCGTGCAAGAAAAGCTGGAGGTGTGGGCGCAGACCGGGAGAAGGTGAAGAGGAAATCCGTTGGATGGGGGGACCTGGAGAGGCGACCAGAGGAATAATGCGCCTAATAAGAGCGGGACTCGACTTACAGGGAAGCAGGTGCGCAGAAAGTGGGCCACATGACGGGATGGACAGGGCCTCCAGGTGGTGTGCAGGGGGGGGCTGGGCCAGCCGATGGTGACGGGCTTGTGCGATGCAGGTGCCCTCCTCAACCGCACCTCCACAGCTCTCCCCATGCAAGCACTTAACGGAACAGAAGTAACGAAAATGGAGCCTTTTCTACAGTACTATCAACAGCCCCCTCGTGCTGCAAGCGCGGTACAGAGCGTAAGCAGTACATGAAGCGGGGCCAGCGGAGTCGCAAGAGTTTACTGGATTTATGTATCAGCGCCCTCCTCTCACGCTCCTGGCAATCGAGCAGGAGGAAGTGTGCGATACAGACACTGTGCAGTGCCAACAGGCAGAAAGGCATCGACTGACGGAGGAAGCCTGTTTCGAATTTCTCTCTCCCTTCTTCTCTCGGGATTTGATTCGGTCTCTTCCCTACCTAGCTAACACACCACGCCACTGACTCGGAGGGCCAACCCTGCACCGGCGTACGAGGGATCATTGTATTGCTTGACAAGGGCCGCTTTGGTACCACGGGTGTCTCTTTAGCATCCCTTCAACGGATAGATGAAGGGTCAACGATGAGGCGAACCGTATGTATGTACATACATACCTGGGCTACGGAGTACTCTGGGCCGACCGAACTACGGCCTATACTATATGCTGTGCACATATATCTCGGGTGCTGAAGGGTGGTCAGCCTGGTTTGCCTTCTTCGCCTGCTTCACCCTCCCATGGTCGCCATTGCACTGGACGGACTTCTAGAACCCTTCCGGTTCGCACGACGGCACAGAATGTACAGCTTTCCTTGGCCGCCTATTTTGCCTGGCTGCACGCAATCTCGCGAGAAATTCACCTAGATGCTGCCTCAATCGACGAACAGGCGCCCTTTCGTTTTGCCCGCAAGTCGTCCGGATGCTGTCGAGACATGAGACAGGGGTAATAGGATCGGTTGCTGATCATGACGGTATTCACGTCATGACCCTGCCAAGGGCGGGAGCAAGAGACCGGGGAGTCGGATCGCCAGGTCTATGACCTTGATCGCAGAGGGCGGGGAGTTGCGGTGACCCTACACGTGTAGAGATGCAGGAACAAAGCAGGTCGCTTTTCCAGCCACTTTCGACTCCATTTCTTCGTCCCAGCTGGACTTTTGCACCTTTTTTGGGGGAGGGGGCTTGACTCCCACACTTACGCAAAGTTAGGTAACGGCCGGATCCGACGATCGGGCGTGAAAAAAATCTTTCGCTTGGCTTTTTTACATAGATCGGGCGTCAAAAGCATTTCCGCCACCAAGTGTAATAAAATACATAATTAGAGGTAGCTACACTAACAGAGGAACCGCGGATCGCGAGGGCTTTTTCTCGTGCAAACTCCAGTTTCTGAAGGCACTATCATGTCATCCAGTCCTCGGATTGCCGGGGGCGGGGGGGGGGGGAAGCGAGCTCGTCGATGAATTGGCAGCAGGCTGGGAGACGCGTCACGTCGCGAAAAGAACGCGACGCGGACGCGATGCATAGTGGGTCTAATTTAGGGGCGCATTGTCCAATGGGTGTATGGTGGAGGGTGGCGTGTGTTGTTGATTGGGCGCCCAAACGGTTTCCATGGATCCTTGCAGCCCCATGCTCAATCTGTACATACATACCTTACTATGTAGTATTCGTAACTGTCACTCTGCATCCACCATCCATTTTCCATTTCCGGCCTCCGTGACTAGCCCCGGCTTTCGAACGTCTGCCGGGTCCGGGTTGAGTGGCACCGGCCACTGCCACTCCCGGTTGTGTATATGCAGCCCGCAAAAGTGTCGTTGGCATCGGGCACCCCACTTGCGACCATGGCTCACGGGCACTGTTTCCTTTTTCGTGGATGCTCTGACTATTTACGTGTGTTTGCACTGGTGCTTCGTCCGCCCCCGTTCCGAGCGCTTGAGGACGGGTTAATAACGGCCTTGTGTATTCAAAGATATCGGTGCTGTTTCCATCCCCACTGGCCCCGTCGGGGCGGCATTGAATGTATTTGCTCGAAAGCGCGCCATCTGCTTAATTGGACTTCTCGACCGGACCGGTTCTAAGAGAATGAGCGAGGCTTGCGGGAGGGATCATGACTCGCTCGTTCTTTCTTTCTCTTAGTTCTCGTCGAGACGGAAAGACCGTAATCTTGCGAATATTGGTCACAGCTAACCCGAGCCTCTTAGTCATGTTCCCCCTGAAAGCAATGACTTCGTCCGAATCGAAGCCCGTAGGGGTAGACTCGGCACCTACGTCGGAGATCCGTGGCGGGAGCAAGCCGGAGAAGAAAGGAACTGGTGTGACAACGGATGACGAAGAGCCTGCGAGGCCGGGTACGGTACCTGTGTGTGGTGGCTCTGGCTCTCTGGGACCGTGATGGAACACACTTGGACGAGGCCAGGTGGGGGGTAGGTGGTTGGCTATTCCAGCAGCCAACAACACGGGGGCACCTTGGTATCACCAGGAGTTGGCAGGCCTTGCCCTCATGGCATCAGGACGAACTTATGGGACCCGGGGGAACCCGGGGCAGTGGGAGCGGCAGCGGCAGCGGCAACGGCAGCGGAAGCAGCAATCATCTGGAGTTGAGTTGAATCAAGAGACCCGGTCATCAGGGCCGTTCATCCAATAGAGGCGTGACCGGGTGTGATCAGGGACGTGGTCACCCCCCCGCCTCCATCTCAAGTGCCCTGCGCTGTTCACTCTGTTGCTCCGCGCCCCTCTGGTCATTAGGGCTGACTGCTGCCACGCCGGTGAGATGACCACGCTTCCCTCTGGGCCTACTTAAACCCACCGGCCCTCGACCCTTTGCAACCTGCTCGCTGCCTTCTCCCCCCATTCCCAATTTTCACTTCCCACAAAACACAAAGCACAAAGCACAAAACACCACAACCTCATCGATTTGATCGGCCTTTTTTATCAAATCTCAAGACCCTCCCCCCGCTTCGTGGTCCTCTCTTTGTTTTCATCATCTCGCACCAACGGTAGCTCGCGCCGTTTCTTAACCATGAAGGAAGAAGACAAATCTGGCGATCGCTGCGGCCCTCCGGCGGATACTGGACCCGCCGACGAGAACTCTCCCGGGGGTACTGGCGATGCTGGCGATGCTGGCGATGCTGGCGATGCTGCCGGCGCCAGCGAATCGGGCAGCCCAGAGCCCGAGTCAGCTCAAGGCAGACCGTCGCTGGCATTGCTGGCCCAAGATCCCATTCGTACCCATCGCACATGGACGCCCAAGTACGGCCGCATCCAGAAGTGCGACTGGTGCAATGAACGCTCCGAGGGCACCTTGCAGGTATGCTCTACTTGCGCTGTTCGCATATGCCGGCGCTGCGCTCGAAACCGCATCTGGTCGACCAACCGCACCCACTTTATCGATGCCACCGCTTGCGACTGGACTGTCAGAAGAGCTCCCAGAGCTGTCACGAAACGCCGGGCTAAGCGTCCCGCTCCGACCAGCCCCAATGAGGAACCCGCCGCCCCAGCCAGGCGTCGTCGTAGGCTGGCCGGACGCGATTCCCCCTCGACCGCGAATGCCGGCTTGGCCGACGGCAGCGCCAACCTCGCCGGCTCTGGCCCCCAGCGCGCTCGACTTCTTGCACCCGCCGATGCTCGCCATGATGCCACTCAGGCATTGGCCAACAACTCTGGCGGCAACCAGCGACCTCTCCCGCATCATCCGGCTGCGGCCCACGGCGGCTACGCCCAACACGGCAGGATGGAACCATTCTTGCATGGCTACCATGCCCCTCCGGCGCCAGTTCCCGGTCCGACTCCCGCTCTGGCATCGGCCATGCCGGGCCTGAGAACCCGTCCCGATTCCCAGCAGGCAGTTCCTCAATCAATGTTCAACATGGGCGAATCGTCTCGTCAGACTTCTGGACGTCTCTTCTATGACGACGGTGATGAAAATGAAGACGGCGAATACATTGATGAGGATGACGACGTTTACCAGGAAAGGGGTTATGCCGGGAATGTCAACGACCCTCGTCTCCGCCGCGGCAACCAGCTGGTGGTGCACACCACCAATACCCAACCCCGCCTCCGAACCCAGGCCAACCGCGGCAGCACCTCTTCCCAACTGGCCGGTGCACCGGGACCTCTCTCTTCAGTCGAGGGGCCGTCCCCCACGGCTGCCAATCTCGAACGGGACGGGATTGTGTTGAACATCTATGGCTGGCTCTACGGCCACCCGCCTCCTCTGGACCCTCTCCGTGTTCGCACACAGATTCCCCGCGACTGGGACGGCAACCGACAGCCACCGGTGCCTCAGCACCCCCAAGAGCATAGCCCCTACGGCTATCATTCATACCCTGCGGCCTATCAGCCGCCCAATGCTTACGGCCCGTATCACAGCGATGTGCAGACTGCGGCCAGCCAATCCCACCAGCACGTCCCGCCGCCTCCAGCAGGTTATGCCCACCACCACTCCTTCCACGGCCATTCGGAGGTAAGTTTCTTTATTCCTTTCACCTCACCTCTGCCGCCCCCCGCCGCCCCCCTCTGCATTGTTACCCTTTCTTCTACAACCCCCGCCCCCCGTCAACGAAGCCGACAACACAGAACAACAAACGTAAACAAAGCCCCCTGAACTGACAAACTCACTTTTATCCAGTATCCGCAGCATGACCTCAGCTACCCCTACCCCCCGGGCGGCTACTACGACCCCGCGGCGCGCCCAACTCCGGCGTCCCGCCCCTACAACGAGCGCTCCGCAGCCGACATCGAGCTCATGCAAGTGGATCGCCAGACGCTGGACGAGATGCACACCGCCTGGACGAGCCACCATACGCTGCGGGGTCTGGTGGCCGAGCAGCGCGGCGCGTACGCCCTCTCCCTGCTGTGGGACGTGTTGGAGCTGCGCCGCACGCGCGTGCTCATCCGCGACGACTCCCAGACCATCCGCTGGTTCGTCATGGAGCGCGACAACCAGCTCCGCATCGGGTGCCAGGCGTATGCCCAAGCCGCCATGGGTATTGCGCCGGCTCAGAGGCAGGCTGCGGCTGGGGGTTTGGCTTCCCTCTTCGCTCGTGGCCCGACTCCGGCCACGGCTCCAGGTGTCCCGCGGGCTGAGGAGGGCCGTCGCCACCATTTGGGGGACGGCCGCGGCGCGGAGCCGGATGCCCGCTCCGAGGACGCCACCACCGACACGGCGTTCGACGACGAGATCGCCCAGTAGCGATCATACTCGCCGGCTCTTGCAGCATCAAGGATGCTGTCGTTGTTCTTTGGTTTTCTTCTTCCTCTTTTCTTCTTTTTTTTCTCGAGAGGTTTATGAGTTGCCTTCTCCCCACTTTTCTTCGGAATTCCCGCTTCACGATGGAGAGAACTCGGTGGGAGGATTCGGCGATCGCGGTCGGTCTATACCAAGTACTTACCTTTCTCGATTGCCGACTGCCAAGCTGTTCCTGCCAGCCCTTCAACCGTAATCTTGGGTGGGCGGGAGAGAGAAGCTGGAGAAGAGATGGAAACTCATTGTCTCTACTACGGGTGGAGGGCGATAATGGCATTCGTCATACTGCCCTTGGAACTTGTCTCTGGCGGGCTGGAATGGGAATTTGGTGGCACTCTCGTAGCATTGAAGGGACTGTACAGAATAGTGTAGTCTAATACCGTCGATCTTTCAAATCCATGCGCGCTGTGGTGAATCTCGCATTGTACTGTATATGCTCTTTAGTCCGAGGGAGCCACCAAAGAGCGTATTCCGTCAAGAAGGCTGCATTCAAGGGCGCATTCAGCATCTTACACTCAACTAGGGACACTGTCGTAAAGAAGTTGAAGTCTGGTTCTCTCATTCGTCTCTGCGTTCATGAGCACGCTGTCTTTGCCCAGGCCACAATCTGCTGGGGCTGTATCCTACAGTCTATTCCATACAAGGAGAAAATTCAGGCTATGATTCCATCTATGCCGCCGAGAGCGCCAGGTGTGGCGCAAAACAAGCCACTCATTCCTTATCCTGCTCCGGCTCCTCCTGATCACCCAAATCCAAACCAACAAATCTGCCCTTTTCGTCACCAAGGACCATCTCAATCAGTTTATCCTTCTCGGCACTCTTCTGCACCAATTCCCAGAAGGCCCCGGTGCCATTGATTTCACCCCCGTCTTGGCTCTGGAGGGTGCTCTCGTCGCCGTCTTCATGGTCCACGTCAACATCCTTACCGACTTTTGCTGCTTGCTCGGCTACTCGTCTCATACCGGCCAACAGGAGCTCCTTCGGACTACCCATCTCGGCGACACGTCCTTTCTCAAGTACCAATAGCCGGTCAAAGTCAGCCACTGTCGATAGACGGTGGGCAATAACCAGCACGGTGCAACCTGCAGCCGCGAACTCCTTTCGCAACGACTCTTGAATATTGCTGTCCGTACCGCGGTCCACTGCGCTGGTGGCTTCATCCAGCACGACAATCTTGGGCCGTTTGAGAAGAGCCCGGGCGAGGCAGATGAGCTGGCGTTGACCCTGAGAGAGATTCGCGCCACCCGTGCTGATGGGAGTTGAGAGGTTGGTAAAGATGTTGGAACCGTCCGGAATAGGCTGATGTTGGGGCTCGGGGCCGATGATGGTTGGCTCGGGATCAACTGCTGTTGATGCCTGCGTCGCTGTCTCCGAGTCTGCCAGAGGTAAGGTAGCCGATGTTGAGGTGGTTGCGACAACGGTATCGGCACGTGCATATATCGCTGGGTGCACAGGATCTTCGTCCGTCTCGATCAAGTGAACTCGTTTTAATGCTTCAATTAGCTCGTAGTCGCCTAGGATGCCCTCCATATCAAGGTTCGAGCGCAGCGTGCCACTTTCATGGCGTGTTAGCAATCACCGACATTCTTTTGGTCTGAGGTATTCAACAAAGAACGGTAGCAGGGCGAAGTTACTTACGAGAACAGGAAAGGATCTTGCGGGATAATAGCAAGACGGCTCCGCAACTGAGACAACTTTAACGTCGAGATGTCTACGTTGTCTACACGGACGGAGCCCTCGACAGGGTCGAGCAGACGAAAGAATACCGCTGCGAGCGTCGACTTCCCTGCACCCGTCCGGCCAACGATGCCGATCCGCTCACCAGCGCCGACGGTGAAGTTGAGACTCTTCAAAACTGGCGGCAGATCCTCAGCGTAGCGGATCGTCAGGTTCTCAACCTCGATCTTCCCTTCTGTTGGCCACGCGGCTGGGGCATCCTTACCGCCCTCAGGCTCGGTCTCGATCTCGGCATATTCCAGAACCCGCTCGCAAGCGTTGAATCCAAGCTCTACGGAGGTCATGGATTGAAGAAGGGACGTCAAGGCATTCGTATATCGCAAGGCAAACGCCAGACTGAAGCCAGCCAAGGCAGCATCAACACGGCTGAATGCCACCGCGTTTGCGACCACGCTGACGAACAAGGCACCGAGTACGCCCATCCGGAAAGCCATCCAGCGGGTAGACAACTCCAACATCCATGACGCTTTGGAGCTGTTGTCGATAAGACCGTACATACGATCCATGTAGAACTTGGTACGGTGGAATGCCCGAATGGTCGAAAGGCCGGAGAGGACAGAGCTGAACTGATCGTAAATCGGGGAGTGTGAGACCGAATTGATCCGCTTGACCTCCCGAGCAGCCGTAATGTACTCGCGCGCAACGCGCACGTAGAGGATGAAGAGGAACGCGCCAAAAAAGATAACGTAGACTGATACTGACAGGCTGTTTCCGCGAGTTAGGACAGGAACATCCATGGTGCCCTAAGAAACAGATACGTACCTAGTGGCGATGATGACGGCCAGGAACAAGACATTCCGGATAAAGGTGAACGTCTGATTGGAAAGCCGCCTGTCGACCACGAACGTGTCAGATGTGAAGCGGTTCAATATACGGCCGGCAGGAACCGTGTCTATCCAGCGCAAGGGTGCTCGGAGAATAGCATGTGTCATTCGCTGGAAGAGAACCCTGGACGCCGTCAAGCCGACGAAAAAGAAGGTCACCACGCGGATGATCTGGATTAGCAGCATGGAAAACTCAATGATTATATAAGCGGCCAGCCCTGTAAGTTAAGGAGTTAGTAGTTGTCGAAATCGCCATCGCAGTGTATGCTCTCAAGGCCAAGAACATAATAGTTGAGGTAGAACATACAGAAGAAGATGCCATGCTCGGTTCCGGCGACTTTCTGCGAGACAAAGTCGTCAGTATAAACCAGAGAGGTGAGCATCTGCGCGGTTTGCGAAGTGAAATGAACAGTCTCAGATGCCGCCTGTTGCGAAAGCTCCTTCAAACTCCAGTTCCGGGCGACGGTCAGAGAGTGGCCAAGGAGAAGAATAGATACTCCAACCAGCCAGGAAATCGCACCGCCGCTGGCTTTGTAATAGGCTTTGTACACCTCCCACTTGACACGCCCGGTCTCTCTTTGCTCTTCTTCCTTGGCTTTCTTTGCCCGGTCTGGAACAGAATGGCCGTTTCGAGGATCTCCTGGAGCATCTTCGAACAGTGGAGATGCTGCTCCCAGCTCAGATTCCTCGTCTGCCACAACAGCTGCCGCGTCAAGTGGGAAAAGAAGCTCGGCTGACTCAACGCTGCCGCTGTGGAGGCGAATCAGGTAGGCCGCATGAGGCAAGACCAACTCGGCATGGTGCGTGGCCAAGATGCGAGTTCTCCCTCGGGCGAGCTCCCCGGTGAGAGCTTTATCGACGATCAGCCTGCCAACATGCGCATCAACCGCGCTAAGAACATCATCAAGAACAAGAATTCCCGCACGAGAGTAGAGAGCCCGAGCGAGGGCCACGCGCCAGCGTTGCCCACCGGACAGAGTGACGCCCTTGGGTCCAACTTCCGTCTCGTCGCCATATACCAGAAGCTCCATGTCCTTCTCCAGAGCACATGCAGCAAGAACTTTGCGATAGCGAGCGTCAACTATAGGAAGGCCGAACACTATGTTCTCCTTCACAGTGCCGCCCTCGACCCAGGGCGTCTGGGAAACGAACGCGGTTAACTGCGGAACAATCCATTCCGCCTCGGGGATGTATTCAGCACTCTCATCGAGTTCGGGCAGAGACGGCATTCGAATTGTACCGGCTAAGAGCTTGACCTCGCCGAGGAGCGCCGCGAGCAAGAGGCTCTTGCCTGACCCCGTTTTCCCCGTGATGACGCTGAGCTTGCCAATCGGGAAATCAAGGGTTGCGTCTCTGAGAATCGAATGGGCCTCCCGTTGTTCTTCTTCTGCTCCGTCGCCTTCTTCAGGAATGTCAGTATCCTCAATCCTCGGCCATGCCACGGTAACATTGTCAAAGGCAATGGCATCCCCTGGTTCCGAGACGGGCTCCTTATCTGACTGGCTCAAGTACTTCTCCAGCCTCACGGCGCTTGTCCAGGCCTCAAGCAAGTACATTTGCAAAAGTGGCAACAGGGACACGGCTTCGTCGAGCTGATCGAACAGGCCGAGAGAGGTGAAAATAATGGAAGCCCGGATGTGTGTACCGTTCTGCCAGACGTAGATGAAGAAGGTAACGCTTGCGAGCAGCAGTGGGCCAAGATTGACCATAAAGACCACCAAACACTGCCAGAGGGCGACCCTCCAGTACTGCCTGAGCTCTTCGTTGCGAGAAGCCAAAATCTTGCTCTCCCAGTGTTGCTCGAGGGCCGAGTATCTGATTTGTCGCATGCCTTGCAAGGCCTCAGTCAACAGATGAGCCTTACCATCACGGTACTTCATCAGGCCAAAGTGTAGCGCCGTGTACCTTCTCGATAACATCGAGCTCAGTGGAACCATGAGAGATCCGGCCCCCAGTCCGCAAAGCACAGGCATCCAACCCATTAGGCTGACGGCAAAGCCGCCGGCAAGGATGAGTTTGAATACGGCCATGGGAAAATTGTTGTTGTAGGTGCAGAAAATCGTGACGCGGCCACTGGAGATGTCAGAGGGGCCCGCTCTTGGTCAATACATGAATTGTCATACCTATCAAGCTTCATGTGGTTGATCACCGACTGCCGAGTTTCGGGTTCCTTTCCCTTTGCCTTGCCAGCCTGCGCTCTATTCTTTCCAGCCGAGTCCTTGGAGTCGCTCTGGCTGCCAGACTTGCTGCCCTTATCCACATTCTGGCCGGGAGGAGCGGTCTCATATTGTTTGAGAGCCTTGGAAAAAACCAAAGACTGCAATAGTGAGCTTACAGGAATCTCGAGCCGACTAGCAGTGATCCACTTGAGCCAGTTATTCACCCCAACTTGGAGAAGTTGGCTGAGAAGCAGCCCAAAAACCCAAATGAAGATTGTAGGGTCTGCGGACGCGTCTTGTTGACTCCGTTCAATTCTTGACAAGAAGTTGTAAAGCACAACCTGTGGAAATAGGGAGAGTAGGGCGATGATTAGAGTCAAGAACCACTGAAGTGCGAGCTCGCCGGCGTGCGCTTTGATGAGCTGTTTCCAGAGCGGGCCCTTGACACGCTTCTCGAGGAACTTGGGCTCCAGATGTTTTGATCGCGTGGCATGGTCGAGGTTGGGAATGTCGTGGACTTCCATTTGCCGCTCTTTGGCGATATTGAAGATACCCCGGTTCCAGGAGAATGAAACCCTAGAAAGTAGTGAGAGGGTATGCTGTTGGTCTACGAGCCCGGTGTTGTCGTAGATATCTGGGCGTCGCGGAAAGCCAGCAAAGGCACATGCCGTAGCAATAGCCATAGACACTTGGAGCAGGTAGAGCAGGCCCAATGCCAGCGCCGCCGTATCTCTATCTCCGCTATAGAACAACGCAAGTGCGTCATAGCCATGGCGAAGAGCGACAGAGAATGCAACTATCAGCGATGATACCAAGCCAAAGGCGGTGAGTCGAAATTTTGCTTGGTGTTGGTGTCTGGACGGTAGAAGAGCACACTGCAAACACAAGAAGACCTATGAACAGGGCAGTTAGGCACTCCATCGCCAAGTGAGGATGAGCGAGACTTACCCAGCATGCTGGCTCTGTCCAGGCGGACAATTCGGAAAGCACACCGGTTTGCCTGGCGCCCTTCACGGCCAAGATTCTTATAGCAACGGATGCCCCCAGGCCAGTGATCGTGCCGAGCCAGACAACGACTCGAGGTCGTGTGTCTGAGAAGGCTCGGATCGAGTCTTCGGTAGCAATGCCGTCACGATCTTCATAGCTGTTGTTATTGTTGTTGTTGTTGTTGTTGTTGTTGCTGCTGTCCTCGTCTCCGCCCAGCTGAACGTAACTTCCTTCAAAGCGTGTGCTCGTCTTCCAGACATGAATGAGTGCGGGCACGGTTAGCAGCGCCACCACGGCCACTGCAATGAGGCCCATAAGCCGCTGCACGAGGTCAGGGTCTAGCATGCTGGCGGCTGTTCAACAAACTTGAACCTGTCTTGGCAGTAGTAAGATGTGTGGTGGAGAATAAGTGCAGCAATCCCTTCATCAGGGTCTTGCAGGTGGCGATATCTCGGGTAACCTTCCGTTGCGCATGACAGTGGCAATGGATTTCTTGCTAGAGCGATTGAAGGGGCAACTTGAAGCTGAAAATGAAATGCTCAAGCTAAAAACGAAAGTCGGCCAAAGAATTTATAAAGGCTGGAAGGTGCGAGAGACAGTGCGGAATGCCAGCAGCCAGGCTCTCCAGAGGGTGAGATTCTCAGTCAGAGGGCACTTAGTATCACGTATGACAGCATGTGCATCATGGCAAGCCTTGAGGCTCATAGTCTTTGTCTGATTCTAACGGTACGTATTGCGTGCCAGCGAGCTATCGGTGCAGCCAGAAACATAAAGCATTACACTCCTCTTTGTCCTGTCCTTCTAGACTCTCATTGTTGAAGCGTGAATCTCACCTGGCTGCAATACGGTGTGCCAAGAATAACCGCACGGCTCGTTTCCAGGCTAAGAACGGCGCTAACGACAACTGCCGATTGATTCTGCAACTCTCTTTTTCGTCGCTGCATTTTCGACCCCCCTGCTCACACGACCATGCTAAACGCAACGGAACCGACAATACACGTTTACAATTCGCTTCCATCAACCAATTCCTTTGCTCTTCGACATTTACCGGCTCTCCGCGGTGATTAACACGTCGATTCAACCACCAACAACACTGCCACCATTGCAGTGGATTGTCTGTCCGCTGATGGATGAGCTGTCCGACGAGGCCAGAAAGACAACACAAGTTGCAATCTCGCTCGGTTCTGGATAGTTATATTAGTAAATGGGTCTTCTAGCTCAAGAGTGGCTTGAGGAGACATACGGGAGGGCCTGCCCATAGGGCTGGTGAATTGCTTTTGCGCCTTGTCCGGCATGGTTGACGGGATCAAGGGAGTCCAGACCGGGCCCGGCGCAATTGCGTTGACCCTGATGCCTTTGCCGACTTGCTGATTGCTCAGAGCTCGGGTGAAGGATATGATGGCGCCTTTCGTCGATGTATAGTCGAGAAGATCCGGACGGCCGGTGTAGGCGTTAATGCTGGCGTTGTTGACGATGGTGCTACCTCGCTTCATGTGCGGAAGCGCATACTTGGCCAGGAAGAAATACGGGTGAATGTTGGTGTTGAAGGTGTGCAGCCACTGGTCCCTATGCCGAACGTCAGCTCTCACCCTCCCAAGCAGGCTTCCACCACGACCGCAAGGCGCTCGCTTACTCGGACAGGTCCTTGATGTCCTCCACGACCATTTGGTAGGCCGCGTTGTTGAAGAGGATGTCAATTTTCTCGTCGAATACCTTGACTGCCTCATCTACTACCTTCTTGCAGTTTCCCTTGTCTCTCAAGTCGGTGGCCACTAGGTGGCACTGCTGCCCGTATTGTTCTACCCGCTTCTTGGTCTCTTGGGCGTCCTCCTCCTCCTCAGGGAGATAGGCAATCAGGGAGTCGGCTCCCTCCATGGCGAACAAGATAGCAGTTGCTCGTCCAATACCCGAGTCGCCGCCTGTAATGATGGCGCTTTTACCCTTCAACTTCCCGGCAGGTTTGTACTTTTGGCTTTTCCCATCGTCGGTCGGGATTTCGTCAAAGAGCGGCTGTGGGTTGGGCATTTTACTCTCTAACCCCGGAAACTCCTGGCTGGAGATGGGAATCTCGTGGCCTGGAATTGTGAGCAGAGCTGCTGGCATACTTGAGCGAGAAGCGCCTTGCTTTACTTACCACTTTCAAACTGAGATTTGGACGACATTTTGGGTTGCTTTCAGACTGCTAGTGTGCTTTCAAGGCTTTGGTAAGTAGAGATCTGTAATGGTAGGTACCTTAGTTATTTCCAGATCTCTAGAACTAGCTAAGTGAGCTGCTATCAAGTCTCTTTCTTTGAGATGCCGCTGATGGGAGCTATGACATCGTAGCTGCTTCCCGTTGTTTGTTTGGTGGGCGACCGACCCCACAAGACATGTCGAGTCAATGACGACATAGAATGTAACAGTTCGTCCTCCTTCCCTTCCAGCCTTGACCGACCATCATCGGTTCCACCTCGAACCCTTCATCCAGCTTAGTCAATTTCTCAAGAAAAAAGAAATCCCAATTTCCGTGTTGTACTTTCAGGGATATGTTCAAATGCCTTATCGGACACCATCATACAAATCGATAGCCTGGTCATTCTGGCCCACCATCCCTGACTTTGCTGAGATGCCCCCTTTATCCACATATTGTGCCATGATAAACTTCCGATTGCCTGTCGAGACCTAAATTATATACAATTATTGCAAAATTCTCAGATGTATGGAGACAGACGTGTACACTTCCAGCGTTTGTAGGCAGTCGAGCTCCTATAAGTTCGCCGGATCATGTTCGTTGAGCGACGACGAAGCAATCGAACCGCCTTTGGTAATGTGCAAGGTCTATTCCATGTCGATCTCGGTTCGCTAACTTCCCAGAGCTTATACTTCTGGCATGGTCTTAAAACCTGGCATAACATTGGGGCCGGCACACGGCCGGAATGCTCAAGTATCCGCTTCGGAAGGTATTAAGACCACGAGCCGGTTTCTAGACAGTTTCCGAGAGGATGAACGAACAAAAGACCCCTAGCTTCTCAGATACTGCCTCATCTGCAATATTAAATATAAAATTATGGCGCAAACAGAGTGGGAAGATCACAAGCTAATGCCAATTTCTGTCCGACCTTCTGAGATGAGAATGCCTGAGGTTGAATTGACGAGCGGAACTGTTAGAGACGGAGCGGAGCCCTCGCCGAACATGCTTCGACTATCGAAAGAAGAAGAAGTGTGGCATTCTTACTGATACACGTCAGTCAGGACTAAGCGGGTGTCCTTGGTGGACGTGGTCGAGGGAACACAGGGGCAAAGCAGACAGTGGCACTACATATCAATCCGGTTCGAAGACTTGGTTCTATGTCTCGGTATAACTGCAAGAAGGAAAGCAGACCGTCGTGAGCCAAGTGCCGGGTTTTGTGATAGCCTCAAAGCTCAGGGCCGAACTGTGTCTTGTTGCCTAGGTGGCCAAAGCAACCAGCGCCTCCGTTATCATTGTAAATGGTGGTGTCTGTGCATGTCGGTCAGTCCAGCTTGAATCGAACCGAGTGAAGGATGGACGGGACACAGTACTGAGATCAAGAGACGATGTAGAATAGCCTCTATCGGAGTTTTGGCAAGAACATGTGAGCATCAGAGTCTTCTTCTCGGAGTTGGTGGTGCATTTGGCGCAGCTCATGGAGAAATTTCCACTGGGAGAAGTCAGCGAGCAGCTTTTCGAGGATAAACAGAAGGGGTCTTACTTCTCGTAGGCAATAAGCTGGCTGCCATTGTTGCCCACGCAAAGGTCCAAATTGATCCTGCCATAACTATCAGCTGGTGCTCTGCAGCGAAATCAAACCGGCCCCACGCAGAGAGAGGCCATACCAGGTGTAGCCGTAACCGAACACATCGGTCATATTATTGCGGCAGTAGGCACCTAGCCAGTGGTTGTCGGTCAGATTGGCGCCCTTATAAGCGCAGAAGTCGACAAAACTCTGGATGGGCGGCGACTCTTCGGATCCCACCAAGCCCACGTCGCAGATGGCCAGGCCGGCAGAAAGAAGGAGTTGAGTGGAAAGTCGCATTTCGTCAATGATAGAAGCACAATGACTAGATTTAGAGGTCAAGTGCTTTGGTTAACCTTATTGCCGGTTTTCCTTGTTTGCCTGTCGTAGAGTAGAAGAGCAGTGAGGATGAAAGTTAAGTGGAGGACGTGGATGGCACCTAGAGGAGAACCCAAGGATTAAAGGCCGAAGGGAATATGGCATTGATGGATTACCTTCATCCCATTCTAGTGGCCAACGGAGTATGCGGAAATTTAGGGTGGGAAGCCACAGGTCTGCTGAAAACGGGGAAGAACCGTTATCTAGAAGGAACGCACTCCTCCCCCCCTCCCCCCCCCCGGCCCGGGGCTTCTTCATTCTCTCTCAACTCGTAACACTCACATGCAATTCTGAAGAGACCCAGATTATAGTTGGCCCGGAAGGTACCAGCCGCCATTCTTCTTGCAAACGCCATCATTTTGTTTCCCAACTTATGGTCGAGCTTATACTGCAAGAGTACCTATTTACAGCATGGATTATATGTGCCATAAAGTTGGGATATCTCTACTAGATGTCTTAATGCAGGTAGTATCGACCCAGCACAGAAAACTAGAGTCCCTACATTAAAGGCTTCCATTTGATGAGGAAAGAAACGCCATGCGCCCCGCAGTGTAGTACTTGAAACTCATTGCTCGGGTTCCTCACGAGAACACATCAATTGCTACCCAACCACCCCCACTTCTTGTTCTAGAATGACCAAATTCCCACTGTTGTCATACCCAACACGGCCCTCGTCCACGGCTTTCCGCATGTCTTGACGGAGGGGCTCCCGCTCTCCTGTCAGCGGGTCCCATTCCCAGCCCTCTCGCATCCTGTAAGTGCATCAGCATATCTGTACATGATTCATACATCATCCAACGGGAAAACAAAGCCGTCACCAAACTAGAGGTCAACCCAAGTTTAGCGCTGTTTGGTCGCTGATACAGAGAGACCCCCAAAAAGGAATAGTAATGCAGGCGACAGACGTACCACATCCAACGCAAACACGCCCTCAACTCCTTGTCTCGGGGGAGAACACGCATCCACTCAGGCTGGAACTCCGGCGCGTTCCCCCTGCCAGTCCAATGGCTTGATCGGCCCAGCAGCACATCTCTGCAGAAGATCCGCCATGAGTCTAGCGCATACGGCCCTTGGGTGAGGTGCCCAATCTCCCAGGCACAGCCAATCCCACGATCTCTTGCATCTGTTACAGCATCCATGGGTTGATCTTCAGGGGTACTGCTGCTGTCCTCAGCACCAAACTGCTCCCCAGCCCGCACATGAACCCCATCGCCCGTCCGCGGGTAGTTCTTCACCCCGTACCGTACGTCCCGAGTGGGACGCTTCTCAAGCCACATGCGCGCATATTTCTGGATGGCCGCACACCGTACCGCAGACAGACCCAGTGCATGAATTAGAGTGATGATCTCTGCCGGGCCCGCGGCAGCGAGTGCTTGGGGGGTGGGGAAGCGTTCCATGAGTTGGCGAAAAACGGGGATGGCTGCCTTGCCAGTGGTTCGGATGAGGAACGTTACCGCGATGAGCAGGCGGAATGGATCATCGGCCAACTCTTCTTGAATTAGTCCAAAGCGGTCGGCTGAAAGCGGCGGTATGGGTAGGCCGGAGACCGTTCCTCGTGGTGGCCGGGGTTTCTTTCTCGTTGATGGTGGGGTTAGTTCTCCTTTTCCGTTCTTCTCACCGGCTGATACAGGTGTGCCGAAGAAGTGTGATCTCGATCCTCCCGTTACATTGAACGCCCGTTCGGCATCTCTTCTTGTCTCCAGGAGTATGCAGGGAGTCTCGTCAGGCAAAGGCGGCGGGTCAACGCTTTGGTTCGTGGAGATCGTATCGGATTGGTCTCCGTTTGCCGTCGCGGAGACTTCTTCGGACAGTACGCCGCTGTTCAAAACGCCGTTGGCCAGCTTGGCTTTATTGTTAGTAGCGACATTGGCATCATTTTGGCTGGAGCTCGGGGCTGGGGAACCAGACGCGAAGATGCTTTCATGCCGCCGCCTCAGCCCGGGTTTCTCACTCTCGCCAACTATCTCACCCCAGAAGGGAGAGACGCTCTTCTGCTGCCCGTTCTTCCTTGGTGCACCTGCCTTGCGTCTTGCCCTCGCCCCTTCAGTCTTCGTGTGCTCGCCGCTCAAGGTAGAAGCCGCATCGCAAGTAGCAGGCTGGCCCTTGAGAAT
Organism: Chaetomiaceae sp. B2702; assembly: GCA_023628455.1. Lineage (NCBI taxonomy): Eukaryota > Fungi > Ascomycota > Sordariomycetes > Sordariales > Chaetomiaceae > Chaetomiaceae sp. B2702. Next base: position 743,407 of record JAMAKP010000003.1, on the reverse strand, counting down.
AGTTTCAAGAAAAGGAACCAGGCTCTTCTCGGCTTGTATATCGTCGACCTGTCTCAGAGCCCCGCTCCTCTCTCGCAGCGCAGAGGCACAATCGAACAGCATGTCCCACTCCTCAACTCCGCGCGCAAGACTGAGGCGCTGCAGCTCATCCAATTCAGCTTGTGGTACCTGACCCGATGCAATAAGGGAACCAAGAAACAGCTTGGTTTCGTTGTCGCAAATATCAAAGCCGTAGAAGAGGTCATCCGCTAGCGCATGGCCGGCTGCTGGGGTTAAGTGTGACATGTTTGGCTCACGGCCAGGCGAGATTGGGTGCATTAGGTTGAGGGGGGTGCACCTGTTTCTGAGAGGCAGAGAAATAAGCGAGACCATATCCAGTTGGTCGGGCGAATCCAGAACTAGGTGGACGTAGTTGTTGTGATATGTAAATACGAAGAAAGCATTTTGATGAGTGGCAATCGCTGGGGTTTCCGCTCGGAACGGGGGGGGGGGGGGGTTCCAGCGAATTTTCGACAAATGAAATACCCCAACCCAAACGCTTGACGCAACGAACCGACAAGAACAACGGTTCTGGAACAACAAGGAAAAAGTCTAGATTGAGACCGACGTATTTGATTTACACTCCTCAACCCCAGATCTACCCGCCCAGCACTCCTCCCATCACTCGAGAGGCTTCCTTTCCCTTCCTTTTCGTCTACGCCATATAGAGAAATGTGGGGGAGCCTAGCAATATATGGTACATACAAAGAAAGGTCAAGCTTCGTGGTGTTCCGGCTCGGCCTGACACTTAGCGGCGAGGAGCGGTGTTGTTCGTCTTGGGCGGGTCGTAGACGATCTTTCTCGACTTGAGCCACGCCCACTTGTACCGCTTGACCCAAACACTCATAGCGAACAAAACCGACGTGACTACCAGAACCTTCATGCCCATGCGCTTCCGGTCGTCCATCTCGGGCTCGGCAGCCCAGTTGAGGAACTCGGTGACGTCCTTGGCCATCTGCGAGGTCGTTGCAGGAGTGCCGTCTTCATAGTCGACAAGGCCATCGTACAGGACACGAGCCATAGCAATACCGGTACCGGGGAAGTAAGGGTTAAAGTTCAGGCCGGCGCCAACCTGAGCACCAGCAGGAGGCTCATCGGGATAGCCGGTCAGGAGGCTGAAGATGTAGTCGCAGCCGCCGTGGCGGGCCTTGACGATCAGGCTGAGATCAGGAGGGAGGGCGCCGTTGTTGGCAAAACGGGCAGCCTCGTCGTTCTTGTAGGGAGCCGGAAGATAGTCAGACAGCTTGCCAGGGCGCTTCTCGATTTCGCCCTGGTCATTCGGCTCGGTGTCGTACTCGTTCTCCTCGGCGAGCGCCTTGGCCTCATCGACCGTCATGATGGTGCCGACAAGGCTGCGATAGGGTACTCTACTGAGCGAGTGGCATGACGCGCAGACTTCCCGGTAGACCTGGAAGCCTCTCCGGAGACTATGGGTGGACAACCAGGTGAGCCATGCATCCAGGTGACATATGGTGGGACGGAGGAGAGCTTACGCCTGGTGATCAAAGGTCTTGAACCACTGCTCGTGAACCCAGGGGTACTTTGTGGGGTGCAGACTATGTCGACAGTAAGCTTTGAGATCTTTCTTCCCGTCCGTCATGGCCATGGCGACGTGGTTGGCCGTATATGCCGCAACACGCAGGTGGGCCGCGGCGGTCCACGGCCAAGGGCACGCCAATCATCGGCGGCGGAGCACTCACCCTTCCTCGGCTGGCGTCGCAGCATTCGCAGTAGGTCCGTAGAGATGGTAGTACCAGGCAATTGAGCCGGCGGCGACGGCGGTGGCGGCGGCGGCGGCGATGTTCAACCGGAGCGGCGATTCGGCAGTGGATCCGGAGCTCGAGGAAGACGCGGCGCGCTAGCAGAGACGGACATTAGCTTCCAGGAGGGCACGAGAGGCATTTCCGAGGCTGGCTCGATGGACGAGGTGGGGTGGTGGGCGCAATTGAGCGAACGGGCGTCGTCGTGGATGCGGTCATGCGATGGAGACAGCGAGCCCTGCACAAACAACCGAACGTACCTTGGTAACGTGCACGGCGCCATTTCGCAGACCGGCAAATGCGCGCGTCGAGCGCAGACAGGACCTCGCCAGCATGGTCAGCACACCTTGCGGAGCTTAGGGAGGTGTCGTGGGTCGGATTGACAAGGCAATTCGCTGCCACCGTCGGTGATGTGAGGTAGCAGGCTCAAGCTGGTGAAGGTCGATGCAGGTCAGGTTTCTCAAATTCGGGATTCTTAGGAACTCTGGCGATCTCATTGGTCGACCAATCAACCTCTGCCCCCAGGGCCCGCGGCCAAACTTTTTTTCCGTCCAGCCGTCCAGCCGTCCAGCCGTTGCACCTGCACTACGCAGTAACTCAAGCTCCCATCCCTGACCCGCTTCCAGCTCCGATTTCCATCGCAGGCTCAGCGCGCACCCTCTTGTTTTTATACCTCAAGGAAGCTCAAGTCGAACTGACGCGGTACAGTTCTGTCATCCGCCGACCACTCCGCTTCATAAGCAAGCAAGCTCGCCCATCATGGAATCAGAAGTCTCAAAACCCTGCTCGATAGCTCAAAAGCCACTACGGATGACTCTCTCATGAACGGAACCACCTTTGCAATTCCCATTATCCCCGCAAACGCCAGTATCTCAATGAATACGTATATACAACTTGTCTATGGCCCCGCGGCGTCCATTTTGGTTTACGCGCTGCCGTTTTGGCCCCGCACCTCCCTCCGCTTCTTCACGGCACTAGCAAGGACATTGAGGACCTCGACCGTGTCCTCCCATCCGATGCAGGCATCGGTGATACTGACGCCGTACTTGAGGCCCTCCTTGCCCTCCTTAGGGACCTTCTGGTTGCCTGCACGCGTGTTAGAACGATGCAAAGCAAAACGGCACATTTCGAGACAACTCACCCTCGTTGATGTTGCTCTCGATCATAACGCCCATGATGGCATCCTCACCCTTCTCTATCTGGTCCGCCAGCGCGGCCGCGACTGTGGGCTGGTTCTTGTGGTTCTTCAGCGAATTACCGTGGCTGCAGTCCACCATGAGCCGCTGCCTCAACCCCGACTTTTGCAGGGCAGCCTTGGCCTCTGCGATGCTCTCGGCGTCGTAGTTGGTACCCCGAGTGCCACCACGCAGAATGACGAAGCAGTCCTCATTGCCAACGGTGCCAACAATGGCGACTACACCAGGCTTCGTGACGGACAAGAAATGATGGGGGTGCTTGACCGCCCCAATGGCATCGACTGCGACCGTGAGGCTCCCGTCGGTGCCGTTCTTGAAGCCCACCGGGAAGCTCAGACCGCTAGCCAACTCGCGGTGAAGCTGACTCTCAGTTGTCCTGGCGCCGACAGCACCGACGCTGAGAAGATCGGCCAAGAACTGGGGGCTGATGGTGTCCAGCATCTCGCTGGCAATGGGCATGCCCCTGGAGGTGAGGTCGACGAATAGCTGTCGGCTCAGCCGTAGCCCCTTGTTGATCTGGAAGCTGTTGTCGATATCTGGGTCGTTGATCAAGCCTTTCCACCCTACCGTCGTGCGCGGCTTCTCGAGGTAGGAGCGCATGACGATCAGCAGCTCATCCTTGTGCTTCTCTTTTTCCTTCAGTAGCATGTCGCAGTACTCGAGCGCAGCCTGCGGGTCATGAATAGAGCATGGGCCAATCACCACCAATAGTCTCTGCTTCTCGTCGGCGCCATTGACAATAGCGACGGCCTCCTCGCGGCCCTGGAGAACCGTCTGCTTCGACTGGGGCGTCTGGGCGATTTCGTGCTGCAGCAGGCCGGGCGGCGTCAGAGGGTTGTATCCGCGAACTGATCCACATGATTAGTGCCCGCTCAGTTCGCCCGGGGTCGCGCAGTGGCCGCGTACTCCTCCAGTCTTCGCTCTCGGCCTTGTTGCCGACATTGGTGTTCTCGATGTAGAATGACTGTTATCCTAGTAGTGAGCCAAGTGTGACGCCGCCTACGCAGAACTCGATTCGAGCGTAGGGGACTGAACTTACAGCCATGATGGCGGTTGTCAGTCGGTGCCCGAAGCAATTACTGACCCAATTGGAGTCAGTTCAAAGTTAAATCCACTTCCAATACTAGGAAGCTGCTTCGAGAGTCAGGAGGTTGGGCAGAAAAGTTGCACAGGAGCTTTTTTTCGCCGATGGCGGTCCCGTCCTTTAATTTTTGAGGGGCAACCTACGAAGTGGGATGAGTCAATGTGGGGTAGTAGAGGACCGCTGAAAGAAACCGCCCGGTTCAGCTTCCAGAAAAGCAGGCCATCCGTCCAGCTGCAGAAGCTGGCCGAGGTTGAACTTGGTCAGACCCCTGGCCAATGGGTCGACACCCAAGCAAGCAAACGGCAAGCGTGCTAAAACATCCTTTGTCATTGGCTGTGGGCTAAAAACAGATCTGAATAGGATGTGGCAGATGTCTTGCACGAGTCGGCTCGCACGTCCGAGCTCGGATTGCTGGCTTGACAGTCTTTGTCGCCGTTTATTATTTAATTGACCTCATATTGTGGTACCTCTGATAGGTACGAAGTATGCTGGTATGTTAACAAGGAAGTGCCACCACTCATCTCGACGCATTGCAACACCCGGTTCAGAGCGCCAATGACCCCGAAATAGGATGGAGGTTATGGATGCGTATACGTCACTGCCGGGATACAATGTTTCTGTGTTCCATAGCATGAATTGGCACACAACGTGACGTTGGTCGCGGTCTACATAGCAGGTTCAATACAGCCGGCGGGCGTTCTAAATGGGAGGGCCGCTGGCTGGCCTCTCGACGGGAATGACTTGTGATAGAAGTTGAAGACGCCAATAAGATCGTTGCTAGGAACACCCTTGCTTAGCTTGGCGGACTGCTGGGGACACGCTGCCCCACTTGCCGTGCAGAAAGCTCTCCCGATTTGGAGGCACGCCAAGAACCCGGACGCCGTTCCACGACCACCGACGACCCCCGATCCGCAGTCTCGCGATTCCAGGAACCTGACTTGAAGGGAAGCATCTGTCGGCCGAAAATGGCCGAAACCAGCAACGACGACGACGCCAAGTCGAGCAAGCGAAGCCATGCCGACTTCACGGGCGATGATGGGTCCGGTACGTCGAGAGACAACCCTCGTCCTCCAACACTTGTTGATGCGGCTGGCTGAATGCGCCGGGACACGCCCATCGCTGACAGTCCCGACACAGATAGTTCCTCGGACGATGACATGGGCCCCCAGCTGCCCTCGGCGGCTCCCAAGAAAAAGCGGCGTGTTCTTCCCTACGAGAAACTGTACATGTCGGCCCTTCCCAAGTCAGCGCGGTACTCCAAGTCCCTGATGCACAAGGAGCAGCTGGCCTTCCTCACCATGACGCCCCTGACCGAGTTCCTCATTACAACATCAGTCGACGGCGTCGTCAAGTTCTGGAAAAAGGTTGCCGATGGCATCGAGTTCGTCAAGGAGTTCAAGGCGCATCAGGGCGAAATCCGTTCTGTGTCTTGCAGCCAGGACGGGCGGAGCTTTGCGACGGCTGGACTGGACAAGACGGTCAAGCTTTTTGATGTGGTTACCTTTGATCTCCTAGCCGTTGTCCAGCTCGACTTTGTGCCGAGGTGCGTCTGCTGGGTACATAAGAAAGGGTCATCACTGCCTCTGCTCGCCGTTTCCGACAGCGAGACCAAGCCCAGCATTCGCATCTACGACGGCAGGGGCGAGAATCAGGAGGCCATCCACACCGTCACGGGCCTGCACCGAAACCCCGTCTCCCTCATGGCGTTCAACGACAAATACGACTGCGTGATATCGGTGGATGAGGGTGGCATGGTGGAGTACTGGCAACCGGGAGGGTCCTACGAGAAACCCGATACTGTCTTCCAATTCAAAAGTTCGACCAATCTGTTCGAGTTCAAGAAGGCAAAATCTGTGCCGGCGTCACTCACTCTGTCGGCCGACGGAAACCGGTTCGCGACCGTGTCCTTTCCTGATCGGAAGATCCGCATCTTTGACTTTGCGTCGGCACAGCTCCAGAGGACGTATGACGAGTCGCTCCAGGTCATGGAAGAAATGCAGCAGGCTGGCACTGCGTTGAGGAAGCTGGATGCCGTGGAATTTGGGCGCCGGCTGGCTCAGGAGCGCGAAATCGAGTCGCCCGGGCTCCGCGACAAGTTCAACGTCATCTTTGACGAGTCCGGACATTTCATCTTGTACGGGTCCTACCTCGGGGTCAAGCTCCTCAACACGTACACGAACCAGGTGGTCAAGGTGTACGGGCGAGAGGAAGGCTTCCGGCCGCTAGCATTGGCTTTGTACCAAGGCCAGCCGCAAAAGAAAGGGGTAACGACCGTTGCCATGGCGGCATCAAGCAACCCGCTCCTGCAAGAGTCCGAGACGAGGGACCCAATACTGGTCGCCACGGGCGTAGGGAAGGTTCGCTTCTACATGTTCACCAACGAGGAGGAGGTCTCAAAGTCGTCAAGAGACGTCCAGAATGAGAAGCCAACTGTGCTAGGGCAGAAGAAGGTTGAGGAGAAGAAGAAGGTCGAGACAGGGACGGCTGCCATCATACACACTACCTATGGCGACATCCACATTCGGCTCTTCCCCGACGCCGCGCCGAAAGCCGTGGAAAATTTTGTGACGCACTCTAGGCGAGGGTACTACAACAACACCATCTTTCACCGTGTGATTCGCAAGTTCATGATCCAGGGTGGAGATCCTCTTGGGGATGGTACAGGAGGCGAGAGTATTTGGGGGAGCGAGTTCGGGGATGAGTTCAGCAGCCTGAAGCACGACAAACCGTATACTGTCAGCATGGCCAATGCCGGTCCAAATACCAACGGAAGCCAGTTCTTTATCACCACCGAAAAGACGGTATGCAAAACCTCCTCCATGGAAACACCTGAATACATGCTAACGGACTTAGCCCTGGCTTGATAATAAGCACACCATCTTCGGCCGCGCCGTGCAGGGGCTGGATGTCATTCATAGAATCGAAAACGTCAAGACACACAAGGAGAAGCCGATAGAGGACATCAAAATTCTTAACATTGATGTTGCGTAGTGGGGCAAGAGACAGACAGACGCGTTCCCTGTCAGCGAGGCAGCTAGAGACATCAGGCATTCGCCGCATTCCGCCCATTCGACCTGCCTTTACAGCTTGATGGTCGCGAAAGCTGTCTGGACGATATAGGTGCATGGACTTTCAGAGGCGATAAAATCTGCGGGCTGCGAACAGATAGGTCAGGAGAGTAGAGCCAAAGGGTCATTGTTGAGTCAATGGCCATGGATATCCCGTTGCTAGTCCGTCGAGGGCCCGAAGTGAAAGAGAAGAGAAGATATTGTTGGCACATCTCTAGATAACGTGGGCCACAAGCTGCGGGCGAATGCCGCGCATCAGGGCTGGGAGGATTGAATCTCGTCGCTCTTCACTAACTTTGTATTACCATATGCACGGCATGCCGATCAATACAAACGAGAAAGATCGCCGTCATAGCGAGGACTTGACATCACCACCGTAGTTGATCCTCCTCAATATGCTCCGGTTCAGTTCGGCCACTTTCTGCACCCCAGCCAGCCCCATGGACTGGTCCATGTCCGCCAGGAGCCCAGCCAGGACATGCCGAGCGCCCTCGCTGCCGGCGACTCCCAGGCCATATATCACGGGCCGCCCGACCAGTACGGCCTTTGCACCCAGCGCAAGCGCCTTCAGAACATCCACCCCCGTCCTGATACCCGAATCAAAAAGCACCGTCAACCTCTCCCCAACGGCATCCACAATCTCGGGCAGCATCTCCAAGCTCGGCACAGCCCCATCCAACTGCCTCCCACCATGGTTGCTGACAATAATCCCATCCATCCCACACCGGACCGCCATCTCGGCATCCTGCACACTCAACACCCCCTTCAACACAATCGGCCCGTCCCCCCACAGCCGCCTCAGCGTCGCCAGGTCCTCCCACCGGTGCGCATGCCCCGAGAACACCTCGGCCAGCCAGAACCGGCTCGCCATCATGACGTTGTCCTCGGGGGTTGCCCCGTCAAAGTGCTCGGCAAACTTTTTCCGAAAGACAGGGTCGCTGAAGCCGAGGGCGTTGCCCTCGCCCTTGGCGAAGGGGAGATAGCCCGCGTCGAGGTCCAGCGGGCGCCACGACATGGTGAACGTGTCGAGCGTCACGACCAGGGCGTCACAGCCCGCGGCGCGGGCGCGGTTGAGGACGGAGGCAGTGATAGCGTCGTCGAGGGGCCAGTAGAGCTGGAACCAGCGCGGGGCAGAAGCCGCCGCGGCCGCCGCCGAGGACCTGACGGAGAGATCTGCTGCCGAAGCGACATCCTCGAGCGGCGTGGTGGATGCCGTGCTGTAGACGAAGGGCACGCTGAGCGACGCGCAGGCTGTTGCGACGCCCTTCTCGCCGTCGGGGTGGTAAGCCGCCTGTACGCCTACGGGCGCCATCAGGACGGGGGTAGCTGGGGGGAGGCGGAGGTGTGTTAGCGACCTGGGCGGTTGTTGTGCTTGCCCGTCATGCTGCCGTTCGTCACTTTACCATAAGTCTTGCCAAACAGCTTGACGCTCAGGTCCCGCGGCACGGTCGGCTGTAGCATGCGCGGGATCAGCTTCCACTGCCGAAATGCCAGGCGGTTGGCATGCATAGTCGCCTGTTCGCCAGCACCGCCAAAGACATAGTTGAAGGCCTCTGGGGTCATGGCATCCCTGGCCGCCTGCTCCAGCTTGTTTGGGTCCGTCGTGACGATGGGCTTCTCACCGCCAACGATGGCTTGGGCATACAGGTCGAACTGGTACTGGCCGTAGGGCGGCTTCTCGCCCCCGCTCTGGCCATCTTGATCCTGGGGTTCGGACATGTTTCTGCGGCGCTGTGGAAACGGTTGTTGTTCTGAGGAGGTGTGGTTGGAGAGGGCTTTCTCTCCTCTATTTTGGTTTGGCGCTGGAATGAGCTTATACCTTTTTAACTTCCCCGCACTAAATCAGCGAGGTCGATGATGATACCTCGGCGATTATCTAGTGGGGCACCGTCATCCTTTGTGAACCGCTCTTGCAAGGATCGGTGTTATGGTTCTTGGTTCACAAAGATGACGCCTAAATATGTCCGATCACGGCACATTGTCAACACTACCTCAAGCGCCCATAACAAGAGATATATGCATCCACCCATCCATTCATTTATCCTTCTCAACTTCTAGACATGGGCGCCTACGACTATGCAACATCGGGGCTTTTCGCCCGAGAACCAGCCGTCAACGACCGGTCGGTTTCTGTCCCGTCCGCCTTCAAAGGGCTAGAGGCTGCTGGGCTTGTGAATTGGCCGTGGTGTGGAAATGCCCCCTTTCTGGCAAGGCATCCACTGTGGATTCCCACCTGAAATGCATCTCCGTTGGCAGATCAGTGCTTTCATCGTCTCCCGACGCTCTCTGTGGCGTCTTTTGTCAACAGAGCGCAATGCCAACTCCGCGCTCAAGTCGGTCTGCCCCTGCTGGTTCCCTATTCAGCCCGAGTTTCCGGGCCGTAATCTTGACTGCGCGTCTTCGCTCACGGTTTGATGGACCACAGTTCTCGTGACCTATGTGTCCGGGGTGGTGAGTTTGGTCCCAATCAAATCTGTTGGAGAGAGAAAAATACGTACCATCCCATTTCCCGAATCTTCTTTGAATTCGTCTGCGATCCCTTCTTGTCGCTCGTCCAGATTGCCAATGCCTTGCTGCACGACGCGAAAGCCTCCACAAGCTCCTTCATTCTACCACATCTCAGAAACTCCCGAGCCACATCCGAGTCCTTTTCTGCAATTACTGCTGCGAGCTCCATGCATTCCAAGAGGTTGTCCCTCGAGAGAGATGTGCCTGCAAAATGCAGACAGCTGATATAAGCCAAGACTGTCTCTGGGATGTAAGCGTCGCGGAGCTCTTGAAACTCCTTGTCAACTATTGCCACGTCATTAGCTTCTGGACCCTCCTCCAGGGTGACATGATCCCACCTTCATTCGACACCAGCAGCCAGTTCTTCAAGACCGGCTGCATGCACGCCTTGGCGGAGCGAACCTCTTGGTTCGTGTGTTGCCACATCTCGCGTGAGGTGCTGCTCTCCCTGTTGCCGACAGTGTTAGCCTATAACTAGGGGTGAAAGACATGGGGTTGCGAAGACATACTCTCTGCTGAGCCCCGCCAACGACGACAGAGTCTCCATCGAATCCAGCGCTCGGACCAGACATTCGAGCTCCCACACATTCCGCACCAGGGTGATGAGCTTGTCTTTACTCAGTTGGCATGTTTCCAAGAACTCGGCGGTGAAGTCACCATTGGCGAATTCCTCAAACCAGCCGGGGCCAGAATCTTCGCTCGCATCTCTCACCGGGATGGGCGACTTGGTCTTAACAATCTCTCGCCCAGAGACCCGTTCGCTAAAGGCGCGGGCGGCGCGTAACCGAGTCCGCTCTGTGCCAGTTAGCGACCACAAGCCGAAAGAGTGTAACAAGAATATGGACATACTGAGCAAATACTTGTAAATCCGGATGACATAGGTGCACGTCTCCACAAACTGCCCGGGGACGAGCATGAGCCATTCCATGGCGCGAATGATCAAGTCATCCTCTTGGTCGACAAACTCGGCGTCTTCCCCAAAGAAATCGGGCTTCACCACCCGGCCGTACTTGAGCGTTGGCGGTCCAGCTTCGAGAATCTTGAACCGGCCCTTGGCCTCGCAGCGCAGCGACATGTCCTGGACGTCTTCCAGATAAATCACTGGTTGGGTCTTCACAAACTGGGCTAAATCGAGTCCCAACTTCCTCATTATGGTAAGTTGGTGTACCCGGGCGTCATTGTCGACGATGTGGATGAGGTTCCTGCTCAGCGTCCTGTATAGCCGGGCGCCATGCAGCTTGGAGCAGTACAGCGGGATCATCTCTTCCAGGTTTGCCAGGCGAAGGTAGCTAATGTAAGCTGCAATAATATTCTCCTGTGCCTGATGACGGGTTTGCAGCCCACCGCTGTCGTGACTGAAGCCGCCGAGACGGTCAAGTGTAGAGATGATGATGAGAGCGTGGGACAGGATCCGAAGACCGTCATGATCCGCCAGATCAAAGTATTTGTCTTGGTTGAATTTCTCCAAAAGCGGGAGGGGAACCTCCGGGATAAGCTTTGACTTCTGTTTCCGGTTCGCGTGCCTGGAGAGCACAAGGCCCTGATGGAATAAGTGCCGATCAACGTCGTTTGAGACGATGGCACCTTGTAGCGCCTTTGCGGTCCGTGTTGACTCTTTCCTAGTTCTGACATCCGTCTCCAGCGTAGCAATGAGACGCTTGCTGACCGTCATCGGATCGCTGTGGTGCAGGACGGCGTTGAACGAGGGAAATTGCGCGGCGGCTTTGGTCGCATTGTCCCCGCCATGCTTGGCGAGGTAAAGGTCGAACTGTGTTCTGAGAAGGGCATTGTAGTGTGCAAAAAGGAAATCGTCCCAAGATTTGCAGACCTTCTCCACGCTGGAGATGTCACCCGCCAGCAGCCCGTAGACCGCCTTGTCGTACTCTCCTGTGCCGCCATCTTGAGAAGCGGCAAAGCACATACGCCTCCACAGAACCAACGAGCTTGGTTCAAACTCTGGCTGCTCCTCGTCGTCGGGATTGGAAAGCGGCAGGGGTGCGATCGATGCGGCCCTCCAACGCTCGGTTCTCTCCGAACACCACTCTCTGATCTCAGGCATGGAGCAACCGCGACGAAGCATCTCAAAGCACCCAAGCCAAATGGCCCGCTCAAAAAACTCGTCCTGGGGCTCTAATTTGCGTGCCTGACGTGTGACAGCGTCTGGATCTAGCTGGGTAATCAAGGTGCGGGACGATAGATGTGACTGGGCAGCTGCGGCATCGTGAGGATCCAGCACGCCTTGGTAGCCATTGACGCTTTTTTGCAATTTGATCTTGTGGCGTGTATGGAGCCATCCGTGAGCCAGTATGTCGCCCCTCTCGGCATTCTGTTGGAGCTCGCTCACCACCTCGTCAATGGGCGGCCCGTAACTGGCACTGCTCTGCAACCATTCCAGAACAATTTTCCTCTCGCGAGCAACAGAATCGGAGATCAGAAATTCGTCCCACCACTGCCTGCGTGTCCTACTCGAGGCGTCGTCCACGTTTCTGAGCTGCGATGCCGTGTGGTCGCGGTACCGCAAGGGTAAAATCCGCCGCAAAAGGTCCCACGTCTGCGCCTCCTCTTCCGCGCGGTGCACCTCTTCAGAAGAGGCAGAGGCGTTGCCACCGTCGACTTCCTCAATATCCATGTCGGCCGAACCGGCCCTCTGCCAGCTTGGCCCCCGCATAGATCGCTCCCGGGATTCGCGCTCACGTAACCGGTCGGCTCTTTTGCGTGTGTACGTGTGATAAGAATCGACGAGTTTAAAGACCTGGGCACGCCTGTCTCCTATTGATGCCGTCGAGTCGGCGTTGTGGCGATCGAGCTGGGCGGCGAAATAGTCGACTTCATCACCGGCCCGAATGGTGCTCTCCTGGTATGTGGTCTCGAGATCCACCATATCATCTTTTAGAGGCGCTGCAAGACATGTCAGAAACTCGCGCAAACATACAGTATCGCGGCCAACAGGAATAAACTAACCTTGAGTTGGGCTCTGTGAGCCAGCCCGAGAGCTCTCCTCTGAGGCCGGGTAATCCTGAAGGAACCAACGTTAGAGATACCATTGACCACGAGCATGTGCACCCCAGGCGAGAAAACCCACAAATGCCGGCGCCATGTTGTTGATGGATCCGAATGGCGGACAAGATATGCCCAAATGGTTAGATATGGTAGGCGGCCGTTGTCGGTCGCCAGAGATCGGGAACGAGGCCGAGTGGAGCGTCGGAATTGGTCGCGACTTCAACGCATCCTGCGCGGTGAGCTTGCAAATTGCTTGTTTGTTGAAGGAAAAGAAGATATCGCTGTACTCCCCCAAGTCGCTTGCGGTGTCAATCCCCCAAGTTACTGGCGGTTCTGATTCCTATTCTTGCCTTCAACACCGCGTCGCGTCGTTGCGGCTCGAAAAATCGGCCAGGCGCATTGCTGAGGAGCTGTTGGCGGCTGGCAAACAAGCTCCAGCTTCTCTCCCTGCTTCTCAAAGTTGCAGCACGGACCACTCACTGCATACAAACACAAATGTGGGGCTAGGAGTGCCCCACTGCAATGGTTTGAAAAAGTCGACGAGCAAATCGAATTTTGATCTTTTCTTCTTTTCCTCTTCAATGTCAATGGCATTCATATTAGAGTCTCGGAACAAGCCCTTCATTGCTTGCTCAGGTCCATGCGGCCTCTCGCGCGCTCAATGATAGCCTAGAGAAATTCCGCACCCTCCTTTCAAGTTGCCTGACGCCTCTCGGCGATCTTCAGGTGGACACAGTTGGATGAGTGATACATTTCCGGTTTCTCGTCACATGTCACTGCGTGTCCTTCCTCCTCTGTTCCAGCTTCAGCCGCAGCAAGCTTGGCTTGGGGCAGCTGGCGGTGACCGCGTTGTCGCCGTTTCTTTCGTAGAAGGCCCGGCAGCACTCGTAGAGTGCATCAACGAGTTTGGTGCACTTGGCCTCGTTGTAGCCGTTGTTCGTCAAGCAGTCTGTGTGGATGCCAGTCAGTAAGTGCGCCAACAAGACGTGCACAGCCAAAGAGAAGGAAATGTACCTTGGATCGCACACTGAGGGCACAAGCACCTCCTTGTCAGCAGCGGCAACCGACGCAACCCGGGATAGCTGGACGAACCGCTCGTGGGTGGCACGGAGGACTGCTCCGGAGATCTTGTTCAAGCCCCTGATGAAATCAAAGAATCAGTCTTGCACTCCAACTCCAGTCAGTTTAGAGATGAGTCCTCATGGTGGAACAGTACACTGACCATTGCGGGCAACGTAGCTTGTAAATGGAACAACGGGCTGGTGAAATCTGCCCTGATGTTTTGAGGGTTTGTTTCCAATGTACAAAGTCTGAGGTTGGAAGTAGCCGAATTGGAATGCCGCGTTCCATCGTGCCTTAGAGCTAGGGACGATGATGTCAGGGGGACCCCGGTTTGCTCCGTCTGCTTCACCCATCGCGTACGCGCCCTTGTTTCTCGGAATCACCCAACAACTGCTGATAAAGGAGTATAGCCGTCCTTGGCGCAGGCCTTCAGGCAGCCAGCAGGAACTTAACGTACACCTGACTACTTGGAAACCGGGAACCTAAGTCAGCTAGGTAGATACCTAATATTGCTGAATACGCAGTACTTCGTGAGTGAGAGATGTGCCACTTTGCCCAGCAGACGCCGTGGGCGGCAGCAACTGAACACTGAAGCAAGAAGACATTCATTGCCTAAGCCTCGCCCCCACCCCCTCGACGTCCATGCCATCTTATTGATCAATGGATACCTTGGTTGAAGGGTTCAGAGGAACAGTTGGGCCTTCCTATTCCTTTCAGCCAACATTCTTTTCTTTCTTCTCAAGCCTCACTGTTGGTTCGATTAAAAAAGCCTTTGGCTAATGTTGTGCAGCCTAGAACTGCAGGCGTGTTCCAATCAACCCCACCATCGACGCGAGCGAGCCAGCATCCCCCGCCACAGCAAGCCATCCCACCTTCAACCACCCAAGCGTCTGGTAGAATCCCTCCAAAGTCTTGACAAAACACTGGTTGGGAGCCACTCCGCTAGCTCTCGCTTTAACTGTTCCTTCCTTCCTTACTGCCGACTCAAAGCAAGCAATTCGCCGGCGGTTTAGCGCGTAGCGCTTGTTCAGGTACGTTCTCACGGACCTGCTACCCCTCCACCCGACCGACCTGCCTACTTCTGGGCTCTTTTCCTCTCCCAACAACCGTCTTGCGCGCAACTAGTTCTTCCTTTTCAGCACGCCCTGAAACTAACAGACCATCCCGCAATCCTTAGAACACCTCACTCCCCACACTAGCAGTCTCAAAATCGAAAAAAAATCAACCAGCCATCAACGAAACCGTTGATCACGATGGCCGACAACGCCGAGAACGGCAGCCCCGTGCAGCCCGGCCTCGAGATGCCCCAGGCGCCGAGCGAGCACCTCAACATCAAGGTTACGGACAACAACAACGAGGTTTTCTTCAAGATAAAGCGCAGCACTAAGCTCGAGAAGCTCATGACGGCCTTTTGTGAGCGGCAGGGCAAGACGCCTGCGTCGGTTAGATTTCTGTTCGAGGGGCAGCGCGTTCAGCCAACAGACACCCCGGATACGGTGAGTCCCGTCTGTTGATGACGATTCTTACTCGCTTTACTGGAAGCTCGGTCCGTCGCTGACGCATGTTGTGTGTCGGGATTAGCTGGAGATGCAAGATGGTGATACCTTGGAAGTCCACCAAGAGCAGGTTGGTGGTTGCCGCTGAGCGCTGGATCGATGCGATGGGATGGCGGGGGAAGGAAGGAGTGGCCAATTCTGCGAGACCTACCTCGGTACTTATCTTGAGTTCGTGGCTTTGGAATGGTAAATGGGGAGGGATATCGTGGTCTGCAACGTTGAATCCAGCTGTGTTGAGGACATAGTAAGGGGGATATGATATTTGACACATGGAGGTCTTGTCGCTGGATTCCTGCCTGAAATGGTCGACGCGTCTTCCAGTGCAGTTATTTGACACCCTCGGGAACCCATATCCGCCTCTTTCACATACTACTTTCCTGATGCTATATCACAGTGACTTGGACGTGTCCCGCTCATGATATTTCTTGTTTCGAGGCTCCCTGACGAGCCAACCGGAAAGTCACTTTCGTCTGAGGTAAATCATCGTCCCTCCGAATGTCACAATTCGCTCCGGCGGAAGATCTCGGCTGCACCTATACTTCGTCCGGAATACATCAGGCAAATGATGTGTTGATGAATCTGCAAAGGCAAAACTGCATAGAGCGGCAACCAAACTCCAGATCTTATGCTGCAAAACATCCAGGTAGCTATCAAAGCGCATAACTTGAAATGTGCCATGAGTTAACGCCCACACCTCATACCCTACAAACATGTGCTTTTCATGCCTTCAACTCCCTCTCCATGCATTTTGTACACAGCACCACAGTCTCACCAGGCGCCCCGCGACCATCCATGGGGAAGATTTGCCCATCATCAAACCCCCCGTTGCAAGTCGAACAGCGGAAGCACTCATCATGCCACTCGCCGCCCAGAGCACGAATATACTGCCCAATGACGGCTTGCCTGCACTTGCGGCACTTGGGGGCTCTTCGCTCTGTACGTTTCGTCTGGCAGGACACGCACCACGCATAGCCGTCCTTTTCGATATGCGTCATGCCCTTCTCAAACGGGTCGCCGCACTCGGCACAGAAGAAGTGACCGAAATGCCAATGAGCACCCAGTGCTACCACATGCTCGCCCATGATGGGTGTCTTGCAGTGCTTGCACCGCGGGGCAAACAGCTCGTGCCAGTCCAGGTGGCAGAAGAAGCGCAACCGCTCGTCGCCGTCCTCGGCCATTGTCTGGCCTGGCTCTTCGGGGAGTACCTCGCCTGCGACACGGCGGGCGATGCGCTCGAGGCGCGCCGCACGATGGGCATCGGGTTCGGGAGAGATCTCGAGCGCCTCGAGGGAAGTGCCGCAAGCGTAACAGCTAAAGCATTGCGGATGGAACCGCTCCGAGGTGCCGGCAAGCGACACAAAGCGGCCCTCGATGAAGTCTCCGCACTCATGGCAGCGGGCAGTAGCTCGGCTACCAGCGGGCCTTGCGGTAGGCGTCCAGTGGCCACGGGGCCGTGCCGCCTGCCGGATGCGAGGGGCTCCAGCTTGGGGAGTGGGAAGCGGGCGGCGCGAGCCACCGCTCGTGTTGCTGGTGTCATCGTCAGGCGTCACAATTACAGGTATGCTTGGGCCATCATCTGCTCCATCAGGTTCAACTACGATGGTAGGGGAAGACATCGAAGAAGAATCGGACACCGCAATCACAGGGACGCGAGGCCCATCTACTTGAATAGTGGGCGGAAGGGGTTGTGAGGGACGCGTCGGCGACGACGACGGGGACGGCGAGGCTGCAGAGCCATCCGTAACAGCGATAGAAGGGATCGCTTGGGCCGGCTGCTGCGGTTGCTGGCGGCGGAGTCCGCCCGGGATGAGGCACGCCGGATGGTGGACGCCTCCTCGCCCAAATCTCGACTCTTCTGACTTGTCGTCAGTAGCCTCCTCTTGGGGCTTCCAATTTTTTTCAAAGCTTACAATAGGTCGACCGGGGCTATCGCTGACGGCAGACGGTGTGGGCAGTTTGGGACTGCGCTCTTTCAGTTTCATGCTCGTGGCCTGCCTGATGTCCTCGCTGCGAATCTCCATGCCGTGTTTGCGGGGAACATCCTCGCGCTGCACGGGCAAAGCTGCAACGCGGGAGTTGGTTGTGTACTGGGGGTTCCGAGACTGGCTTGGGGGGTTCCGGTGTATCTCTGACCTGGAAACCAGCTTCTCGGGCGACGGAGAGAACGAGTTCACCTTCGACTCAGCGACAGCCTTGCGTGTAAACTGAAGCCGGTTCAGAGGTTCTTTTGGCTTTGGCCGCAGTGGGTCGACGGCGCCGTCCAGTGCTGAAGCTCGTGGCTGGCCACATGTTTCGTTGTCTGGTTCTTCCCAGATCTGATCACCCGAAAAGGGCTTTTGGACCTCGCCGCTGTTATACCTCTTCTGTCTACTTCTGGAACGCCCTCCTGGAACCGGCCGGGACCCGGTGGAAATATCGCCGTACGGTTTCGAATTCCGGGCCAAGCCTGTCGTGTTCTGTGCCATCCCGACGTCGGGATCCATGGTGCACGCTTGGCGAGACGAGGCGAACGATGGTCGGCCGGCAGCCGACCCAGGACTGTCATCTTCAGTAGAGCTGCCGGAGACCGAGCGCGAATGAGGGCCCCGGGCGAGGCCAGTTGGAGCGACATCGCTTCCATACCTACCGACGCTAGCAGTACGAGCATGTGCGTAACTATTCTTGCGCAGGTGCGGTCTGTACCGGTAGGGCGCGCCAGGCTGCGGCAGTTTTCCCGGGTTTTGGTGCTGCCATACGAGTTCCGCTGCCTCGTCGAGGGCCGCGTCATAGAGCCGCTTGTCTTCGTCGCTCTCCTCGCCTCCGTCCTTATCCTGCTCGGGCTCGTCTTTCAAATCCATATCCTCCATGGCTCGACGTAGCGAGAAGGCCTCCTCCTTTTCCATCCACCGCTGGCCACGCTCAATGTATGTCGCGCTGGGGACAACTTCTGACGGCTTCAATGGCTGCACGGGCCGGTCGGGGTAGTAATCCTTTCCGGGGCCCAAGGTTGAGTATTTGGACGCGACACTGGGGACGAGCGATGGGCGGCTGGCAGATGGGGGAAGACTGCCCGCGTCTGATCGTGTCCGTTGGTGATTATGAGGCAATGACGAGACTGAGGGTGATGGGGCTCCGATGGATGGCCGGCCGCTCCCAGACAATCCAAGTGCATCATGCCTGGAAGCGGGCGGGGGCCGAGCGCCAGCGGGCCTGTTGATGCGGTTGTTGCGGAGATCTGCGAGATACGCAGCTATGCAATGTGGTCAGCTCCGGCTGAGCCATCAATTCGAGTTTGGAACGTTGCATACCAAATTGTTCATTCGACATGTATGAGGGAGACGGCGGTGTCACTTTCCTCGTGGAGCTCCGCTCCTTGGAACTGCCACGGGCGAACATAGCTCCCCCTTGAACAGATTTGCGGGATCCGCAACGTGGTGCTCTCTCTGTCGGTGGGTAGTGCCTTTCGTTTGATAGGAGTCGAAGCCGGTATCTCCAAGTCTGTTGGACGGTGAAGGACGGCTGGGCCGAGCAGCCAGGCTCGACTGCAGGGTCAATTTATGCAGCCTCCTGGAATGTTTACCTCGCGAGGTTTCAGCAGTCAATGACGTTGCTAGGCAGGTCGAATGGAACACAACAGGGCGGGAACGGGGAAGAGAGGAATGTGAGTCAAAGGTGCAAGTGCTCGTCTGATGAGGTGGGTGACGGACAGCTGTTGATGCTGATTTGCCAGCTGCGATTGGACCACGCAGCAAGACAAACATGGGTTCCCACAGCGACCGACCACTGGCGTCCGGCGCTAATAAGGGACGGAAGGCGGAAGTGCCTGCAGCCGCAGGTACGTACCTTTCTTTGTGAACGACCCAGTTGCCGCCGAGCTCTGACCACGCGGAGACAGGGGTGCATGTCTCTTCCAAGCTTCCTCCGCTCCCCGGCTGCCCTTTCTATCTCCATATCCGTCCCATCATCCCCCACTTATTATCCCACAGAGAACATTCGACCGCTTTTCAACCTCGCAGCTGGAGCCAGGGTCGCGGTGGGTGTAGCTTGGCTCTCAGCGGGATCTCCCAGATTCCGGGCCTAATAACCCGTCCGCCACCAATTGCCGGTGTTCGTTTCCCCCCTTTCATCGCCCATGGTCCACTCGCAGCCTGGCACCGTGAAAATCCGCCCAGTTTAGGTATTTCCGAGCCCAGCCCGGCCCGGCCCCGGGTTCTGGAACCGGCTTGGCTACCTCTAAGCTTCTCTTCCCTTGGAAGGCGTCATTGATGGCAGGAGCAACCCTTTGCCAACCGAATAATGAGATTACATGGAGGACTTTACATTTTTTTTATTGATTTCTGGGAATTCTTTACCTCTCCCCTCATATTGACTCCTCCTGGGTCCTGACACATAGACACGAGCGGTGACGCGTGTAGGACGCTTGATGTGGGTAGTCCAACGTCGAGAACATGGGCCGAGGATGGACCCCAATCCTAGCAGGTGTGGATGCTGCCCTTGAGCGACTCCCGCTAACCCAACTCGACGCCGGTTGGAAGCCTGGTGGGTGGGGAGAAGCAGGGCGTTTACTACTTCGGAATGCGAGGCCGATGCAAAATAGTTATCTCCGAGCTCGTGCTGCGTTCGAGAGAAACAGATGATTCCTTTACTAAGCTAATCTTTGCGGCTCCTTTTACCGTAGTCTGTTAGGTTATATTCTATCTTGAATCCGCTACTCTCCTTCTCTTCGCAACTTTTTTTTTTTTTTTTTTTAGATATCTCCAAGCGCAGAAAATACCGATGTTGCCTTGAAACAAGGACCTGTCTCTGCTCTTTGTTCTTTTAACCATCTTCCCGCTTCTGCCTCCCTACTTGGCCCAAGGACTGAATGGTCCCGCACACAGCAACAGCCGATGGGTCGGGCTTCTCGTCTGCCGAGGCGGCATTGCCTGTCCTGGTGAACCCGAATGACAATGACCCTTTTCCTCTTGACCGTGAGAAGGGCACCGGATCGGATGAGAGCCCCCTGGAGACCGACTCGCCCGAAGAGGCCGAGTTCAAGGAAGGGGGTTATGGTTGGTGAGTACTATGGCGTTAACCTAAGATCCCGTGTACATGCCCGCGCTAACCTTCGTGTCCAGGGTCGTTGTCTTCTCAGTCCTACTCGTCAATGCCCACACCTGGGGTCTGAACTCGTCATATGCTGTTTTCCTGGCGTATTACTTGCGGTCTGGCACCATCGAGGGCGCTTCTCCACTTGGTTTTGCCTTTGTCGGCGGGTTATCCATATCAATATGTAAACACCCCATCTCGGTTGTCAAAAGGTGGATGCTGACGGTCGCCTGGGCAGCTCTGTTGGTGTCTCCAATTGTTACTTGGTGCATTGGCCGGTTCGGGACAGCCTTTGCTTTGAGAGTCGGTATTGTGCTCGAGGCGTAAGTGCCCAATAAATATCTGGAGCTCTCGTAGACGCGGCGCTAACTCAGGGGCAACCTCACTCCTCCAGTATCTCTTTCGTCGGTGCTTCTTTTTCCACCCATATATGGCACTTGCTTCTTAGCCAGGGCTTGTGCTTCGGTATAGGATTAGGCTTCTGTTTCACATCCACAGTCGGCGTGGTTCCCCAATGGTTCACCAAACGACGCTCGTTCGCTAATTCCGTCGCCAGTTGCGGTTCGGGCTTCGGTGGCCTCACCTACTCGCTGGCCACCAATGCTATGATCTCCAACCTCGGTCTCGCTTGGGCATTTCGTATTCTGGCCATTCTGGCTTTTGTGGTGAATGGAGCATGCAGCTTGATTCTACGTGACCGCAACAAGGCAGTGGGCGCCGTCCATATACCCTTCCACAGAGATCTCTTGAGGCATTTCGAATTCTGGCTGTTTGTCGGCTGGGGATTCTTTAGTCTTCTCGGCTATGTCATCGTTGTCTTTTCCATTACCGACTATGCGCAATCAGTAGGCTTCACAGCAAGCCAGGGATCGCTCGCAGCGGCCGTATTCAACTGTACGTTCTCGCATAACAACAGTCCTATACCTCGTGTTGACACTTCGGCGGTGACATTTCAGTGTCGCAAGGCATCGGAAGACCCCTCATCGGCCTGGTTAGCGATCGGCTTGGGAGAATCAATGTTGCCGCAATCGGCACGCTGGTTGCCGGCCTGGCCGCCTTCTTCCTCTGGATCTTTGCGGGAACCCAGTTCCCAGGACTCATTGTATACGCTCTGTTTGGCGGGTTCGCCGGCATCATATGGCCCTGTGTTGCACCTGTCGGAGCTGAAGTTGTTGGTCTGCAGCTGCTACCGTCTGGTATGGGATTTGGTCTCCCGATTATGGCTCACCCGGAAAGCTAACCCTACCCCAGCATTGTCAATCTACTGGGTTGTTCTGGTTTTACCAACCACTTTGTGCGTCTCCTCTTGCCCCTCCTTCCTTACAACCCCGGCTTGCTAACCTTCCACGACAGCGCTGAAGTAGTTGCCCTGAGCCTCAGAACCTCGGGTATTGGTGCATACCTTGATGTCCAGGCTTTTACTGGGGCGATGTATATCGCCGCATTCACGTCCAGTAGGAGCCCCCGATGCCCTTGCCCCAGACAGCCTATTCTAACTTCTTTATTAGTATGGCTCCTGAGGAGCTGGAAGTTGCAGCAGCTGGAGTTCTTGGGCTTCAATGACGAAGTCCAGACAGAAGGCAACCGAGCCTCTGCCACAGTCGAAGGTCCGGCCGCCAGGCGGCACACTGGAGGACTCCGCGCCTATATGCGCGGCATGACCACGATCAAGCGAGTTTAGTATCATAATAACGTACCTATACGTTTTGTCTCCCTAGCACGCACCATTTAGAGGCACCAATTTAAGACACCAATTTGAACTACTGTTGCACAGTTTTACCATGATATCTTGGATTGGCCTAATACAACCGTGCTCACCTAAAGCATATCACACGAATGGGCGTTATTCACAACAGCCACAATAAGGGGTTTCTCGGTTCGACAACCTTCTCAACTGCGGCTGCAGTCAGGTGAACCGCCACATAGATGGTTGTGGTGTCCCGCATCAGCTGTTCCACTGCCTATGCGTAATGATGTTAACCCTAGGTCGGATCCGGCGAGAAACGAGTAGGTGCTGTAGGCGGAGAGGAACGTGGGAAGCAGCGGAAAGCAGAGGCGCTCTCTAGTACTGCTGAGTGTCCTACCCGAACACCGTTGTGTCTCCGGCGAAGGAGCCTTCTGGTGTTTATGCCCGCCTTGGGCACAGAGTCGGCCAGTGTTCAAAATCGCCAGAGAAACAAGCGCGTCCCGGCTCTGCTTCCTTGTAGATTTCTGGGGAACCACGCAATGTGATTTGTGATTTGATGAGTTGGAAGCGTGTCAAACTGTTGTCAAGTTGGCTTCGCCAACATGAATCAGTCACAAGCCAAGGGTGGACCTGGCGCCTCTGATAAAAATCCATACCGGCATTGACGGAAACTTGAATGCGTTCCGGGGTTCGGCGCTCCGGTTGTTGGCTGTGTGATTTAAGGAGAAGAGAGTTTCAAAAGTAGGCGACTGTTGCTTCCTGCTGAAATCTGACAAAAACTGAGGCATTGGCACCGCGAGCCAGAGCCAGTTTGGGACCCTCTCAGACATGTGGTGCTCCGAGGCTCCCAAATGCCCTATAGAGAGGGAAATTTGGGCACCTGCAATGGGCGAAAAGTAGGGTAACCCAGCCATAATCACCAACGGAGCTCTCCCTTGACCCCTGTCTCGCCGCGATCGCCTTGCTTCGCTGTCGTTTCTTGACTTTGGTCCTTGAACCCCAAGTTCTTGAATTCGTCCCTCGCCATGAGGTTGCTGAGATTTCAGGAGTCAGTCGCGTAAGGCCATACCAATAAGTGAATATGTTTCGATATCACCTACCGGTCCATCCGACAAGCGAGGTACGACTTGGCCAGCATCCGGCACTCATCCTCGTTCACCCCCTTGACCTTCTTGATGCAACTCAAGTACGACATCATGACACTTTTGCACTCTCCTAAGACCCGGATATTAGTAAATAGACGTCTCACAGGGAAGGTGATGTACTTGCCCTCGTGGTCCAGAGGAAAGCTCCCCCTCTGGGGCCTTCAAAAGAGGAGCATGATTAATTGAGACGTTGCAAATACCCCGACACTCAAGCCTTGGGCACTTACGGAACGGGCTTTGTCGACGGCAGAGGCCCTGGGCTTCCGAAGGTGCTCATCTTAGTTACGGCTAAGCTGTATTGCACTTGTCTGGAGGGTTGATATGGTTAGATAAGCAGTATCGCGATCCCCGTTCCAGCCCTGCTACTTCCGGAACAGAGGACGAGGAGGGTTGGATCACCTGACTCAATCTTGACTTCGGAAACGGTTTGACAGAACGAATGGAACAAGATCGGCGCCCGTGCGGTATCAAAAACTACCTAAACGGACCTCGGCCGAGTGAACGGAAGCGGAGGGAGGAAGATTAATCCCTTGTCAAAATACTTAGGTGGTTTTGCTTTCCGGATATTGAGTTGCCCTTCCCGTTTGGCTCGGCGGCATCGATGAACTTATGTAATTGTACGGAATACCTTGCTTACCTACTTTTACCTTGCCCTCTCGGCTGTGGATCCATACTGTTCATCCATTGACTGCGGCCAAATTGAAGCCTCAGGCCACTCGACCCCTGGGGGCTTTAGTGCAAGTGGTGGGGCCGTCTCTGACGCGCTCTGTTGTGCATGAGGCCTGGAAATTGAATCGATGCGCAAGGCAGCTCGTCGGTGCATTTGAGAGACTAACAGGTTCCACCACGGCTAATTCACAACGGCCAAGGCCCGAACCGCCCCAGTTAAATCCAGAGATTCAAGTTTTGTTCAAGCTTCTGATTGTCAACCGCCGGACAGACGCACCCTTCTGCTCCCAGTCCCTTCGTCAAAAGCCACGACCAGGCGTCGGCTGCCCCTTTGTCGTCCGTCGGCAGGTCCTCCTCTGTTTCGCGCCCCATTTGCCTTCACTCAAGCGAAGCTAGCGCAGTGCTCCGTTGTTGTTGTTGTTGTTGTTGTTGTCTTCGCGCGAGATCCCCCCCTCCGCCCCCTTCTCAGCGCATCCCTCGTCCCTTGTCATCGATCACCTCTTCGACCATCGTACATCGCACAACCGCTACCATGGCTGCGCTCGGCGACGACTTGCTGGCGATTGTCAACAAGTTGCAGGATCTTGTGTTCAACACTATTGGCAATGACTCTTTGGATCTCCCCCAAATTGTATATACATATCCCTCGTCCACTGTGTCCTCCTCTTCCCTTCGACCTGTTCCGTTGCTGATCCTGTTCGCGCTCTTCAGGTCGTTGTTGGATCCCAGTCCGCGGGCAAGTCTTCGGTGCTCGAAAACATCGTCGGTCGAGATTTTCTGCCCCGTGGCAGCGGCATCGTCACTCGAAGGCCCCTCATTCTGCAGCTGATTAACGTCCCAAGTGACGAGACCGAGGACGACACGAATGCCGCCTACCGGAATCCCACCCAGGCCGCCCGGAACGAGTGGGCTGAGTTTCACCATATTCCCAACCGGCGATTCAATGACTTCGGCGATGTCAAGCGGGAAATTGAGAACGAGACAGCAAGAGTTGCGGGAAGCAACAAGGGCATTAATCGCCAGCCCATCAATCTCAAGATCTTCTCCCCGCATGTCCTGAACCTTACCCTCGTCGACTTGCCAGGACTTACAAAGGTTAGCACTGCGTCTTGTCGCGCCCTTTACTACCTCTCGGTCTGACCAGTACGCCGCAGGTGCCCATTGGGGACCAACCGACGGACATTGAAAAGCAGACGCGCAACTTAATATCCGAGTATATCGCCAAGCCCAACAGCATCGTCTTGGCCGTGTCGCCCGCGAATGTCGACATTGTCAACTCAGAAGCTTTGAAGCTCGCCCGGCACGTCGATCCGCTGGGAAGGAGGACGATTGGTGTGCTTACGAAAGTCGACTTGATGGACCACGGCACCAACGCCCTCGACATTTTATCGGGGCGCGTCTATCCTCTGAAGCTGGGCTGGATTGGCGTTGTGAACCGGTCACAGCAGGATATTCAAGGGAACAAGCCGATGGAAGACGCTCTGAAATCCGAATCTGAGTTTTTCAGGCATCATCCGGCTTACAGGAACATTGCGACGCGCTGCGGCACACAGTTCCTAGCCAAGACTCTCAACACTACCTTAATGGCTCACATTCGAGATCGCCTCCCGGATATTAAGGCTCGGTTGAATACGCTCATGGGACAAACACAGCAGGAGCTCGCCAGCTACGGAGATATGCATTTCAGTGGGAAGGAGCACCGCGGCTCACTCATTCTGCAGCTGATGACGCGCTTTGCAACATCCTTCATCTCGTCTATTGACGGCACCTCGACTGAGATATCGACAAAGGAACTCTGCGGCGGCGCCCGCATCTACTACATCTTCAATTCGGTGTTCGGAAGCTCGCTAGAGTCGATTGACCCTACTTCAAATCTATCTGCACTTGATATTCGGACAGCGATCCGTAACTCCACCGGTCCCCGGCCAAGTCTCTTTGTGCCCGAGATGGCTTTTGACCTGCTGGTGAAACCGCAAATCAAGCTTCTCGAGGTCCCAAGTCAACGATGCGTCGAGTTGGTATACGAGGAACTGATCAAAATCTGCCATACCTGCGGCTCCACTGAGCTCACGCGGTTTCCTAGGTTGCAAGCCAAGCTCATCGAGGTGGTCTCGGACCTCCTTCGTGAGCGGCTTGGCCCCGCGTCTGGGTACGTCGAGTCGCTCATAGCGATTCAGCGAGCGTATATCAATACCAACCATCCCAACTTCCTCGGTGCGGCTGCTGCCATGAGCCACGTCGTCAGTAACAAGCAAGACCGGGAAAGAAAGCGTCTGATCCAGGAGGAGCGGGAGCGGCGAGAGCGGAGGCGGATGAAGGAGCTCGGCGCCAATGGCACGGACACTCCCGCCGACGAGGAAGAGGAGAATGCCGCCACTGAAAAGACAGATGCAATCGCGGTGCGGAAAGCTCCTGGGAAGGGTTCAAGGAGTTTGTCACCAGCCGTCCGTGATGGCGCTTCTGGCGGTATCGCTGCGGCTTTGAATGGAGCCCGATCCTCATCGCCTTCTCGATTCAATGGACAATCTCTCGGCGCCGCCAAGGACTCGTTCCTGACTTACTTCTTCGGCAAGGATGGTGCCATCGTGCCAGGACCCGCACTGCCGAATGCGAACATAAATCGCCACGTGAGCCAGTCCGTGGAGCCGACATTCAGCCAGAGCATCAGACGGCCGGAGGAGAGGACACTGCGGTCTCCGATGCAGCCTGTTCGGCCCGATGATACCTTCGATTTCTCAGGAGCTGCCAAGGGAAGCGATTTGGTAATGACTATTCCGTTCTTCACTATCTGACTTTGACCTGAGACTGACTGCTGGGCCGCAGGCACACAATGGCGAGCCTGCCATGACTGATCGCGAGGCTATGGAGACGGAGCTGATTCGCGCATTGATCAGCTCCTACTTCAATATTGTCCGAGAGAGTATCGCGGACCAAGTGCCCAAGGCCATCATGCACCTCCTGGTCAACCACTGTAAGGATGTCGTCCAAAACCGGCTTGTCAGCGAGCTGTACAAGGAGTCGCTGTTCGAGGAGCTTCTTTACGAAGATGATGCGATCAAAAAGGAGCGCGAGAAGTGCGAAAAACTGCTTCAGACGTACCGCGAGGCGGCCAAGATTATCGGCGAGGTTGTCTAGACGCTGTCCCCGTTGTTCCTTGGCGCTGATGGCCGTGCGTGAAAATAGCCCAAAGGTTGGGCAGAATGGGCGGCAGTGTACACTGATGGTGTTTCGGTTGTTGGGTTGTTGGGTTTCATGATTATTGTCTTAGACACGGAACTGGCCTTTGATGGCTATTATGTATAACAACATCTGAGAACATGGCTGAGCAAAGTGGAGGGTGGCTGAGGCCAGCAGTGCCATGGCTCCATCTTCCCCTTAGTATATCCGTAATCGGCCAGAGAAGACAAACTGACCTTTGATCCTCACGGTGTTGAGCACGGTTTGCAGATGGCTCTGGTTCCAAAGACTCTACTTTGTGATATGCCTTTATTAGCCGTCTCTGATTCTGCCTTAGGTGCATGGATTGGTCCTTGCGTCCTTGTGAGTGGTCAATGCTCGTCAGGGTCTCCCCACGTCACCTCTCCATAAAGTGGTCTTACCTAATGCCGCTATAAAGTTATCCCTTGCTCTAGCGCCTGTGGTCCACCGGCTTTTTCCCACTCGCTTCGGTGCAGTCTCCGCGACGCGCCTCCAAGTTCCATCCCTCACTTCCTCTCCATCACCTCCGCAAAATATCACGCTGCTCGGCGCGATTGATAGCCGGCTACACTAGTGCGCCTATTTGCCGACACGTTTCTGATCCCTCTTGCCTAGAATCTCCAAACCTGTGGCCTGCCAGGTTCTTGTCGTTCAGCTCTTGGTCCAGCGACATTCTCTCAATATGCTGCGTCCCCAGCAACCGCACACGGCAAGCTGGTAGACCTTCTTTCGCGTACTGGCATTGAACGCTGGGCTCAAGTCACGTCCCTGCCGTCTCCTATACGCACGAATAGGAGCTGCTTGTTGACAACGATTCCTTGTGCGAGTCGTTGTTCATGCACACTTCCCTTTTATTGACAAGTGTTATCGAACGTCTCCTGTGACACCGGTTGCTATTCTATCTAGCAGGCTAGTGTAGCAACCGTCTTGTCGTTTCTCTCATTCATTTTCTCGCGGCCTTATTCACGTGTGTAATGGCCCCTGTCACGAGTCCGAGTAGCGCAGAAGATGGGGAGACGTCTACTACCGTTCTCACAGGGAGTCGCGGCCCGACAGAGACAGAAGGCGGCGGCGGCAAACCAGAGGCACCGCGAATTCCCATCAGCGGATGTAGCACGGCAGCTGATCTACACTCCGATGAAATCACAGCAACAAATGGCCTGACCCCCTATGGGAGGAAGCGCAAGTTGCCCGATGGTAGCGCAGACTTCGACTGCCGGAGGGCGCCAGGTTCTCAATCCGGCCGGGGAGTCAAGAAGATCAAGTTGACCCTGGGCGACGCAGAACAGGGCGATCGGTCAATGGTAACACCAGGCAGCCGCCCGATCTTAGACAAATCCCTCTTACCTCCAGAGGTCTGGCACCATGTCTTCACTTTCTGTCCGCCCAAGTCATTGGGCAGTCTGCTGGCCGTCAACAAACTGTTCAACTTGTTTCTTGATCCCGCTTCTCCGTTTCAGGACGAAGTGCGCCCCTCTGCGACTCTGGGTGCTCTCGGCCCCATGGAGCCCAATGCCATCTGGCAAACTTCGCGGCGACTCTTTTGGCCGCAGATGCCTGCCCCCCTCCGGTCCAAGACTGAGCTCGATATGTGGCGGCTGGTCTGCTCCCCCAGGTGTCAAGATTGTGGCAAGCTCCCCGCCCGAAGTCAGAATACTCCTCCCGATCCTCGCCATCCCGGGCCGGGGCCGGGGGGCGTGGCCGTCATCTGGGCTTTTGGCAGTCGCATGTGCGCCACGTGTCTTCTGAAGAGGTCTGACAAGGTGCGTGGGGATTGCTCGAGTCACAACACAGCGACTGTGGATATCTAACCGTCCTCTGTAGGAGCTCGATTTACAAATATCTCCGTCAATTCCCTCCGTGATAATCCCTGCACTTCCCTTTGTCTTTCTCACACAAGACCGTGATGTTTTTCCAGCAACTGCATTCGAATACAGTCAGGTGCTGGCTGCTCTACCAACTACTAAGCTGTTTGCAAAATCAGATGTCGAAGCGCTTCAGCAGGAGTTTCTCCAAGTCAAAGACATGGGCCAAGGAACAGTGGGCGAGTGGCTCAAGGGCCTTTCTGGCCGCGGCAGCGACTTGCAGCACGACGCCTCAAAGTGGGAGAAGTGGTATGTCAACACGTATTATTCACGTCTCGTTTTTGGCAATCTCCGGGGATCTAACATAGCGCTGTCTGGGAGTTGTTGTGCTCCCGAAATGGCGACTTTGCTCCCGGATGGCCCCCGACACATTCCAAATCACGACTGATTTGACTGACATTTGGATAGGGAGTCTTCTGGCGGTACGGCGAGGATGTGCTCAGTGCTGTATCCGGGTTATGAGAGAAAGCGCTCGGTCTCCCTGTCACAGAAACCATCAACCAACTCGCCCCTCACTCCATTGCCCACCCAGGGACGTCAAGAACGAACAGCCGAGAGAGCTGCAGAGCTCAAGGCAGCCAGAAAAGCAGAGATTGAGCGACGGTCTTTGCTCTTGGATCCGCCCTTGACCGCTGACATTCTTTGCCACATTCCTTCGTTCCAGGCGGCCACACAAATCGTTGCCCAGCTAGATGACGACGCCTGGGAGCGCCTTAAGCCCCGTCTGTTGGCGCAGCGAGCCAACGCAGAAAAGGATTCGCAGAGTGAGCGCCAAACTAAGGCTTGGGTCAAGCAGGGAGTGGAGGAACTACAGCGTCTCGAGACGACTCTGGCTGCAGAAAAGGAAGCTCGGGACCGCCTCGATAAGAACTGGGAGGATATTCAAGCTCCGCTACGCGCCAAAATTGCCTGTTATGCAGACGAAGTTGTCCGAGAGTTTTGGGGTAATGGCAAGAAGATTACGAGAGAGAACTGCTCACGATTCGCTGTCGATTCGCTTTTATATGTCCGGAAGCGATTCTATGCCGAAGTCGCGAAGGATGCTGCTGCTGCAAGGGCGGCGTGCAGAACAGCCCCCACAGACCCTCCTGAGGGGCCTTTCACTCAAAAGCTGACTCTCGAGAACATGAAGTGGATCTTCGACACCAAGTTCAAACCTCACACTGAGTCTCTACGCAAGGAGCTCTTCTATTGCAATGGCTGCGAGGGGAATTACAAATCCTTCGGGTTGGAGGGTGTCATCCAACATTACGCAGCAAAGCATACTGGTGTCCTCAGCTTGGGGAGCATTGTCGTGCATTGGAGGGCCGAATGGCCAGAGCATCCACCCTTCAGCGCAACAGTCCGAACTGCAAAAGCGCCCTTCCATCCGCATGCCCCGAGTGGCTTTACCGCCACCGGAGGTGTACCTCTCCCGGCCAACTACGCCTACCCTCCAGCAGGAACTATGCCCGGGCCAACGCCGCATGCCTATCCGCCAACTATGGGATATGGATACGCTCCGCCAATATACGGTGACCATTTTCAGCAGCCAATGCCGCTACCGCATTCTTACCAGCCGCAACCCGCCGCGCCTTTCCCTTTCGCACCGCAGTCTGGCTACGAGCCGCACCCGTCGTATGCCATCCCACCTGCCCCTTATCCCGCTTATCAACCGCCATCCATGCAGTATGGAACCGCGGCCGCCGAACCAGGACCAATCTATATGTGGCCTCAGGGGGGACAGTGCGAGTATCAGTATGGGCCGTTCCAGGGGAGCAATCCCAGTGGCCTCCACGCTCCGGCACCACCGCCGATCTATCCGGATCTCTACCAAGCGAAAGTAGAAGACATCGCCCTCAGCTCCCGTGAGGTTTGGCGGGTACTAGACGATATCCAAGATCTTCCTGGAAACGTAAGAGTCTTCGTGACAATCCACCATCTGGTCCAGAGGTTCAGGTCAAAATTCTATGAGACGCCGCCGCTGTCCATGTTCATCGACGGCTTATCAAACAACAAAGGAATGCGTCCCGTTCGAAACGTCAACGGGCTCGTTTGCAAAGCATGCCACCTGGGACTCGGCAACGCAGCTTCGGTGAAACAGGACAGGAAGGCCTTCTCACTACCGCAACTGGCAAACCACTTCCAGTCCAGGCATATCGAACCGATGCAGGGGATGCAAACGACATTTGCGCCTCTTGACTGGGTAGTCGACATGGTGTTTGTGCCCGATCTCGCAGTTACGTCAAGCGTCGCTTTGCCGGCGAACGAGCCTCAGAGAGCTCTACTTTCGGCCGCGCTCCCGGATGCATTCACCCTGCCGTCTGTTTCAGCTACTGATCAGTCCCTACCAAAGCAGCAAAACTACCAAACTAAACATGTCTCCGCCGAGGACCGCCTCTCGACGGCAGTGGATGTGAGGGAAGGGCTTCGCGGAGACAATGGTCATGCCGGCCGCCCTAGTGCCGCAGAATTCGCGGGAGCCAATTTCCTCGCCGAATACCGCATTTCAGGCCGGTCGTCTCACAGCACGACGTCGGGGACAGTTTCAGAAAATGACCCTTCGGCGCCCAGTGATGGGGGCCAGAGCTCGTCACACGGCCGTCGACTGAACCACGGGCGAAGGGGATTTCATAGCCACAAGAAGATGGGGGCCCGGAATAAGCGTGGAAAGTCAAAAAGTGGTGGCGGCTTAGACGACCAGGCGTTTAGAAAAATGACCAAGAAGGATGACGAGAAAGGAAACCGCGAAGAGGCGGATGAGCGTGCCATGCGCGCGTCAACCCAGGCCGAAACATCGTCGGTGCACCCGTTATCCAAGAGAATGGCGGGGGCTGAGGCAGCGATTGTTCCTCAAAGCCGACCGTCCACGCAACCAAATGCTCAGCTGCCGCGGCAGCTTGAGAATAGCTACTTGGTACGCTCAACAAACGACCGACAAGAGCCCAACATCCTGGCAGCATTGGAATCGCATCTTGAACAGAGGCAGTCGCCCCGGTTCCAAAGCCCACGAGAGGCCCCAAGTCCCAGGTTCTACACAAACAAACGCGATTCGGTACCTTCTCCAGACTTCCGGCCTGGTCATACGACATATGATCGATATGGTGATCCAGAGAGTCCCGGCCGGGCATCCTTACCAGCCATCAGAGGCAGGAGAGGCAGGAGCCCAGACAGGCGACAAGTTGAATCCGTGTATTATCCTAGTCCGATGCCAATTGAAAGGCGAGAGAGTGCTTATAGCACCCAGCGAAACCAAACCGGATTCATCGAGGTTTCTCCGCGGCACGCAGAAGAAGAACGTTTGGGCCTGCAGGCTCCGCGACCAGAAGACCGCGGCCACAGCCCAGCGCTGCCGGCAGCAGGCTATCGCCGATATGACGAGGACGGGCGCCCGCAATCAAGGGCGCCAATCGAAGCATACGAGATTGTTCACGTTATCGACGAGCAGGGGGAGTATTATATCCGGCGGCCAGTGCGGCGCGAGGCGAATTTACGGCACACGTACGAGGGGCGGAGGGCCCGCCACGATCCCGGTATCTATTCCACTCTCGGTCCTGTCTATCCTGCCGTGGCTCGCGCGCGAGGCAGCGTGGCGCCAGCTGTGCGGCCAACCGACCAGCGGGCCGACCCCGCACATTACGAGGAATATGACCCTCGGTTTCCGGCTGCTTGAAAGGGTTTCGTCGGCCGCTACGTCTCAACTTTCTGAGGGCAAATGCCAATGACTGTTTCGTCGACGACTCTCCTCCACTCCGAATTTCTTGTCTCGCAGCCTGGCATGTAACAACAATATTCACCTGCTGCACACGACGACGGAGAGGATGGCTTCGCATATATAACTTTGGATTCGGAGATTTGGTACGAAGCAGAGCATACCCGGTCAATTGCTAGAGTTAATAAACTGTTCTGAGCACTTTCTTCTTCTCCCGTGATTTTGTTCTGAAGTTGAAGGCTTGATGTGCTGCGGCTCTTGTGAGCCGTCTTGGCTCCCGGCGGTGCCGGGTCGCTCCCGCTGCCACCCCCGGAATTTTTGCCTAGCCAAGGGGAAAGAAAATCTCCACTGTTAATAACTCGCTGATGCGTGAGGGCGAATGGTTTTGCTGGCCACGAGTGTGGGTTTCTCACAGGTGTGCGACGATTGCCCACCTCCATGGCGGTCGTCTGCCCCACGCTGATCCCTGTTGTATGTATGTACATACATACATAGGTACGCACTGTATGTGCTGTACGTACATAGTTACAGCGCCGCGGTGTGTGTTGGTGGGCCGCTGTTTCGACCCGCCGACTGGTTGGCACCAAGACCGCCCCAACAGATCGAAAAGGGGTGGCCAGTCAAATGCCCCGTCCCTTGCGACACGAAACGGCTGCCAGGGGCTTTTCACGCTTGTTAGCTTGAGCTCCACCAACCTCGTTGGCCAATCCACAGCGTAGCGCCGTCTTGCTTCAAAACCGGCCGAGTGGGTTTGACATGGCGAGAAAGGGGTCTGGATCGAACCACTGTGTCGTTGTTCGAGGGGGGGAAGGGGGTTTGCTGGTTGTCGATTTGCCGATTCGCTCTTGTTTGCGTATATATCATGCAGACGTTTGTCTTCAGATGAGCCAGGCCGCTCTTGCTTTCATGCCCACGCCTTCTAATTCTTTTGTACTACCAGTACTCTACGTTGTATTTCCATATAAGTTGGTGTTTTCTGGTTGACCCGGAACCCTTCTTCTTTTCCAGCCATCTTCGCCAGATATCAGGCACCGCCAGATTTGATATTAGGCCGTCTTTCACTACACACCAAGACTCGCAATACTTTCTTCCCCGCGACAACATACAAACATGCGTGCCCAGCACTTCTCGGCTGTCCTCCTCGGCGGACTTGCTACCGCCTCCCCTCTGGCGGCCAGGCAAGCCGCCACAGCAACCGCAGTAGCCCCCGACGCCAGCACAACCGAAACCGGAACCGGTGTCGACATGGCCGCGGCTATCCAGGCCATCATGCCCTCATCCAGCTCGTGCTCCGGCGCTCAGTTTCCCGACGAGTGCCGGACGGCCAAACAGGCGGCGCCCTTCATCACCAAAGCATGCGCCGACTTGAGCCCCGGGGAGTGTGCCGCCACGATTGCCCTTATGGGCCTCGAGAGCGTCGACATGAAGTTCAAGCACAACGTCAGCCCTGGTAGGCCAGGCCAGGGCACGGCAAACATGATGATGGCTGATGTCAGGCGCCCTCCTCCCATCCCCTCCCATCGTGGTGGTACCTCGAGTATACGCGTATGTGGCTAACAATACCACCCTATAGTTTGTCTCCCAGTACGCCACGGACCTGCTGGGCGCAGAGAAGGTGGCCGGCAAGTCGCCCAATGAGGTTCTTGCCATGGTCACGCCCGACGAACACAACTTTGGCTCGGCGGCTTGGTTCCTAGCCACCAAATGCAGCGCCGACGTGCGGAGCTCCCTCAAGACTGGCACTGATGCCGGCTGGACTGCGTATAACCAGTGCATTGGTGTCGACGGGACGCTTCCAGACCGGATGGCGTACTGGACCAGGGCCAAGAAGGCGTTCAATTTGTAGGTTCGATACGGAAGGGGCTGGCCGCCTTGCGTACTCGTCGATGATTCTAGTGCGCTCCTTTTTTTTTTCTTTTTTATGTACATAGATAGACGGAGTGATAGCGATGAATGAGATACCCCATACATACCCCTATGCATCGGACACCCAAGGCGGCGCCGTGCTCGATCCCCTCTCTGCTCTTGCACAAGCATTCAGTGCAACCACCCGACAACGGGCTCGTCACCTCCATGTATTGCTGACCGTTGCAGCCGCGCAAGGGACAGTATAAGCGCGGTTCGGATCGGCTTCCCAGCTCACTCCCCCGGACCCGCTGACCTTGATGAACTTGTACTCAATTACTGTTCCGGGGGCAAGTCGGACCGTGCCAGACCAAAGCGGGTTGTTTTGTGTATACTGCGATGCATCGAGTATTACTGCGTTGCTAGGATTCCAGTTGCCGAGCGCTGAGTTATTTCCCGTCCTGTGGTGTATGTGTCGTATGATCAGTCTCGTGTTCAGGAATCGAAAATAGAACACAAGGCAGCGTCTCCAATACTTACATCCTGACAGCATCTCCCCAAGCGGTTGTCACCAGCTCGTTGAAGGTAACGTCTACGGTTTCTAGCGTGCAGGTAGAGACCCCTGGTCCGTTCTATAAGCGAATTTGACCTTCGAAGCCCTTGTGGCGATACCTTGAACGTCTTACCGGTAGAGGCTGGCACGGCGGTTGACCCCACTGTTGTGGTCGAGCGAAGTGTTGTTGTAACTGTGCCGGTCAGGCCCGAGCAGATTCCGCTGCCAGACAGACGGGCCCTGGGGTACAGCACTTTCGGAAGCCCATTGGTGAGGGTCACGGTGATGCCGCCACTCGAATCCGTGTTGTATGCGGTGCAGCTCATCACGTCAACCAGCGCCTGGCTCGCCTCGAATCCTGTCGCGGACGAGCCAAGAGTGGCCGTGGCCGACGAGGAGGACCCGACGTTGGTAAATATGCCCACAACTTGTGTTCCGAGGTTGCCCTTACGCATCGCGATGATGTGATTGTCTGAGTAGATGGGCTGGCTATTGTATGCGAGGTAGCCGCCATCTTGGTGAATTGCTCGGCTCCGGATCTCGTTGAGCTTGCCAATCCACACGTAGAGCTCGGAGCTGGTTGAGTATCCCGAAGACCAGAGCGCCTCACGGTTTCCGGGGGTTCCGCCACCGGCATAATGTTGCTCCTGGCCCTGGTATATGATGGGGATGCCTTCCGTAGCCAGTCAGCCATGTATGGATCTCCCTCGAGGTGACACATTGAACCTACCATCTTTGAGCATGGCAAACGCAATGGCCTAGACCAAGCAATCGTCTCTCCGACGTCAGCCCTGGGAGGGTACCATACCCGACATGCCCAAAGAGCACTTACGTTCTTTGCCAGTGCCTATCCGAGAAGCGCCTGGTCAGCATCGCAGAGAGAAAGGGCAGGAGGGAGGTTTTCTGTGTGGAACATACCTTGTCCTGGGTAAAGGATGCGAATCGCTCAACATCGTGATTTTCCAAAAAGGATCCATACAGGCTGAGGTCCAGAGCAGCACCTCGCAGCGTGTTCAGACCAGCGACAAGTTCGCTGATGCTACCGCCAGGTGACCGAAACGCTCGAAGAGTCCAAAAGTAGCTTTGCCCGAAAGTCAGAACTTTGCAGGGAACGACGTAGCGAAAGATCCTCACCTAGGGTAGTCTATGACGCCGTCAATGTGCTGCTGATAAGGCGCCACGTACAGCGGATCGCCGTGGTAGACCTCGCCCAGCAGATAGACGCCCGCTGCCGCCGAGAAACCTGACCAGAAGGACTTCTCGACGTGTTTCACACTATCAACTCGAAGGCCATCGCTGTGTACCAGCGTGTCAGCCCCTTGGTAGGAGGATAGACGCATCAAGGAAGCATTCGATCTTACATGGAGTACTTGGAGACCATCTGGGCCACCCAGTCATTCCAGATGCGCCGCACAGTGTCGCTATAACCGATTGGGAATATCAGCACGCTGAAATCCGAGAATATGCGGGTAGCAGGCACTTACTCTCCGGTCCGCAGATCCGGTAGGCTGGGCTTCAGTCAGCTAACGTGTATGCACATAAGAATAATACTAAGAAATGGAGCTTCGTCCAACATACCTGACAATGTTGCTCCCCTGCCAGCACCTGGGTCATGTCAGTCTCAATCATGCTAGCCAGAGAGAGCCATATCGGGCTACGGGCGCGTACATCTCGACTGATGTTTGGCTATTGTAATCGATAGAACAATACGAGTGGAAATATGAAGGCTGCGCAGCTCGCCGGTTAGTAAACTGTCCTCTTCAGTGTTCAATGCACCTGGTCCATGAAGGGCAAGGCATACCGATGAGAAGGGGTTGAACCGGCTGTAATCGACACAGGAACCGCAGCCCATGTGTGCCATGTGGTTGGTGACGATATCAACCATGAGATACTAGCAGAGTGGAACATCAGCAAAACCATGTTATGCCTGATGCCACGTCACGCATCCGCGCTTACCATGCCCCGTGCGTGTAACGCCGCGGAGAGTTCGGCCAGGTCGGCTTCGGTCCCAAAGGCCGAGTTCACTGCCCATATATCCTGCGCCCAGTATCCGTGATACGAAGATCTGCAACGGCTGGTCAGCAGAGACCACGACTGTCTGGTAATGCCGGAGGCTGCTCACCCATCTTGCGAGTTCCCTTCAATCTGCTTGACAACCGGCGAAATCCAGACGGCGGTGAAGCCCATGCCCTGGATATAGTCGAGCTTAGATATGAGCCCCCGCCATGTCCCGCCACAATAAACCTGATCCGCCGGGCTGCAGGGCGCCGTAGTCGAGAGGTCAGTCCGGGCAAACCTGTCAGTGACAACCTGGTAGATGGATTGTTTCCGCCACTCAGATGCCGAGAGTGCAGAAACCCCACGCCCTCCTAGGAGAGTTCCTGTTAGAAGCAGGAAGACCTTGCCGAAAATCCGCATCATGCCTATGCGGATACTCTCTTAGCCTTAGACTCGGAGAACGATCAGCGATAAAGAGGCCGTCAGCGACTATGACGATAGCCTCATCAAGGGACCGAGCGGGCAGGACCCCGGGACCTATGCCTTTTATATAGCCAACATCAGCTTGACGCCCCCACATTGAGGAGAAATGAGCCTCTACCCTTTGTCGTGGTCATCCTGAAGCTAGGAAGCCGAATCCGAACTCGTTAATGGGCGGCAAAACGAAGGCAGGGTTTGACAAGATGCAGCTTTCTATGCGAATCGGGCCGTCGGACTATAGCATCGGTGTTTGTCCGCATACTGGGCGTCGGCGTCGTGAGCCTAGTGCCGCAAGCGTGGGCACGGGGCTCTTCCAAAACGGGCAAGGTAACTCCGCCTTGCCATGCTGCCGATCCCCGCGCTCCCCGCAGTGCATGTAGACCCGGGCACTCAAGTGCCGGTCCAGGGCCACAGAGTGTCGCGCTTGGTGGTATAGAAGGGCCGAAAGCGCTAGCGAGCCCTCCTGGGCAGCATTCGTGGGCAGTCTCCGGCACGCCAAACACGGAAACGGACCGTGTGTGGATGGCCCGCAGCGGAAGGCGTAACAGGGGCCGCATTATGGCACACTGGCTTTGACCGTGTCCGCTACTGGAGTGAAGAGTGGGTATTGAGTTATTCTGATATACACGGGGAACAAACTGAACATACTGCTCACACTAGGCACCTAGGTCCTCTCCGCTGTCCCTATGCCTCCCTGCCTGTCCTTTTTTTTTTTTTTCCACGCTCTGCCCCCTACCCATAATACCCAGGAGCAATGACTCCCTAACACCGCAGCCTCGATTAATGCTGGGAGTTCAGCTCGGTCCACTCAGATCCACGCCGTAAGGGAACTGCGCGCCATCTGGCGGCACCTGTTCCTGTGGCTGTTCTGGGTTGCCAGGGAAGAACTGCAACGACTCTCCGGCCCAATTCGCGGTCTGCGTATAATTCTCGAACGACTCCTGAATGTGGCCAGTCAGCTAAGAAAGGTGTGAAAACAAGACACGCCGGAAACAAGCGAGGAGAGTATCCTTACCCAGTCGAAATTGCTCGAAAAGTCTATGTTACTGCTCGCCATGTTATCGAACATGCTCAACGGTGACTGAGCGCCGTCAAACCCTAGCATGGGGTTGGAGAAGTCTGATGCTGTGGTACTTCCGAGGCCCATGCTGGCGGTCGGTCCTGCACCAAGGTTCGAACCCGCATTCACCGGGCCTAGTCCTGGGTTGAGCGCACCGTACGTCGTGCCCACCGAAGTTTGCGGCCCGTTGAACATTGCGGACTGCCCTGATGACACCCCGCCGGAAAGCATGCCCAATGTCATAGCCGCCGATGGCTCTGGTTGCAGCTCAGCCGAGCCTCTGAACCCAAGATGGTCTGGGCCCACTGACCTCTCGGCCGAACTCGTCGGTCCGTCAGCGTCCCCGCAGCTCTTGATTTTAGCAAGCATGATCTCGAGGATATTGGAAGCCTTGACCGCCTCGATCGAGATGTCAGCCAAACCTTTCCAAATGTCCCTCGTCAGTTCGAGGCTGTCGATCATCTCCTGACGCTGCTCTCGAGTCCAAAAATACAAACTCTGTGCGTCTTGCTGCCCTGCAGACGTCCGGCCCACATTGTCGAAGTTCAAGTCCAGTACGATAAGCATGGCAGGAAGGAGGAAGTCTTTGGTCGCCACAGACGAGAAGAACCATTTGATTGAATGCAGCCGCCCGTTGGGCTGCGACTCCCGATGCAGCGTCGCCAGGTGTCGCAACGTCTCCAACGACGCCTCGATGGCGGTGCGCCGTGAGTGGGCATATCTGGGGTTGTGTCTCGCTCGCGGCATATATTTCCTGTGGAGTAAGCACATGATCTTGAGGTAAAGAATATCCAAGTGGAAGCGGGCCATGACCAAAGCGAAGGGTGGGCGGGGCCCATTGAGTGGTTGCATCTTCAGGTGAGGGGGCAGCTCGTCCCTGATATCGCGCAACTTGGCATCAAATCGAAGGATCTCGTCGTAATGCACCTGGTTCCTTACCCGGCCGGTGGCCTGCAGAATGATACCGAGTTGATGACAGAGCTTGACCTTGGAAACCATATAGCTGACGGGCGTCGGCTCGGTGTCGGGCCTGGAAGGTGGCAGTACCGTGGTCTCTGGACCGAACTCCTCATCATATATGTTGTGGGGCAACTCTGTGTCGCAATCGTGCTCTGAAATCATGCTGGGCAGCGATACTTGATGCGAAAAAAAGATGTCCAGCATGCTAACGAAAGCCCAGGTCCTACGTCTCATCTCCTAGAGTTCAAGCAAAGTGTCCATAGTGAGAATCAAACCCATATAGAAGAGGGAGGGGGGGGGGGGGGGGAATAGCGAGGGACAGACATACCGCCTCAAAGGGACTGAGCGTTGCAAACCACTTGCCGTCGCGGTGGTAGCCCATGCGGAGAGCAATCCTGACCACCATGGATACAATAATCCATAGACTCAAGTCCGCATCCCAGCGAGTCGAAAACTCGCAGAAGGCGTACAGCATCATGGCCTCCACCGTGTACTGCGCCGGTTTTGTGTAATCGCCAGCAATCAAGCACTGCACGGTCCGCAGCCGGTATTCGTTTGCCAGCTCAAGCACCTGGCCTTTTAGCTCGGACGGCTCGTCGCCAACCTTGTGGTAGCTCAGCATTGCCAGGCACATAATTGAATACAGCAGAGCTAACCACATGATTGGCGTCTGGGACGGGTCTTGCCAGTGGTTTCGGAGTTGCTGGTCGAACGACGGCCGATGGACAATGTTGGCGGCATTGTCCATTGAGCTAAAGTATCTTGCACAGAGTGCCATGACTGTTGATTTGGGTGGGAGTTCTGCGCGGAGCTCGACCTCGGTTGCAGGAGTGGCGCCCATCAGCAAGGTTGGTGGTTGTTTCGCGGTCGGGGGCTTGGCCAGCTTGATCCTCTCGTAGCTCTTCTCCAGGTCCTTTTTATGGCTTGCAAAGTAATTCTTGACTTCGGCGATATCCATCAAAATGGTGTGCCAGTGCTCCTCCCCAAGGTACACGTGCTTTGATCGAACCGGATCCACCTTCAAGAAGCCGAGGGAGTTTGCGAGTCCTTCGTCAATATCACTCTCGTCATCGTCTTGTATCATGCCGTCATCGTTGCCTTCCGGCTTAGCTGACAAGGAGCTAGTGTCTGCAGTAGATGGCGACGCGTTGGACGCAGCGCCGCCGGACGAAATGGAGGACGCGCCAGGCAACGATGGGACCTCAACGTTGGCTCCTCCGTGCATCAACGACAATACTAGACCCTCTAACCTGTCGATGCGGTTCTGCATGTCATCTGGGCTATGCTCGCCTTGGCTCTGGTTTTTCCTGCGGGATACTGGGGCGGCGTATGAGCAGGAAAGAGTGTCATGCCCCTCGCGCTTGGTGCAGTTGCTGCACGGATGAGACCTGTCGCACTTCCTAGAACTGTTATTAGTGACGTGGCGAAGGACCCCCAGCTGGTACCCAGGGATATCCGCTTACAATCTGCACAGGTCG
This sequence comes from Chaetomiaceae sp. B2702, assembly GCA_023628455.1. NCBI lineage: Eukaryota > Fungi > Ascomycota > Sordariomycetes > Sordariales > Chaetomiaceae > Chaetomiaceae sp. B2702. The sequence continues at coordinate 702,438 of JAMAKP010000003.1, read as the reverse complement.
TTAGCTGGGCCGTACAGCAAGACATGATGCGGACACAGGCATAGAAACGACTCACTTTCTCGCCCGACAGGGGTAGCAACTAAGGGGCACTCTATTTCTCTTACGGACAACCCGGAACTGCGGTTCGGGTGACCGACCGGTCGATGAAGTCGTGGCTGAAGGCGGTGTGGGCGTCATCTTTGACGACTATGGTGATTCGGAATAAATCGATCGGATCAACCCCAGAACACCTCCCCGCTCCTCACCAAGGCGCGGTTCTGCGGAGGACAGCCTTCTGGAACAAATCGACAACGTGTCCCCGCCTGCAAGTCTCGAGAAATCGTGTTGGGTCAAACCCGAGTGCTGGAGAGCAGCAGACGTCACTGCGGTTTTGGGGAGCGTTTGTCGTGATACGCGCACGTCCTGGTCTCTCACACTAGCCGAGAAACGTAAGGTAGAAAACCTGTCGTGTTGTGGTGTGGCTAGGCTCACTCGCAACCCACAACTGGCGGCCCGCGGCGTCTTGGTAGGCACCGATTAGGTAAAGAGACAGGAGACGAAACAAGGTACAAGCTGAACTCGACCGACTTCATAGATTGCGGGGATTCCAGCCTGAAGCTGAAGATGATCCGCGCAAGACGCGTGCACAAGTTCGATCGCTAATGATAATGGAACAGGAAACGTATTATGTAAAACGTGGTTCTGATGAGACAGGGTCGGGTGTTGGAAGATGAGGGATCACATTGGACCCGAGAAACATGGATGGATGATGTTAGCGATGGGAGCCTACCATTCGAGGTGAGGTCGCGGGAGTGTTGGTGGGGCTTGTGGGGGCAAGCTGCAAACGGATCAAGGGCGTGGTTCCGTCTGGCCAATAACTCGAGGAAACCAAGGTGCCTGACTTCCAAACTGCTGCCACCGAGTTTCGTGGTCGTTGAAGGCCCCGACCCTTTTTACACATGGACCTTGAGGGCCCAGCCTAGAAGCTACAAGCGGAGAAGGAGGTAATAACTACCATGTGCTCCCTCAGCGTTCAACCATGCAAGCGATCGATATATTTGGAAGAACAACAAAACGGCATACGACTCCGCGATCCTCGACATCCCATACAATTTTACAATACCTGACCACAACGACACCAAGAGCCCCCCTACCTTAGGTTGGTCTTCACCCTAGACGGACACTGGATGTGTGCCTCGAACATCACTACACTTGATCCAGTACCAGCGTAAGCTGCGGGGAAGTCTGCCACTGTCGATGATGCCAGTGAGGAACACACGGTAGAACTGTACGTATCTCTGCTTATTAAGCGCTCACCCCGGCAAGAGTAAAATGAGTCATACGGTGAGGATCTGTGCAGCGCCGCTGCAGAGAAAATATCACCGCTTTGCAGTGGCGCTTCTTTCCCGACCGTGGCCCGGCTGGCGGACTGACAGAACAAAACAGCGTCGTCCAGAAGCTTAGTGGGCTTCCCGCAACTGTGGATCGTCCCACGGGGTGCAAACGGTGTACGAGCATACTGTATCACCAAACCCCTCTTCAAATCATTCTGTGAGCTCCGTTTGCCGAGTTCGGATGGCTAGGACAACTCAGGATGGCGTAGCTGAGACGTCGCCGTTCGCTTTGACGCTGTACGGCTTCAGGAAATCGGCGTTACTGTCCAGTTCCTCCTTGACCTAGCCCGCTGTCAGCATACATATGCACATCGCGACCTCGACGATAAGATTGGGTAGAACGCACGATATCAAGACCCCCAACGAGTTCACCATCAACCCAGAGCTGTGGGAATGTCGGCCAGTCGGCAAATTCCTTCAGCCCCTGCCGCACTTCATCATCCGCCAAGATATTGAAGAAGCCGTACTTGACCGCATTGTCGCGGAGAATCCCCACTAACTGTCGCGAGAAGCCGCACTTGGGCTCGCTGGGTGTTCCCTTCATGAACAACATGACCGGCGCCGCCTTGACCAGGTCGCCGAGGCGCCTAAAGAGTTCCTGCTTCTTTTTTTCCGGGTCCTCTTCTGTCGCAATTTCACCGTCATTGTTGCTTTCGGTGGCCGCAGGGCCGTTGATGGCTGGGACTGCCGTCCCGGGTTTGCTCGCGTGGTTCTCGATGGCATTCCGCACCTTTATCGCACTGCTCCCGCTGACAGTTTCCAACACTTCTCCGTTCCGGATGAGTACGAGGAACGGAACGGCTGTCACGTTATAGGCCTCGCTAATGTCTGATAAATCCTCCGCGTTGATTTTCACCCACGACGTCGACGGCGGCTCGGTCACGGGGTATTCGCTAGCCAGAGTTGAGAGTACTGTCGCCATTTGCGCGCAGGGCGCCGCCCACGGAGCGTGAAACGAGACGATCAGAAGAGTGGATGGCGGGAGCGACGAGACATGTTCCTCCCAGCCACCCACGCTAGTGATTTCTTTGATGCTGGACATGATGAGAGCCTGGCTGGGGCTCGTTGCGAGTTTGAACCAAAGCCTAATGGGCGATGCGTCTGCAGAGTCAAGTGTTTGCTCGCCGACGTCGATGAGGGTCTGGTACGTAGCGAGCAGGGAGGTGTTTGTCGCAGAGTCGTGATTTGTTTCCAAATGTTTCGATCGATTTTTGGTTGCGGCATTCGACGGAAGACGCCACTGAATGAATGGCTGCCCCGCCATCAACGTCTGTCGGCTGGTTCACGGATAACGTTCGGACCCCGCATGGTGCAGCGCATGGGCCATGATTGGCCCCAGCATGTTTGCGTCATTTCACAACCTTCGTCCATTGCCGGTTGATTGATACTGTACATACAGTACAATACATAGGTACCATGGAACCTACCTGAATAACAAGCCCCGTAGTGTACGGACTGATTACGCAGGCGCAAGACAGACAGGCTCTTTCCGATATTGTGCTCGGCAGCCGCTCAGTCCTCCATCAAGGGCCTCGGCTTCGCCATGATTTCCCTCTCTAATTACGGGACTTGTTTGGTGCCTCTCCGAGAGCATTCACAGTAACGTCATGACAACGACCACGGGGTCTCCAACCTGAGAATCAGATTTGACGGGTCCAATAACTACTAATAAGCGCCGGAAACAAAAGCTCAGCTCTTCTCTCAGCCACTCGCCCCTTTTCTCGCTTATTTTATTAGTGCACACACACCCTAACAATTTCCCTTATATCATTGGATCGGTCTGGGCGATTCTCCCCAAGACCAAAAACGCAGCGACCCGTTTCCAGAATCTTCCCGCAGCCCAAGGTCTTGGCCAGGATCTTGGCATCCGACATCAACCCATTCTTCGATCAAACTCCGTCCCATCGCTCCATCGTTGAGAGTGCTTGGCGATGTCAGCCCAAGAGTATTACCAGCAAGGCCCGGCGCAGGGCTACGGCGCGCCGGCGCCTTACCCGCAACACCCACAGCCTGTGAGTGACTATGTTATCCTTGGGCCGAATTACTCGACCACCACGAGTCACAAGCCCGCTAACGTCGCCGCCGTCCTTGCCGTAGGCGCACCCTGGCCCGGGACCCCAACCAGGCTACTACCCGCCTCAGGGTCCGATGCAGTACCAGGAGCAGCCGCGTCATCAGAAGAGCGGCGGTGACGGCTGCCTCAAGGGCTGTTTGGCAGCTCTGTGTTGCTGTTTCGTTTGTGAGGAAGGCTGTGAATGCTGCGCAGAATGCTGCGAGTGTTGTGTGGAATGCTGCTAAGATCGGCGACGAAGCACTCTGTCTGGAAGGAATCGACTGGACCTTGGATTGCGATTCCCGTTGGGTGAAGGTCTGGGCAGAGTTCAACACATTATTGTACTATGGTAGCCTTTTGCTCTACTGTGTAGTAGCTCCGATATTGATTTGGCTACCATATGTGGATACAGTGCTACCGTGCAGCCGCACGAAATCCTGTCTCATGGTGCAACTATTCCAAACACGCAGCTGCACTGTACAGAATTGTGCGCAGTTGGGGTGTATCGTACGCTATTCGGACTGGCCATGTAAGGGTGCTAATTTATACTGTATTCCGCACCGTGCTAGGACACTCTGCCAAGCGCTGCCAAGACCCTGGGAGCTCCTTGCACAGCCCGCCTTCATGTCCGCCGGGCAAGCTCCCTCCCCGTTCCTGGTTCTCGTCGTCCACAAAGCCAAGGTTCGGGGAACACTGGGGAGTCAAACCACCGGGCCCAATCCTTCTGTGAAGTTTTTGCAGCTTTTTCTCCTGCCTGTCCCTCAAATAGAAGCGATCGATCCCTGGCCGTGCGAAACCATGGCGTCTCTGAATCTGTCGATCAACGGCCCCTCGATCAAGAGCAGCTACCAAGGCGTCATCAATGGCCCCGCGCTCTCGTCAACGTCCACAACGGCGGCCCGATGGGCACTCTTCACAGTGCAAGCGCCACTACTAAATGCATTTCAGGACACCACCTCAAAGGAGAGTATTTTGAAGGTCGAGAGCACCGGTGGTGAGTATGACAATTGCAACCCCGCTCTCCAGGAACTACCGCTACGGCGGGCATTTCCCTATGTCAAAGCTAACCTGCCTCTCCACGCAGACAGCGACCTCGCCGAACTCGGCGAAGAATTCAGCGAAGGCCGTATCCAGTTTGCTTTTGTCAGAGTCAAGGACCCAAACACCGGCCTTCCCAAGAATGTCCTGATCGCTTGGTGCGGCGGGGGTGTCCCGGAGCGCACAAAAGGGTACTTCACAAGTCATGTCGCGGCTGTCTCCAAGGTGCTTCACGGTTACCATGTCCAAATCACCGCACGGTCTGACGCCGACCTTGCCCCCGAAGACATCATGCAGAAGGTCGCCGATGCGTCTGGGGCCAAATACTCAGCGGGGACAACCACGGCCACCCCCGCAGCCGCCCCGCCTCCGGTAGCGAAAAAGCCGGTCTTCACGCCGACAACATCTGGGTCTGGGAGCTCCTTCAACCCGCTCGTCGCTGCACGCACCCGGAGGCAAGGAAATGTCGACGACGATGGCTGGGGCGCCGACGCACCCCCTGTTACACGCACCGAGATCGAGAGGGTTGAGTCGGCCTACAAGCCGACAAAGGTGGATATCGCGAGCCTTCGCAAAAACAATGACGACTCGCGGTTCAATGGGCTCGCGAAACAAGACGACCGGCCCGGCGATATCGTCAAAGGCGGCTATCAGCCAGTTGGCAAGGTCGACATTGCTGCGCTCAGAGCGCAGGCAAAGCACGATGACCGTCCCGCCGTGGTAAAGGGCGCTTACGAGCCTGTAGGAAAAGTCGACATTGCGGCTATCCGGCAAAGAAGCCAGCGCCCTGCGGAACCCGAGGAGGAGTCGGCGCCGCCAAAGAGCCTTGCAGAACGCAGCGCCGCTTTTACACCGTCAGAACGTCTTACCGAGCTTCCGAAACCCAAGGTTGCCAAGAAGTTTGGCGGAACACCCTTTTCTGGCACCAAGGCTCCCACTCCTGTCGGCCTAGGCTTCGGCGCTCCGTCAACCCCGGCCGCACCGCCTGTTGGCGCCGCTAGCCGGACGTTTGCCGACCAGGGCGGCAAGACTCCAGCCCAGCTTTGGGCTGAGAAGAAAGCCAAGCAGAGCGGCACACCTATCAGCGCCGCCTCTCCGTCGGTGACGTCTCCGATCACGGCCCAAAAGAGCGGAAGCGAGTGGAAGAGCGGCTATGCGGGCAAGAGCTGGGCAGCTGTACAGACCACCAATTTTGGCCGGGGAGGTGTTGAGAAGCACGCGACTGGAGGTACCGACCAATCTGAGCCGGAGGCGGAACAGCCCGCCGCGCCCACGGGGGGTATCTCAGCACTGCGCGACAAATTCAAGGGCGCAGCGCCCATGGGTACCACAACGCGGTCTACTCCGGGTGTCGCTGCTCATGACGAGGACGAGCCAGCTCCGCCACCTCCGCCGATGGGGAGCCGGCCTGCTGGCGGCTTTGCGCTTCCGGGGCTTCCGTCCAGGCCTGCTGCCACGAATCAAGAAGAGGGGGAGGACGAAGAGGTGCCGCCGTCTATCCCTTCGCGCAACTACGAGGAGCGCGAGCCGTCACCCGTCCGGGTCGCGATGCCGGTCCCTCGCAGTGCTGCGCCCGAAGTTGAGCCCGCGGTTGAGGGCCTTCCCCCCCGGCCCGTCCCCGTTCCGCAGGAGGTGCCCAAGGAAGAAGAGCTTCCAGCTGAGCGCGAGACGCACAATCCTCGAGCTGCCGCTGTCGCCGTCGCTTCCGCAACCACTGCAGCCGCAGCTAGTGTGGCGGCGGCCCATACCCTAGAGAGCGAGTCGGGCGCGGCCGCTGGGCCAACAGGAGGCAGGAAGGCCTTGATCCAGTACGATTACGAGAAGGCAGAAGACAACGAGCTTGAGCTCCGGGAAGGCGAATATGTGACCAACATTGAGATGGTCGATGACGATTGGTGGATGGGCACTAATGCTCAGGGCGAGAGCGGCCTGTTCCCGAGCAATTATGTGGAGCTGGTTGATGATGACGATGAAGGGGCCGCTGTCCCGCAACCACCAGCCCCTGCCTCAGCAGCGCAGAAAGACGAGCCCGAGCTTGCGGCGGCTGGGCCCACAGCGACGGCACAGTTCGACTACGAAGCTGCGGAAGACAATGGTACCTGTCCCCCTCGGCGACCCCTTCTCCCGAGTTGTTTCCCGAATAGGTCTCGCTAACAAAACTGTTCATAGAACTAAGCTTCCCCGAAGGGGCCACGATCACGGGTTTGGATTTCCCGGACGAGGACTGGTGGTTCGGGCATTACGGAGGGGCGTCCGGTCTGTTCCCGGCGAACTATGTTCAACTCGACTCGTAGGTTGAGTGAGCATCGTGCGTAAGACCTAGGCAGAGTCATGTGTACGTGAGGTAGCATCTTAACCAGCGTAGTTTCTCCCGTTGGGTGTCCTATGTAGAGGCTGGGAAAAAAGATAACTGGTTCTTCCGTTGTCCAACTGTCATCGCTTCCTTTGTAGACTCAATGCCGCCCAATCACTATGCTCAGAGTCACACCAAGGCTCATAGGCACACTGCCATGACACTAGGGGTTGACTTCTCATACGAGGTAGGAATGGAAACCGCATGCCCGACGGCTGGAGTGACCTATGCGTAATAGGGATAAAAACGGGGGTCAAACCCTCATTCCAAAGTTTCTAGGAGTGACTAAGGTAGGCAGGCAGGTAAGCACCACTAATTTCCATGTCCGCATAATGCTTGGGGTGGCTTGCGCTCACACGAAACCCCACCCCAACCACGATAACAGATCCAGCCGCCACAAAACCTCAACATACAACGAAAAGTGCACCACCCATTCCACGTCCTCTTACACCTCTGAGATACCTGTGTTCAGCCACGAGAGCGGGGGCGTAGACTTAAGAAGAAGAGAAGAAAAGCAAGCAAAGGCTACCGACCATGTATGCGCACACCCCGCCTGCACCACCGCCAAAACCGCCAGGGACCCACGATGTAAGCCGCATGAGCACACCAGCCAGCGGACAAGCACCACGCCCTCCGCCATTGCCTGAAACAATTGCTGCCGGTTTAGGACACGCCGATTTCCATTCCAGGACAGAGCACACTGTTGGACAGCCACAGGAGGTCGCGGATCCCGGCGACCAATGGCTCCCCAAGTTCCTCGAGGATAAGTCGTACGTGCCGTGACGCGGCAACCAGGCCCTCCTTCTACCCTCTATTTCCTCTGCTGACATATGCGCTTCTCTTGTGCCGCCTGCAGCAAGCAAGACCTGGCCGACATTCTCTCGGACCCGGCGCTGCTCTCGGCACTGACGCACTCACCTCAGACCATCCACCCGTCGCTGGAGGCGTCGCACGACACGCTGCAGGCGGCGCTAGCCGAGAATATGGAGCGCGCCACCCAGCTGCTGGACCTTGAGGCGCGCCTCGCCCACCAGCGGTCGGCCGCCCAGGCGCAGCTGCTGTCGACCCACGCGCTGGAGCGCCAGTGGCGCGCAAAGCAGGCTGACATGGACCATGCCCTGGCGCCCTTTGCGCCCGCAAGCCTGTACCAGCGCCTAAGCCAAGGCATGGCTGAGCAGGAAGGCGTGTGTTATGCGCTCGAGGAGAGCTTCCTCGAGGGAGAAGGGGATGGCGCCCTTGCCACGGAGCGGGAGGTCGGTGAATGGGCCAGGAGATACAGGGAGTCAAAGAAACTGTATTACTTGCGCCAGGAAATGAAAGAGAGATGGGATGAGGGCCGTGTCGGTGGGTGGCGGTAAGATTGACGCTACGGGGAGAAAGTTGAGAGCATTGGGGTTTCGAAGCCGGGACGATTCACAATACCTACCAAGAATATATAGAAAGGGACAACGGCCCGCCGTGGTTCATATCTAGAGGAATCCGGCTGTTTGAATTGATAGAGGGGCCAGAAAATCTGCCAGGTGTTCAAGTGCCAGGTCTGTAGGAGGTGAGTAAGTTTGACAATTCTTTTTCCAGCTTTGAACTGAGCCATTCCAACCTTGGGTGCCGCCACTGTAGCGAGCGGCGCTCCACCACAACTTATCACAACCCCCCCCCTTCCTTCCCCTCTTCTCCAGGACGGCGCACTTGTCCTCAAAGCAGCTCCATTAGCAGGCGCCAGAGGCCGGCGACAGCCCCTGTCCTCACGGGTATATACATTATCGGCATCTATAGAATACTAAAAGGGCTCCTCTTCATCTCCGGGCTACGAGGGCTCATAGGAAGGGCGAACAGGTCCTCCTCGTTTGCGTCATCCCCTCCACTAATCTTGGCAGCCGCGGCCGAGGCCGCGCCGCTGTCTACGATAGCATCCAGAGAAGCAACGCCGCCGCCGCCTGAGCCTGGTAAGGCTGAAACTCCCGTAGCCGGCGGAGAGACTGATGTGACCAGAGGCTGTGTTCGGGGTGCTTGAGTGCTCTTTGCGGCTGTTGAAGCAGTCAGTGGGAGGCCTGCGGTGTCCCCTTGTCCGTCCCCAGTCTCGCCGTAGTCTGGACAAACCCAAACACGAGGGAAATGGTGCAGGGGCTAGGGGAATTCAAAGGGCAAATGCACACACTTACCCTGACTGGCAGCAGCCAGTTCTGCCGGGCTGGTCGCGAGCTTAAGCCCGCGAAGTTTCTCTCCTAGCCTTCCGCCTACCGGGCTCCTCGGGCTTGCTGAGCCAGCTGGGCTCTGGGGAATGTGGAGTTTCGTCGGCTGGGGCATTCCCGGATCCGGCGCAAGTCCAAAGTGGTCGACGATCCATTGCTGTTCCTGCACGGCCATCTCGAGCCCCACGCTCTCGCCGTTTGTCCTCATCTCAGCCGCGATTTCGGCCTGCAGCTCTGCAAGACGCCTTTTTGCCCATATCGTATGGAGCACACCGCGGCGGCCGGCATCGTGCTTATTTGTCAGCTCGGCGGGGAAAATGGCGGGCATTGGCTTGGTCCGTAGGACCGTGCCGGCCACGTCACCGGCCTCTCCGCTTCCGCCCTTGCGCGTAATGTTGACGAGTGCGGGGACAGGGGCGCCAGGCGGCAGAAGGAAGTACATGCGGCGTATGTGGTTGCCGGCCTCGGGGTCGACATCCTGGACGGGGAGCACTGGCCCCTTGCCTTCCCACGACGCCTCCCAGTCACTGCTTTCACTGCTGTTTCCGAAGCTGTCCTCTTGCCTCGGAGACGAGATCTCCCACTCAACCATGAGAATCTTGGTGCCCTCGTTGCGTTTGTCCATCTCGAACTCAAAACGGGAGCGGGCCAAGCCTGAGGACGGCGAGGTTGGCGTCTCGACCACGTCTAGAGGCTCGGGCGGCTCAGGGGCAGACAATTGCTTGCCGGAGGCTGTCATTGCGTGACGAGACGCGAGGCCACGGATACAATAATCGCGGCGGGTAGGAGGGGCCGTAGACCGGAGCTGCTTCGGCCGTAGCTGACCGGTTGGCCGGGTTATGGGGGTCTTTAGACGGTGGTTCCGCGGTAACAGAAAAGTAACGCGACGACCAACCGCCCTCTCCCGAGTTCTGTCACCGGTAGTTGTGCGCGAAGTCGGGACGCAAAGCAAGCAGAACGAGACTGGCAGGGTCTCTGGCCAGTGAAAGCTCAACTCAACAGCCACGGCGCTGAAACCAAGTAGCCGGTCGCCGTGCCGAAGGATGGAAACTGGCTAGGCGTCCGAGGGGCTAGCACGCAGCGCGGTGGTCTTTTCGGAAAACCAAGTGGCGCGGTATGAAGGGTGGTGGTCACCGAGGTAGCCGGAAACCGGGGTAGGCTAATATGAAATTGCACCGCTGATGGGACGCGGACACCCTGAGGATATCTACCACCTGCCTCTGGCTGCTGGGGGGAAATAGGGACCCCCTTGAACACCGGGTTGAGGGTGAGGACTCGAATAACCGGCAGGGAGAAGCGACAATCGAAGCGCAGGTGGGATGTCAGGTACAAGTCACAATTGAAACAAAGAATGGAGGGAGCGAGCCGATCCTCCCCCTCCCCAAAAAAAGAAGAAAAAAAGGGACGGTCAGCCTTCCGGGGGGCAAGAAGCCGATGGTGACAAAATTCGTGGAATCAAAGGGCCTGAGTGGACGGTGAGGGCGTCCCATGAGAGGGGCGGAAGCAAAGCAGCATATGGCCCCGAAGAACCCCGCGAAAGATCGCCCTTTCTTTCCCCACAACGGCCGGGGTCCCCGGGGACCATGGACAGCTGCTGATAATCGGGAGGCATAGCCATGCAAATAGGTAGTGGACCAGGGAAACCCACGCGGCTCGGCGCTCGTGACCGGGGCGCGAGCAAGGGACACAGCTTACAACGGGCGGTATGAGCACTTTTGGGGGGGGTGCGGGCGGGCGGGAGCCAGCCAGCTAGCTGCGCACTAGGCGCGTGCTGTAGGTATTATCCAATGCACATACCGATCAGGAACACTGATTGTCTTGGCCGCCAACGTAAAGCATGCGCTGCCGCCTCGATCGGCACCTGGAGCGCAACCTGGGCAGGTATATGAAAGGGGGGGAGGGATATAATAACGTTAATTCCTGCCGCCGCATGGCAAATTAGCGAGCCCACAACCGCGGCAACCAAAAGATCCCGCATGGAAGCACTCTATCTAGGTGATTTCGGAGGCGGAACAACCTCGCATACTGGGGCACTTTGGTTCACAGTTGAGTTTTGTTGAAAGGTCAGCGAGGAAAGAAAGAATCGAATCTAAACCGGTCGAGGCGAGGTGGGAAAGCTCAATGAGGGGCATTACGCTAGCACTAGCGCCATCAATGCTTCCAAAAATAGGCCATCTAAGCCGCTTGGCACCGAGAGATGCGTGGGCTTTTCAATCCGTCCAGGCCTCCCCATGTGCTCAAACAAGCTTTGTCAGATTTGGATGTGTTCGACACATGGTTGTCTCGTCTGCCACACCGTGTCTCTGGAAATATTGAGAACATGCAGCACTGCGACAGTCCTAGCCTTTTAGGACGGCCCAAGTCCCCCCACGCCGTCTTGCGTCTCGACATCTAAGCATAAAATCATGCACCTGTCGCCAAAATTCCAGCACCCCGGCACACCCGACCATGCCGCAACATGGCTTCGACGGCATGTCAACCCCAACTGGGACTTGCGAGAGATTCTCGGCTTGTTTGATGGCGCACGTGCCTAAGCAGCGGATTTCCCAACTGGCCAGGTTGGCCTGAAGCGCGGGCCGTTATAAGGACACCTTCCTCAGAAGACTCCGAGGACAGGACAGCATTGACGCCAGATGCTGAGCTCTCCAGCACGACTACCAATTTCCGGCTTCCTCCTGGGACCTGCCAGGCATAGAACTAAGGGCAGCATTGGCGAACAATGGCCGAACTCCCCTTATAGCTAGCCGTCGGTTCACAAGCACTCGGGGGCTGTGGCTGCCACTGAGCAGCAGCTTCTGCCCCCGTTCCTCTCGTATTTTGACCATAGTTCAAAGCGCCCGGTTGGCAGGGGACCATCGCGCCGGCAGCCGCTTGGCCATGTTTGTTGGGATGAGGGTATCAAACTGGCCTGGCCATCTCCCGTTGACTGCCCACTGTTGCCACACAGTCGGGATGAAAGGCCTGGGCCCCGACTGATCGTCCAGACGGTTGCGACGAGGGTTCGACCATTGCTGCCCGGCTGCTCATGTATATGGTCCTCCCACCAACTGTCTCGTGAAGCGTACTGGTCAGAGTTCAATATACCGGAAGTTGCCGTCATCAGTGGGGAGGTCCTTTTACGCAGGCATCGCCGACAGGAGGCGCTTTCCTGTCCTCTGGGTCCCCTATCGGTGGATCTTTTGAGTGATCATGCCATTCGATCGGTTTGTTGTTGCGCTTCTCGTCTTCAGTGATCCCTCCCGGTCGGGTCTTGCTGCGAGAGACGTCAACGCCCGCACACAGCGTTGGATGGGACCAGCAGGCGGCAATCATAGATAGGGCCGAGTAGGGAAGGTAGCGCCTTATAAACGACTCCACGACCGAGACTCGGCCGAGCCCGTGATTCCGGAACCCGGCCGTATTGGTCTGGGGCGAAATGGTGCTGGGGCCAAGAGCATGGGCAGCAGGGACGTCTGAAAACGGGGAAGCGGACCCACCCAGCCTCCGAGATCAAATCCTCAAAACGGCGACGAAGGGAACAAAGAACGGCCGGAGTAGGGCCGCAACAGCTCAGCTCGCAGCAAACCAATTCCCCAGTTGGTGTGAAACCAGGAGGACATGCGGCTAAATTGCAGATAAGCAGCCTCTCGCCGAACGGAAGGACGAAACGGTGCCGTCATGAAGGACCCCGTGTGTTCGTGTGCAGCCGCCCGGGTCTTGAATGATGAATGCGCGATGGGCCGAAGGCGGCCGTGTCGATAGATTGTCATCTCCAGATATCCGTGGAAGTGTACGACGAAGTCGTACTTAAGATGTAGTAGCGTAGTGTGGGTCTAGTAACAATGGGCCGTGAGTCGATGACACCATCAAGTCCTATGTAAAACGGCTTTGGTCGTTGTCGAGAAACGGGCAGGAGACCACAGCCCTGGGATGATATCCCTCAACTGCCGAAGAGAGGACCCCCCCATGAGATTGCCCGGCTCTGGCTCGGTAGCACTTCTCATTGCTTAGTCCCTTATTATTATTAACTTGTCCGGGGTGATACGTTACGAGAGGTAGCAGGTGGTGGTAGGCGCGTCTAAACAGACGTTCGACATTTCGTGGCTTCTCTCTCTACATAGTAGGGGGTCAGTTGCGATGTCCTACAGTTCCATGCCAAACGCCACGAAACAACGCAGAAAGATCGGCGGCCACTAACCAACGAAAACGCTGTCGACAGGGCGGGCTGCTCTAAAGTGATTGCCTCGCACTGACCAGTGGCTGGAATGCCCCCTGAAGACCGAAAAAAGGACGAGACACGGGTGACCAAAGAAAGCGGCGGTTGAGGATCTAAATCAAGCCGAACATTCCTGACCACGCTCTGACGGTGGTATCCTTAGCCCATCTACGTAGGTACAAGGTATAGAGTAGGGTTTGCTACGTTACTGTGTTGACCAAGGTATCTGTGTCCCTGTGCTGTGTTGTGCTGTAAGAGGTGAGGCAGGGAATGGATCCTGGCCATGAAGCCCGAGCCGGCGCCGCGCGGCGGCTCTCTCTCGCAAGTGCCACCACCCACCTACGGGAGGGACCGTCGCTGACGAGATGTGGGAAAAACGGATCTTCCCCTCGCTGGAGGTTGGACGGAGAAATGCACCCCATGCTCGGTGATTTTGTGTCTTCGCCCATTGGCTGCGGCTAAATTACGACTTGCCCGCGAACCTGCAGCCAAGACAGGTTGCAACATGGGCTTTGATACGGCTGGGCCGATGCAGATTGTTAGAACGATGCAGTGCGCTGGATGCTGATATACGCGCGAATTGGCTGCAGCTGCGCACGCCGAAGAAAGCCCGTCTTATCTCGTTGCAACCGCCCCAGAGTACCTGCTATGCCACGGTAGCCCGCGCTATCACTACCCGGCCGGGAAACAAGCACTGAACAGGTCCGATTGGGACTCACGCTCAATGAAACGCGAGCAATCGCCCAAGGGGGGTCCTTGAGCGACATCCCCTGCCTGGCCTGCATGGACTGGCGTTAGCAGGGTACTCAGGTTCTCCGCGGATACCCCACAAAAGCCCAAGTACCTAGTTCGCAGTCTGTGGGCCGCCTTGCCGTGATCGCTTCTTGGTGGGCTCGCATTTCGCTACAGCCTCTGGCCCGGCTCCAGCGTCTCTCCACTATTACGCCGGCGAAACCGCCGTGGCCCATGGTAGCCCATCCGTGTGGGCAAATCGCCATTTCTCCAAGCCCAACTTTCACCACTCACGTTTTCCAACCTGGGCTCATTGCCATTCTCCCGCGTACCACCGCGATTCTAGGGCCGTTCAATTCTCCACGCTGCACCATTGCTTTGGGCGCATTTTCGTCGAATTCGGCCTTGCTAAAGGGTGTGTCCATTTTTGCCTCTTCTCTTCTCGTGTCTCCAGTTTCCAGATTTCCAGTCTCCAGTCTCCCCCACCCTTCCTAAACAGGGCCACCGATCGCAGTTATCCTCCGTGCCGACCCGTCCTGCCTTCCTGTCGCTGCCGACTTCCTCGACAGGTCTTCCTTCCGGCATCGTGCATCGCACACGCCTAAATCACTCCCCGCCCACCGCCTCTGTGCTCTTCGGTCGCGCAGCTCGACCGCGCCGTCCCCGATTGACTTCGCCTTATCGACCGTTTTCTTTCGTTCCTTCAACTACCCAACCCGGCAGGTCGCCCACGCCATCAGTCGCGAATCATCTCCGTACCCCAGCACACCTCCGTCACTCGTTGTCGTCGTGCCCTCGAGGACGAGAAAGCTGCGCGTGGTTTCTTTTTCACACACACCTGGCAAGAGAACGAGTTTTGCGCCTCGCCTCGCTCTTTCATTCTCAGAAGCTTTCTCGAAACCGCTGCTACCGGCTAGACTTCCCGACGATTCAAGCACGATTTGCCTTCGCTTCCCGTGTTCTGTTCGCCATCGACCAGCCAAGCGGTCCCGAGTTGTGTTCTGGCCGACGCCTCCAGAGACGGATGCCCCCACCATGATCGAGCCGCGACCATCCTCTGCTGCGAATAGTCCGACGCTTTTTTTCTCGGCGGCGCGATTTCGGTAGAGCAGGGAGAGACGCTTTGCGCACATTCGCCGCATGCGAGCGTTGCTCGGTAGGGGTGCCCACCTTGTCTCAGGCTCTACGGCTACGCTGCCGGTTCGCAGCCAGCAAACATGGAGCCTCTACACATGACTGAATTTGGGTCCGACCGGTATTTGGAGAAGTTCAATCAATCGCAGGCAAATTCCGCGCCGCCTGCAGCTCCTGCGGCCAGCCTCCCCCAATCTCAGTTCATATTACCCATTCGTGGGTCAAGTCTACCAGAGGCAGAGGCGACACCAGTCAAATCTGGTGACCAGAAACGCTCCGAAAAGAGAAGCTTCGGTCTATTTAGGACTAAATTTCATGTCAAGAGTTCTGCAGCAGCAACCGCGAGCAATGCCGAGCAACACGAACAACGGCCATCGTCGACGTACTCGACGACTGCCCGGAAGAGGTGAGTGCTATTGCCGGCCGCGATACCCCGAGCGCCTATCGAGGCTAATTGTGTTCTCTCAGCATCATCCCGTTCGACCAACTCTTTGCTGCGCTGCCGAATGAATTGCAAGTCGAGATCATCGCGTCGCTCCCACTCTCGGACGTGTTGAATCTGCGGCTGGCATCCAGGTCTCTACATGCCCTTGTATCGCTGAACGAGACGCCCATCACCCGCTACCATCTCGACCATCATGTACCCGCATACGCCAAACGTCTTTACCCCGCGCCTGAGGGGATTCCTCTGAACTTCCATTACCTCTGTGGCATTTGGCATCGACTACATGTTGCTGCGAAATTGTCCTACCTGATATGTGAATGGGTATCGAAAGAAATGTTCTTCAGAAACACCGAGGACAAGAAGAGGGAGTTCGCACCACAGAGGGAACGGATGCGACGGCGCCTCATACCCAGAGTCTTCACAGTTTTCCATTTCTTCGAAACGTACCGAAACCTCCACCTAAAGTACGTCGCCGAACACGGATACGGCCTGTCAAAAACCCCCTATACCGTCAACCCCATCGAGACCGAGATTCTCAACATGTACGATGACCGAACCCTTTATCAAGTTCACGAAATCTTTCCCCTGGTCATGGCGTCCTTCGGCCGACGTCTTAGACCGCCTTCTTATGTGGGGCGGGTGGAACGATCTTTGAGGGGATACCTTCGGGAGAAACCGCCTGAGGAGGTACATGTCGCTATTCTCTGTCTTGGCGGCCTCCGGGAGGTGGAGAAGATATGGGAGGTTAAGAACTACAACGCTCGGCGCGCCACTGTCGATTCATGGTATGCTTCTGTCGTCCGGGACGTCGCGGAACCAGAGCCCAAGAAGCGTCGAGGAATGCTGGGTCTGAAGCGCAAGAAGTCGTCGCTCGCGTTAGGAAAGACAACCTCAAATGACAATGGCCCGGCCTTTCGGAACTCGGGCAATACGAGCATCGCTCAAGGAAAGCAGCCGGAGAGCCTGGTGTATTGTACCAGCCTGGCAGCAGGCATGCCAATGGGCGCTTTGACTAGGGAGGAGTCCAAACTTCTCATTCCCGAGTTGCCGCGGCTGCAAAAGATTTGGTCGGAAACGGCTGAGGCCATGATCTTGGACCGAAAAATTGTCGAGCGGCCAAACGACATTCGACGGAATGCTCAGATATTCACCGATTTAATCAGCGAAAACATCGCTGAAGACGAGGACCAGTGGCTCTACGGCACCATCGCACCGGATTCGGTACGGCCGGACCTGGACGCGATAGAGGAAGACGCTCTGGAATGATCTTGACTTATTTACATACCCCTCAGTCTCTCTGCTCCAACACCCATTTTCTCTCATCAAGGGACGCTTTTTGGAGGGCGTGCTCGCCCCGTTTCACCTAACCAATCCATCGATTACCATTTCTATCAAATTATAGTCTGCCACGAAGGTATGACAGCTCGCCGTCAACCGGATTCTCGTTTCCTATGTCGAGTTTGGATCTTTTTCGAAAACAAAAGGCATTTACAGGCGTTACGGCTTTGTTAATTCCGACATGTGCGGGCATCTCGGGCCAGAGATCAGCATGGCGAGCCAGGTGTATTGGGTACTTTCGTTCTATATTTTTGCTGTATTTGCCGCCACCCAGCCCGAGGGTGCGCACGCCTTTGTTTCTGTTTGTTGCGCAGCGTTTGTATCATAGGTCACAGAAGCCTATTCCCCCCTTGCGCTGGGCAGGTCTGCGGAAGTAAACACGGTGACTCATGGGTCAACCGAGTGGCCCAGAGAAGGAACGGTTTTTTATTTCGCCTCCTGAAGGAGGGACCGTGAGAGCCGTGATAGATTAGCATCTAATCACCCAAGTTCCTTGCATTTGCCTTCACGGCATCACCCGTTACCTCTTGGCTTTCCTAGCCAAAACATACCTTGAACTGTACTCGACAGCGTGGGATTCTAATTCGTCTCCTTCCTCCATCTGCCTTTTTCGCTTGTTGCCCTGGGTGAGACGCCATGCATACACCACGGGCATGGCAAGTGGCAAATATAGCCTCATCCAGTCATTTCTTTAGTTCCAACAAGCAACCGGGTCCCATCATATGAGGAAGCATTTCCCTCGCCCACGAAGTGTTCAGGTCAGGATTACCGGGAAGGAGAAAGAACATAGCCAAGGCGGACGAACAGAGGAGTGAGAGAATCACATGGAACATCTGAAACATATCTTGAATACCTGATGCACGCATGCCACCCCATAAAATTCCGATTGACAAAGACCGATTCGCCGTTTCCATCCTACCAGTTTTTACCAACTGATTTGTTTATTGACCCCAAATTTGAACCGAGCAAAAATGGCCTACCTCACCGCGATCCTTTCTATTCACCTTTGTCCAACTCGATAGAAACGGTCGTTGTTCCCCAAACCAGAGGCATCAAATGCCGTCAGACCGGTGGCGGCGAACGCAGAGCCAGCGTTGGAGGATGCACGCGCGCTCCCCGCGCCAATGCCGTAATTAGCATTGCTCAACCCCATCGTTCCCTGCTGGCCGGATGCATCCGAAAGGCTGGTGGCAAACAAGTTCCAGTCGGCGGCGGCATTTCCCGTGAATGCCTGCACATTCGTCAAGCCTTGCATACTCTGCGAGGTTGGCTGGCTTGAGCTGGCAGAACGCTGGTGCAAAGCAGTAGCGGTCGTACCAAACGGCGATGATTGCTGGGGTAATGTATGCGTAGAGGTAGACCTGAACGAAGTAGCGCCGGACAGGCTACGTTGACCATATGGAGGGTTGCTCAAAGCCGCAGCTGAACTACGATAACCCCCATCGGTGGTGTTGAAATTATTGCTCGTCGATGCGCCAAATTGTGGCGATTGATGTGCGGTAAACGAGGTTGTGGCTGCAGAAGAAGTTGTCGCCAGTTGATGCTGGTAGCGTTGTTGTGATGCCAGGTTTTGTTGTCCTGCTACATACTGCTGTTGGCTAGTCGTATACGGCTGCTGGTTGGAACCATATTGCTGTTGCTGGATGGCATTTCCCGAGTATTGTTGAGTTGAGGCGGTCTGAGCACTTTGCGAATGTTGCTGTCCGCCTGAGAACTGCTGTTGTTGCTGCGGGTGTTGCTGCGGGTGCTCCGGTTTTGAAGAGACGTAATTCTGCTGCTGTTTCTGCTGTTTCTGCTGTTGCTGCTGTTGGGTTTGCTGTTGGTGTTGTTGTTGCTGCTGTTGCTGCGGCTGCGACTGCTGAAAGGGAGAACTCGAAGCGCGGTACTGGTTGTATTGGCTTTGAGAGGTTCTCGCATGCTGCTGTGTGGTTGACGGATTGCTGACCACCTGCGATTTGGTTGCCTGCGGTTGTGGGTTTGGAGACCGACGGTGTCCGACAGAATCCCTCTGTTGGTGCTGCTGGCGCTGGTGTTGCTGTGAGTATCTTCGTTGATGTTGCGGTAAACGACTTGCCATTAGCTGTGTCGAATCTATTGCGCTTTGTGAAGCCAGCGTCTGTGGATCAATATCAGTGTGTTGGTTAAATTGGGCTTGAAACTGTGCCTCGAAAGTTCCTATTGTAGGAGACTGCACTTCAAAGTGGCCTTGTTGGGGCGAGGGCATTGACGGCATGACATGCTCTATAGCGGGCGTTGCAATGAGCGCCGGCTCGGGCTTTTGAAGCACGGGCGCTGGGGGAGCCGGGCCGGATCGTGCTTTTGGATTTGGCGCCGACTCAGGCGGAGAGGTTTCCCTTAAAGCACGGCTAGAAGCCTTGCTTGTGACTGGCGAGACAGTCTCGTTCCAATTCCTAGCCAGCGCCCTACGTTCTTTGCCCTTTCGTTGACGTTTGGGCGGGCGCTCGGGTGCCGCAGCTGAAAGCTGAGATCTCGAGTTGTCCAGCGGAGAGGGCACTGTGCGGCCATTCACATCCGGCAAGGCGCCCGACCCGTTCCCAGGGTGGTCCAAACGGAGCTCAGGAGGATCGACATCCTTGTTCCCTTTCCTCTTCCTCTTCTGTACCGCACTCCTAGACGACGTCGATTGGGTTGTACTGGCCGGGGGAGGTGCTGGAAGCGCTGAAGTTTGAGCTGATGGAGCCTGTATAGTTTGCGGCGCTGGATAAGCGGGTACCGGTACTTGTGCGGTGGTGGTTGCAGAGTTGGCCGGCCCAGGTTTTCTGGTGGCTCCTTCATACTCTGATGAAGTCTGGTTATTCTGCCCTTGTCCTTGTTGCTGAGGTCCCAGTTCTCTTGTTTTTCCGCCTCTTTTTTGGGGGGGTATCGGAGACATCGAGTTCACTGCTGTAAACGGTTGGGGTCCCCCTGCGCCTGATGCGAGTTGGAAGCTTTGGTTCACCTGGGGCACCTGAGGAACTTGCGAGGAAATCTGAGCCCTCTGGGAAAGCTGGATTTCCGCCTGTGGTGTCGCTCTAGTGTTCTGCGTCGAGTTTGCCGGTGACTCCTTCGGCCGGTTTCTTGAGCCCTTCGGCCGGCCCCTCTTCCTCGCACTTGATGTTTCAACAACTACCCCGCCGCTGGCGGCAGGGGGGCTTGGTAATGCTGTCCTGGCCGCTTGCCCTGGGGTCCCAGGCTCCATGCTCTGGTGGGAAGTCCTAGGCTGCGCTTGGGGGCCTGTGGCTTGCACGAGGAGCATCACATTCGAATCCACGTCGGCCGCGGCTTCCGCGCCGCTGTCATCGACATCGACCCACCTCTCGTCCGGCACATCAGACGGATGGCTTCGATCCACGTTCGTGGAGCCCTTGTTCGGCCCCTTCTTAACTCCCTTGTCTTTCCGCGCCTTGGTGGCCTTGCTGCCTTTCGGTCGGCCTCGCTTACGCTTTACTGGCTGAGGATCATCTAGCTGGCGAGTGGGGTCCAAGCTCTGTTGCCCTGGGTTTCCACCCAGCCTGGGAAATATCTCTGCAATCCAACCGACGAAAAGGCTGCCCGAGCCGTTCGCCTCTGCGCTTTCTGGAAAGCCGCCGGTTGCGGGTGGTGGCGCTCCAGGGATGCCGCCAAAGAATGCCAGTGCCTTGCATATCTGATCCACGACAAGGACGGGATGTAAGCTCCGCAATACTGTCAGCAGGCGCGCCTGTTCAGACTTGGTTTCTTCCGGGCCGAGGGGCGCGCGGCGCTGTGGCTGGGTCGGCGTCGGTGCGGATGTCGGCGCGGGCACGAATGGCTTGGCCACTGGCTCGTCAGGAAGATGTACGAACCGGCTTCTCCGAAGAGAGACATAGCCGTTCTCAAAGGCACGCTTCGCGGCCATCTCGGTACTCTCGCTGGTTCGCTTCGCCTCAGCATCGCGATCTGCGGCCTCGGCCCTCCCAGCGACCTCTATTTGCATGACGCCAAAATTACCTTTGGAGCCGTCGGTTTTGCCCTTGAGCTTGCTAGGCACAGGGTTACGGATTCGGCCGTCTCGATGCGGCCCGCTCGGCGCGTCCTGCGGGTGCGACTCGGAAGAGGGAAGGGTGCCAGAGCCGCCGTGGGAGCCTGGGGCGACCGCTGAAGCCGAACTGCCGCTCGGCAGATGGGAAAGTGGTGCCATACGGTCGGATGACGAAGAAAGAGACGGCATCGATGTCGTCTGGAGAGCGGCCGTGGAACGGCCTATCGTAGCGGGACCTGTACGGTGATGCCAGAGTTGACGATTAGCGCCAAGCTCCCACGAGAACGAATACCAGACCGTGACTTACCTGACGAGGTTGCCATCCCAGCGTCACGCCGCTCAAACGGCCACGGAGTGGGCGCGTTGGTAGCGGGAAGTGCTTGCGGGATACGAGGTAGTTTAGAATGGGTCCAACTGGTCGGCTCGATGCTGCGTCGCGGCAGGCTTGCGATCAGGGTGCAGGCCCCATGTTTGGCAAGCGCAGAGGACGGTAGTTCAGCGAATCACCGAGGCGTCGATCAACGGCGAAACACCCAATGGACGAAAACAGGAAAACGGTTATCGCGCTCGACTCCGCCCGCCGAAGGCCGCGACGCTGACCGGCGCGGGATGGCTCTGCTCGACAAAATGGATTACCGCGAGGAAAACAGCAACTGCGCTCAACAACCGGCTCACCGTAATTGAGATGGAATCAATCGTTGTTGGTGACTATGGAATCTAACTGATTCTGTACGAGGCGACTCAAGTGAGGAGATCGATCTCTCGTACGACCGTTCGACGTTCGCTCACACACAGCGGGGATATGGACGCGGGCGGAAATTGCAGCACCAGCAGCCCCGGTTAGGTCGTTGAGGGGAAAGTAATGGGCATCTCCAGTTCACACTTGACAGTGGCAGGTATCGTGAGTTGAGGAGTGCAAGTGCTGAAAGTGCGCAGGATATCTCGAGAGTCGAGTTCAGCCAGTTCGGGCCGAGAGACTGCCAGCGAATTGGCCCAGATGGGTTCAGGCGCAGGGTTGCTGGAAAATGTTAAGGACGCTGAGCCAAGGTACTTTGCCCAAGGAGCTTGGACTCGTCACTGGTAATACAGATCTGGAGCCTGATCCGCAGGGTGTTCCGGGGTCAGAGGTACCAAACGTAAAGTTACACATGAGTAATTCACGCCGGTACGATGTGGTAAGGTAATTGGTTATTACCTGTATCCTCGCCGTATTCAACGGCGCGGGCCCCACCTCTGGCTGTCGCATCACCACCAACAGCCAGGCAGCCCACCTTCGACCTGTCAACGCATTCCCACAACCCATCCTCTCCTGTTCTGCTTCCTTCCCAACAGCCGTTGACGTCTTCGCGACTATTGAGCCGTTCTCGTAGCATTCTAACCACGAGCTACCTCGCAACACCGTCGCAACTCGCCGGTGACCCCTCCCATTGACAAGCCGACTGCAGCTGTATCGACCGCACACGCCTCTCTCCGATCTCCCTGCACCAGCTCGCGCCTTTCACACACCTCGACCAGACATCAAGGTTTGCGGTGCCCGAGGCATGCTCCGATAAATGACCATGCAGCGAGCCCAGTATATCCTTGTTTCGCTGCCTCTTAGAATCTTTGACGATGACCCCATGACAGCACTGGCCGCGACCGTCGGCAGAGACAATGGCGAGACACTACCGTTTTCGATACCTTCCTTTAAGATTGGCACCCTCGATGCCTTGGTGCAGCATGCAGAAGATCTTGCGAAGCTCAATGCGGCATGCGAAGCCGCCGCTGCGAAAGTAGTGGATTCGCTCAAGGGGATTCTAGATGGAGATGAGGACAAGACGGCGCAACAGAAGATGGTCAACGACAGTAGGCTTCATTTCTCAACAACTTTCTCATCCAAGATTCCGAGCATGTCTGACAGCTGTACAGAGCCCACGGATCATTATCTTCGCACTTTCCAGTGGAATAAAGTCCGATACCGAGCGGACCGGCCGCTGGGGGAGCTAGTTGAGAACCTTCAAAAGGAACTACAGAATATTGACAACGACGTCAAGGCAAAATTCAACCAATATAGCGGGGTGAAAGCCACACTCGCGACGCTACAGAGGAAACAAACGTGCGTGTCCCCAAAGTCCACACTTGTCCCCCGATCCAGGTGAGAAGAACGCTAACATGCAACAGAGGAAATCTGTCAACCAAATCACTCACACCCATTGTCGATCCCAGTCTGCTGGTACAGGACTCGGAGTACCTGGAGACTCATCTTATCGCGGTGCCCACAAACGCGCGTAAAGATTTCATCCGCAACTACGAGACTCTCGCCCCCATGGTCGTGCCGCGGTCTTCCATTCAGGTCGCCGAGGATGATGAATTCACACTCTTTGCGGTAACAACCTTCAAGAAGACCAGTGTCGAGTTCTTGCAGAAGTGCCGGGAGGAGAAATGGACACCCCGGCAGTACAGGTACGTGGAGGGAGGCAAGGAAGAGGAGCAACGTGAGCTGGCCCGTGTCGCCAAGGAAGAGAAAAAGATCTGGGGCGAAGCCCTGAGGCTCGGGCGAACAGGCTGGAGCGAGGCCGTCATGATCTGGGCCCACGTCATGACACTACGCGTGTTTGTCGAGACGGTCCTAAGATACGGCCTTCCGTTGGAGTTTGTTTGCGCCCTTGTCAAGGTAGGATCCAGGGCCGCATTTTCATTGCCGCGTGTTGGCTGACCTGGCGGTAGACAACTCCGAAGCAAGCAAAGAAGGTCAAGACAGCCTTGGACTCGGCATACTCCTATCTCGGCGGAAATGCTGTCGGCAGGGATAAACGAGGACGAGTCACCAAGGACGACGCGGCTCTCACGTCCGAGATGGCGGCCGCCGGCTTGGGTGCCGCCGAAGGGAGCGAGTATACGGCATACGTGTACTACGAGATCGACCTTCCATAATATGCATGAGGCACAGACGCCGAGGAGTGGAGAGAGTGCGGCTTGCGGCAATCGAGGTGTGGGTGTTGGATGTCGTTCTTTGACCGCTGAAGTCCGAATACCCCCAAATAGCAGCAGAACTTCGCTCTTCTTCCCTGCTAACACAACACCCAATGTCCATAGACCATACCATACCCCTGTTGGAGGTGTTAGAATGAAGATACCCCCGGGTTGGCACCATCTTCATCTCGTCTCCTGGGTCTGTGTTATCAGGCCCCTTTCTGCTAGGTATTCTACAATCTTGCGCACGCATTCTTCAACGCTCAGCTGGTCGGTTCGGATAGTAATCTCAGGCGACTCGGGCGCCTCGTAGGGGGCGGAGATGCCTGTGAAGTCCTTGATCTCACCCGCCCGTGCCTTCTTGTACAGCCCCTTGGGGTCTCGCTTCTCTGCCTCCTCCAGAGGGATGTCCACGAAAACCTCAATAAAGGGCAGGGCATCGTCGCCCGATTGCGAGGCATTCGCATGTAAATCGCGTGCAATCTGCCGGTCTGCGCGGTACGGAGAGATGAAGGAAGTCAAGGCGATAGTAGAGGAATCGGCGAAAAGTTTCGCTACCTGATCAGGTGGTTCATGGCGGGATTAGCAGACACCACAACAGGGAGATGCCGGGGGAAACGGAGATGCTACCTCGGCAATCCGGCGGATGTTCTCGTTCCGGTCTTTTTCAGAGAATCCCAAGTCCTTGTTCAGTCCAAAGCGCACATTGTCGCCGTCGAGTCGGTAGGCGGCGAGGCCGATATGGAGCAGGTGCTGCTCGAGGGCAGTCGCAACAGTCGATTTGCCTGAGGCTGATAGGCCTGTAAACCAGACGGTAAAACCGCGCTGGTTGCGCAGTTGGTTCCGCTCGTGCCGTGTGAGCGACGGGTGCCAGGTGATATTACTACGCGTCTGTTCAGCTGGGTGATGTTCTCAACGTCTTGTGAATTCCGCTGCCCCGCTAGCTCATAGTGACATGGTTAGGTGGGCAACGGAGGGCCGGCTTCCCAGGAAGCGGGTGAAGACACCCGACCGCACTGGCCGTAGGAAAGAACTCACGTCGCCATTTGTCTTCATCCAGCCTCCGCAAGGCCCTTGAAGGTGATTTGTTTAGTTCCGACTCAAGTGTCCGCCAGGGGCAGCTATCGCTTTCACGTAGGACGGATAGAACTAGACAACGAGAAAACGGAGCAACGAGAAAACCCAGGCGGGTAAGTTGGGCGAGATATCGGCAGCGGTCAGTTGTCAAGGTTGAGTTATAAAGCGCAAAGTTGACAAATGGTGGGGCAGACCGATTACGGTCTAACCGTTGTGCTGCCGCACTCCCGAGTCTGCGACTCAACCTGCCTCCGATCCGGCGCGGGGCACTGGCAAGTCAAGCCTACTGAACCCGCTTTTGCGGCAGATGGCGCCATTTTAGTCCCCTTGATGCAGGAACTCAATGCGTGCCCCACCCCTCCAGCATCTCCCCCACCAGCCGTGCCAATAGGCGAGCGCGAGAAAAGCGAACCAACTTCCCAGGCAACACAACCTGATACTATGAACGTTGGGCGGGCACTCACGCTTCGTCAACCATCCCATGAGTTGCTATTTATTATTCTATGTTAACTGGTAGAGTACAACGCAGTGCAGCCGTGTTGTGCGCTGCGACTCAACAACCCGCTCATTATAATAATACCCCATCGTTTGGTCTATCCTCTACTTTGCCATCCCTTCTTTTCTCCACATCAATTCCCCGTTTTACTTCGGGTCCCGGTAATGAGTCGGGGGGCAAATCCTGCGAGAAATGCCATATCGATCAAAAGTCTAGCTCACTGGGTAGACCTTCGCCATCATCTATGTTCGCGCCTCAAAGTTAGCAAACGAGGACTGGGTAGGAGAGTTTTGCCCTGAGTTCTGAGTCACGCACCGACGCCTGTCTGGGCGAGACATAGAGGGCGCTGGCTGTCGCCAGAATGGTTGGCTCTTGACCATCCTCAGTCGGAAGGGTCTCAATATGGCCTTCAACCCACGCTTTCCTGCCTTCCACCCTGATCGTAGTGGCCCGGAGTACCAGGTACTGGTCAGCTACCGCAGGCACCTTGTAGTTGACCTCCAGCTTCGCCGTCATGCCCACGTTGAAGGGCAGGACGGGGAAACAACATCTCGCCAGGCCCTCGTCCAGCATGGTGGCCAGGAATCCCCCATGGATTATGCCCATGTGGCCGCAAAGATCCGTCCCAACATGAGTCACTTGCACGTAACTTTTCCCGTCCCGCCTAGTCCAGCTAAACGGTGGAATGGCCATCTTCCCGGGCCCCGCAAGGGTGCCACCCGTCAAGTTGTGCCTACGCCACGAGGGTGGTATCTTCAAATGCGGGCGGGATTCTATGAAATCTGCATCCGTTCGTAGCGACAGCGTAAGCGGGTGCGAGTTGATGTAGTCTTCCTTAGCTTTCGCGTCGTCGTCCTGTGGCGTAAAGGCGCCGAGGGTGTCACCATCACTCGGGGGCCGCAAGATTGCCGCTGCCGACTCGTAGGCTGGTGCGGCAGCCATGATGAAACCCAGGGCGGTAAAGAGAACGACGCGACCGGTGATAGAGGCTGCTCGACGGGGAAAGGAGATCTTCTCGACTCCTTGCGAAGCGGTGCCCGAGCCTGGGTTGAATGCACGCCAGTGTCAGTCGCTGAATCGGAGGGAGGTGCGAACGGGGGTGTGGGCCATAATTACCGACTGCGGTTGCGATGGACCGGGCGAACGGCGTCGGGGGGGGCCGGCTAGAAGACGCCAGCAGCAGAGCGCAAGTATGGCGGCGCGCGGCCGAGAATAACCGGGAAGACATTCTCCGGGCCAGGACAGCAGCGGTCTGGAACTCGGCTTTTTATACGGCAGGATGCCAACGGTCCCGGTCGCGACTTGGTCTGGCCGGGAAGCGCTTGTAACAGCGCAAAAGCGGACCCACGCCTTTCCGGGGCGTATCAGCGAGTCAACCGCACGTGGGCGCACGGATGGGCTGGTCAGCACAAGAA
The DNA here is from genome assembly GCA_023628455.1 of Chaetomiaceae sp. B2702. Taxonomy (NCBI): domain Eukaryota; kingdom Fungi; phylum Ascomycota; class Sordariomycetes; order Sordariales; family Chaetomiaceae; species Chaetomiaceae sp. B2702. Next base: position 675,648 of record JAMAKP010000003.1, on the reverse strand, counting down.
CCCGCCCTGTCTGCTTGCCTTGTTTCTATATATGTAGAATCCCCCTCTTCCCCTGAAGATATATTACATCAACCCGCTTTCGCGAACTACTTATCAGATAGGACGACCAATTCGGGTGCCCAGAAAGCATCGAGAGCCCAGTCCACGAGGGGGTCCAGGGAAGAAGCGTTGTGTTCAACTTTGGCATCGGATAGCAGGCAGTCTGCTGACTCTAACCCTTTTGGTTGACTGCAGTCCCTGTATGCCATTAATAAGTAAGGTTCCTTCGAGGTGCTGAGCTCAAAATTCGAATACGCAGACATCACCACGTATCCACCCGGTATGGACTTCTGAACCTCGGCCCCGACCTTGTTAGAGAGCAAATCACCAGGGCCCTTCAAGGTCCACCCTGGAATACCCCGGGGCCCCCGGTCCCCCAACCTTGGGGTTGAGTGGTACTGCATTTTCACCAACCAACCCTTGGAAGGAAGGACAATCGCAGCGCTGGCATTTTCAACATACATGTGTATCTCGAGGACTCGGCGGCAAACACATGGACTACTGGTAATTTGCCCTGGGAGAGCACCCAAGAGAGGTCTTGCCTTCTCGCGAGAGGTATCCGTACCGTAACCTGTTTTCGGCTCTTGGGATTATTAACTTCCCGTCGAGGTAATGGGGGCGCCAGAACGGAAAATTGACGTCGCAGATTCAGTTAGTAATGCCTAAGATCGTCGCGTGATGCATGACGGGAGAAGAGACTTCGTTCCCCGCCGATGCCCTGGAAAACTGACGCAATTGTATACCTACAGTACATACCTAGGTACCTGGTAGGCACTTATACACCTACCTACCTACCTACCTGCCAAGTATTCCATTCCAGTGCCAGTAACAACAGCGACAGCAACCCACTATATAGTTTCCGAGGCCGATCGTCACAATTCAGAGGACATCTCCATTTTTCATCGCAATCCCATCAAATATATACCCGACCAGTAGCACCACCGGTGTCAACATGGTATGCAATGAAGTCACAGGGCAAACCTGCATTACATTAGGTTGTCCCATTTCGACGCGGTGCTAATAGAATATCTACGCGGCCTTCAGGCAACGGCAGACACGGTCCAGCTTGGGGACTTGCATGAGCCAAAAGACGAATCCATCAGAGTGTTTAAGCAGGTTGAGCATGAGCTGAAGAGGTCTCTTGTGCGCCTTCGTCACGAATACAACAGTGAGTCGCCATCCCTGCCCCGTACAAGGCCCTCTAGGACCGCGTGCTCACGCCAGGAACTCCCCCGCTCTTGAAATAGAGCATGAACCCGAATATTTCGCTGCCGTCGAGCACCTGAGTGATACGCAGCTGGTGGGCTTTAGTGCCGACGACTTCCACCAAGTTCGCGTCGCTGTCTCTGCATACGGCTTGCATTTGTTCGGCAAGGTGCGCATTCCGTCCCTACCCGATGAGGGTCCGGCGTACATCCACTTCCGAGCCTTCACCGGAGGGCCAGATGACCAGGCGACGTTGCACAGCATCCGTATGCGTTCCCCCCAACGCCAAGCTCTGCGTGTCAACAGAGCGTGGCGGCCAGCAAGACTAAAGGCTGACAGACTGCACTCTAGACACCGAGGACAAAGAGGGACCAGATGGAGGGCATACCTTCCGTGCAATCTTCACGAAGGACGACGCATTGGATTGGTTTGACACTTGAATACAGGAATGTTGCGTATCAACTGTCTTGTAGCTGCCATACTGGATTGCCCATTTCTGCCATAGGTACCTCAATTTATTACCACCCATGCGGGCGCAAACCTAGACTCGATTCGACCTGTAGTCCTCTAGTCATCCAGATCGTCCTCGGCAGCCAACATATCGGCGTAGTCGTCAACTGATGCAAAGGTAGGAAGGCTCTTCATCTCTTTCCGGTTGAGCCTGCCCTTGCGACCTTGCCTGGGTTGCTCATTTCTAACCTCAGCCTTACCCTCGTCCTCGCTGGCGTCGGCTTCGTCGCTCTCCTCGGAATCATCAAAGATGCCTTCGAAACCAGCACCGTCTTCAGAACCCTCCGATTCAGGGCCGGACGTCTTGTCGTCATCGTCAACATCGTCAACTTCCATACCATTGTCTGAGTAATCGTATTCCTCCAGGTCCATATCAGAATCCTCGTCTGCATCCGCGCCCTCAATCTCTGGCTGAGAGTTGACCAGTGCCTCCCAGATCTCATCCTCTCCAGCAGCCTCATCGCTTGACCCGGCCTGGTCGTCCTCCGGCGTCTTCTTGGTGCGGGAAGCCTCGTTAGGCTTGCCGACGCGAGCAAAGTATTCGTGGAAAAACACGTCCTCGGCTGAGACTTGCTCTGGCTTAAGATTCCAGAACATGGAAGAATTGACAACCGGCTGTTGTCTGGCGGAGGTTTTGATGGATGCCACAATGTGCGACGCACTGCCGGACGCAAGGATCGGCTGCATAATTGATCCACCGCGCTTGGATTCCTCCGCCTTGGGATTTCGGTAGACAAATTTGTCAAGAAAGTGCATCAGGGTATGGTTAGTTAGATCTGGCTTGGGCAGTGCCTTCTGCCGGGTCAATAGATTCCCGGCGAACAGGCATACTGAAGGGTGATAGTGGGCCAGGAACGGCGCCTATACTCGGTCAGTCAACTTGATTCGCGAGGTACAGCGGTTTGATGGCTGTCTTTGGTGGATGCGAGTCTCTTACCAGTTCCCAAAGGCAGCTCCTATGAGCATTGCTGTGCTCAGGATCCCGCTTTCGGCCGTCGTAGGCCGCCATCCACTGGGTGTTGCTTTCAGGCAAGGCCTGGAAGTGAGCATCGGCCTTAAGGTCATCCTCCCGGACGTCCTTATGAACCTCCTCGCCGTCATCGTCATTGTCCTCGGGCTCATCCAACAAGGTATGGAGGTCGGGAAAGGTCCCTTGTAATTCTGCAATCAGGTAAAGGATACCGCATGTAAACGATGGCTGGTGCAGGCTCAACACCTGGACCAACCTCTTCACAAACGCCTTGACGCGACGGACGTCGACATCATTCTTCATGGCCCGGAACAGGAGATTGAGATACAGGGCATGCTTGGATGACGTGATAAGTCTAGGGTCCAGGAGCGATTCGTACAGCGTACGGTAAAACCTGTCGACAGCAAGCTGCTTGGACGCAGCAAACTGTTGGATGAGCATCAACGCTTGCACGCTGGTGTTGAAGTTAGAAGAATGCGTAATCCTGAACAGGGTATCGAGGTGTTTCTCCAGTACTGAGTCTTCAGCGGTGGCAAATGGAATCGCCCGGTTGACACCCGTCAGTAATGATGAGACAAGCTTCTGTGCAGTCTCCTGCTCGTTCCCGACAGCCGACGTGCTGGTGCCTCCCTCTCTCTTTCCCGCTTTTCGAGGGCGGGCCATTTTTTTGCCCCCGTCTCGGGACTCGAAATCCCCCAATGACCCGGATTTTAGAAGAGTGAGAAAGATGTCAAAATAGATGCGCAGCAGCGTGTCGGCAACCGCCGGCTCTTTCATGCTCAATATCGTTTGATTGAGGGTGTTGATGGCGTTGTACTTGGTACGCAGGCTTTGACCGGGCTTCAGTAACAGCTCCTGTTCCACGGTGCTGATGACGATAACCTTCATCCCTGGGTGGGTGTTGAGCAGCTGCAAGAGGAGATATGACGCCCGTGAAGCGATCTTTCGCTCACGATCACCGAGTTTGTTCACCAACAACCGCAGCAAATTCGCTTCTTGCTCCGGCTTGTTCTTCAGTAACCCGAACACAAAGTCGAGGGCTCTCGATCTCGAGTACTCGATCTCGTCGGAGCACCAGATCTCGAGCAACTGGACGATGCGGAAATAGGCAGCTTTGAGCCAATCCTCGTACGCCCACATCATCAGGTACGGTACCGTCAGTTTCCCAGGAAGTTTGTGTCCTTCCGTCCAAGGCAAACCTTCTTGCTCGTCTATGGCCCCGAGCAACGCCGGTTGGGCGTTGAAAGGATAGAGACGGCGGTCTTCGGGCAGCACCGTCCCGTTTCCTAGCAGATCTACGAGAGCCCCTAGAGCGGCAATTGCCTGGCCGCGGCTCCTTTTCCCCGCCAAGGTGATCAAATTTTCAAATGCCCTGCGGTTGTGTACCGGCGACTCCTGGATCGAAAGAGTCAGAGCCGAAACCTTGTCCGAGAGCGTACCAGAGGACATAATTGTCGACATGAACTTCTGTGATGAGCTGGATGCGAGCTTCGCGAGATAGTTTAAGGAGTCTTCTTCCAAGAGCTTCTCCGCATATGCCTTCAGGTTCGATATGGAAGCCGAATGTTGCCTGCGATTGCCCGGTGTCCGTAGAGACAGGCCGCCCAAAGGGAGTCCATGCCAATCAGGACGCGGTTCAAATATCTAAGCCATGTTAGAGCGAAATGCTCGATTTCAGCGGTGAAGAACGCGCTGCAAAACTGCCCACTCACCAAATTCCCGGACTGCTTCCCTTGCCGAACTTCTTGGGCCGACCGAGTTGGCTCATTGTCCTCTTCTTCATCTACACTGCCTTCCTCGGCACTGCTGCCAGATGCGTCTTCCATAATATCCGAATCTCCGTCAGTCTCCGGGTCCTCGTCTTCGCGGAACTTGCTGAAGCCGAGGCTGGACGCGAACTGTGAGAGCTCGTCCCTCAAGGATTGTTCAGTGATCGGCTCGGACGAGACTTTCGGACGGGGCACCTCCCCGCCTTCGTCGCCAGAGTCAACGTTGGCAACCAATTTCAAGTCATCCTCATTTCCCCCTAGAGCTAGAATCTCGTCAAGTAGAGTAGACGCCCGCTTATTATTCTTCCTCCCACTGCCAAGTTTCCCTGACGACCGGTCCTTTGACGGACGAGTCTGGTGTCTCTTGGGGTTGTGGCCGTCTTCGTTTTCCCGCAGTCTCTTTCTCTTGGCAGATCGCTGTTTCTCGGAGTCGGCGAGGGTTTGGTCGATTTTGCTTGTTAACTGAGCAAGCGCGGTCTTGTCGAAACTCGGCTTGTCGGCGTTCCTCCTCTCTTTGATTCGTTTTGGCCCCATTGCAGCAGCATCCGGGTCTCTTTGCCGAGGGCGTCTTCGGAATATAGCGGTTTTGAATCAGCTCGCAGGCAACCCAAGGGAGTATGGGGGAGAAAGCGCATCGATTATGCCCAAACGTGAAACGATCGGGAGAGAGAGAGAGAAGAAAAAAAAGCTGCCAATCCCCTGTTGGCAGCGTGTGGGTGGGGGCCCCTCATCCCAGCAGGTCAAAGCAGGCCACACCCCTGTCAAAATTTGTGATTCTTTTTGAAATGAACCGCAAACTCCCCAGCCTGTCCTTGAGGTACTTCATGCTGTCACCTTCATCCTGTCTGGGCGGTTAATTGACATCAGCAGGTAGCCGGAGTAAACAATCCCACGCCACTCCATTGACACACACCTCAGAGTCAACATGTCTCAAACCTGCACACCGGCCTGCTAGTGACGCTTCTTCGTGAACAGCGAGTGCAGGACCTGGAAGACAAGCATACATCAACTGGAATATGGCTCCACCGGCCGTGGCCCGCCTTTCGCGCGTGTGGTTCCCAAGCGGTGGCATTGCCGTCTCCAAGACTGAAGATGCTCACTCGAAGCTAATCCGCGCCGGCTTCCTGCGCCAATCGAATGCAGGCATGTTTCATATGCTGCCCTTGGGGCGCCGGGTACAGGACAAAATTGAGGGGCTGGTGGCGAGTCGCATGGAGGAGCTGCTGTGTGAGTTTTACTCGCTCTGGACCAGCTGATGCGCGACGGCACGCCCGACTTACACGTCTATTTGCCATGGCCGGCAGCTGCATCCAGGGTCTCGTTGTCTTCTATTTCGGCTGAAGCTCTGTGGGAGAGGAGCGGCCGCTTGGACAAGGTCGCTTCCGAGGTTCGTGTTTTATCGCCTATGTTGTTGTGGCATATGATGCTAATGCTAACTTTCTCATAGCTCTTCAGGTTCTCCGATCGTAGAGACGTCGGCTATTTGCTTGCTCCTACGCATGAAGAGGAAATCACATCACTGGTAGCTCGAACCGTCAAGTCATACAAGGAGCTTCCACTCCGGCTTTACCAGATCACGCGCAAGTACCGGGATGAGTTTCGTCCCCGCCACGGGCTCCTGCGCGGGCGAGAGTTCATCATGAAAGACCTATACACCTTTGACACTAATGTTGCGTCGGCTCTCGAAACCTATAACCAAGTGCGTGCTGTCTACAGCAAGATATTTTCCATTATGAGGCTGCCCGTCTTATCCGCCAAGGCCAGCTCTGGCGATATGGGCGGTGACCTGAGCCACGAGTATCACTTGCCTACGCCGCTCGGTGAAGACCGTGTCGTCAGCTGCGGTAGCTGTGACTACGTTGCCAACGAGGAAGTAGTCGACGCCGGTATCTCCGAAGAAGTCGCCGCTGACACTCCATTCGAGGTCTGGCGAGGCATCACCAAGGACCGGGCCAAGTTAGTCAATGTTTGGTATCCAAAGTGGACCAGACCGCTGGGCAGTGGAGAGCTGTGCGAACATGTTGAAGAGGATATTAACCTATCCGCAGTCAAGTCCATCGTTCCAGACCTCGACGCAGGCGTAGAAGATGCCCTTCCTCTCTGGTCGGCCGCCATAGCCTCGGGAACGAGAACGGCGACAGAGGTGATCAATGTGGTTGACGGTCGTCTTCCATCCTCATTAGTTAATGACCTAGGCGGGTTGTCTCCAACTCTGTCGAGCTGGCCAGAAGCACTGAACCCGCCAACACCGTCATTGGCTCTCTCCTCTTATCATCGAGCAACCTACAGCGACAAGCCACTCAACCTCTTGCGCGTCCGTACCGGCGACAAGTGTCCTCAGTGCTCATCGAGCAGCCTGAAGGTCGAAAAAGCCATGGAGCTCGGCCACACCTTTTTTCTCGGAACAAGGTACTCAGAGCCGTTAGGGGCCATGACCACCATGCCCACAACTGGAAAAACATCACCAATGGAGATGGGATGTCACGGTATTGGCATCTCTCGCGTAATGGGGGCAGCCGCCGAACACCTGGCCGATCAGAAGGGTTTAAATTGGCCGGTGGCTATAGCCCCCTACTCATGTGTCATCATACCGGGAAAGGATGCCGATGAAAGCGACGCCATGCAAGTTTACCATCAAATCACCAGCCTCTCGGGACCAGGGAATGGGGTTCTTGACGTCGTTCTCGACGACCGCCAAAGGCCTTTGCCGTGGAAGCTGACCGATGCGGACCTCATTGGCTTTCCCATCATCGTGCTACTTGGCAGGGAGTGGCGCACAGCTAAGCGGGTTGAGGTGCAGTGTCGGAGGCTGGGAATAAAGCAGGCCGTTGAGACGGCGGACTTGTCAGGTGTGATTGGACAGCTGCATACATCGTTGTAGTCAGGACGGTTTGGCGGAACACCATGGGCTGAAAGTCTGCCTACATGGCTATGTATGGTGTATTATAGAAGGGCAAAGGCGTTCAGACGCCCGTATCTTTTCACCGGGCACTGTTCGCTAGGATCGTGGGGATCGCATTCATCGTTTGGCCAGCGTGCCAGGTTTTAATTCCTCGGTGACTGGGACAGCATGCCGCCAGGTACCCAATATTCAAACTTGCGGGGGCCGACGGTTTTTTGCGCGGTTCCGCTACATCACAAGATGGGTAAGCCGAGGAAAAGTCACCTGCGGCCAGTGAAGTCGTGATGGTTACAAGCACGATCTTAGGAACGACTCACAGGGTTACCAGTGACCACCTTGATATCCTTGGATAACACTGTACGGTTTAATGATAGAGCGAGGAATTGTGCCAATAGAAGATGAGCGCAAGTCGGGCCCCGCGTTGTAAGCCGACACGTCGAGGCCGGTGACGACAACGAACCACAGAACCCAGTACATATAGAGCCCAGCAACCAAACCGAGATAGCGAAGGCATGGGCGAGGCTAGATAGATACTCCCCATGATAGACCTACAGATGACAACGAGGGCACTATATAAAAAAGAAAAGACACTCTGCTAGCCAATGAGAGGAGCACACCGACACACCTTTATTGAGAAGAGAGTGAATAAATTGAAGGAGTATTTTATGTATAAATGAGAGGGCCGACCAGAGGTGGAAAACAGGGCGGTTAAAGAACAAGCTATTGAGCACTAACGAGGTGGTTGAACTGGCCTGGCAGGCACGGTGGGAGCAATAGAGAGCTAGCCAACGGGGGCCCAGCAACAAGAGGATGGCTGATGAAGACCCCCCAGCCTACCTGTTTACCAACAAAGCCCTAGAGAGGTACAAGGGCATTTCCGAAGGCCCAGAGTACCCTTCTTTCCCAGGCCTATATAGGGGATATAGGCCTCCGGGACTACCTGTTTAAGGTCAGGGTCCCAGAGGTCTACACCACCTAGTATGAGTGTGGGAAAGGGAGAGAAATAGTGGAGCACTTGATGCTGTGGTACCCTGACCCACCGCTATGGAGGCTGCGGGAGCAGTGGGAAATTCGAGTATACAGGGACTTACAGACCGCGTTGCGGAACGTAGGGACCCGGAGCAGGAGACTTGTTCAGAAAGTCCTTAGCTGGCTAATGGACTCTAGCCGGCTACTGGAGTATAGCTTGGCCCGACGACTAGAGCCAGAAATAGTAGAAGAGGGCTAGGGGGCCTGGAGGCTGGCTGGGACCTCTGTTCTTTTATAGTATAATGGATTCTTATATAGTGGCTAAGGAAGGGAGGTAGAAGTTTTATTCGGCTTATATAGTATAGTTTCTTTTAAATATAGTAGTAGAGGGACTAGTATACCTAAGGTTATATAGTGTAGGAATAATAATAATATATAGATAAGAGGTCTATAGCTTAGAGTATACTAAACCTCGTTTATAATACTATACTACCTAGTTAAATGTTCTCTTAGTATTTACCTAGCTACTTATTATAATATTCTTAAATATATATTTTTTTATTTTTTGGTCCTATACTAATATACCTATAGGCGTGTCGGTCCTTCTATAGCTAGGTATAAGGGAAACTATTCCTAAAGGCGAGACATTATTATTATTATTATTTCTACACCAATATACCTATAGGCGCGCCGGTCCTTCTACTACTATTTATAAAGGAAACTATACTATATAAGCCTAGTACAAACCTCTATCCCCTCTACTACCTCCATTAATAAATCCTTCCTACTATAAAAGAAAGGAGGCCTTATATCGGCCTCCAGGCCTCTAGCCTTCTACTATTTCTAGCTCTAGCCTCCTAGCTAGACTATATTCTAGCAGCCAGCTAGAGTCCATTAGCCAACTAAGGACCCTCTAAACAGGCCTAGTACTCCAGGCCCCTACCCCCTATAGTACGGTCTATAGGTCCCTATATAATTAAATCTCCCGCTAGTTCTATAGCCTCTATATTAGTAGGTTAGGGCACTATACCACTAAGTGCTCTACTATTTCCCTCCCTTTACTATATTTATAGTAGGGGGTATAGACCTCTAGGACTATTACTCGGAATAAATAGTCCTATAGGCCTATATCCCCTATATATACCTAGGATAGGCGGGAGCTCTAGGCCTTTATTAGGCCTTTATACCTTCTAAGGGCCCTGTTAGTAAATAGGAGGGTTAGAGGGTCTTTATCGGCTATCATTTTACTAGCCTCCTATCGGCTAGCCCTCTATTAGTCCTACTAGGTTTAGTCGGCTAGTTTAACTACCCTACTAGTAGCTAGCCCTTAATTTTTCCTCTCCTATAACGAATCTCTTAGACCCAACTCTAAAAGGGTTCATTAAAGGTACTAGTAACTAGGTAAATGATTCGGTAAAGCTAAAGGGTTTATAATAATATATAAGTAATATCTATATAGTATAGGTCTTAGCTAACTATTTACATTATTTACTAGAGAACTTTCTAAGCTCTCTAGAACGAGTAACTATCGATCTATTTATACTATCTATATCTTAAGGTATCTTAGTATATTTTATATATAATCGCTAAGGGTAGACGACTACCCTAAACTACCGGATCCCTATTATTAGATAGTAATCCCTAGCTACTATAATTGCTTATAGTGGATAGTGACCCTAGGCTATCCTCTAAGGGTGCCTATATCTTGGTATCATTCCCTATTGGCTGTTCCTAGCCTCCCTATATCCCCCGTAGTCCTACTATATAGTTGGTTTATAATATCTCCCCTATTTTCTACCTCTAGCTAGCCTAGTAGCCTACTATAGTAATAGCCTATTTAATAGTTGTTAGGCCCTATAGGCCCTACTAGGGCCTTTACCCTAGGCCTCTTTTCTTTTTTTTAAACCTATAGTAGACCCTATTATAAGCCTTATTAATCAACTATCCTACTATAGTCTTCTCTCCTCCTAGCCTTATTTATAGGGTTGACTAGTTTAGCTAGGCTTTAAAGTTAGCTAGCCGTTTATTAAGGTAGAAGTCTAGTAGTAGTATCCATATCTCTATTTCTAAATATCTAGCTAGAACTATTTTATAGGCCTTAGCTATAATTTAAAGGCATCTATTCTAGGCTTTTAATAAGGCCCTTATAGAGAGGTCCCTTTAGTTTACTAGCCCCCTTTAGGGCTACTAGTTAATAGTAGCTAGGGGCTCTATATAATATAGTACTCTAGATATATTTATATAAACCTCCTAGGCCTTAGCTAGGCTAGGGCCCTATATTTTAGCTTCTATCCTTAAGAGTATATAGTCCTAGATCCTTAGTTTCTATTCTACAACCTAGTAATAGGCTTTCTAAGAAAGCTTCTAGTCTAGCTATACCCTTAAGAACTAGGCCGAGCTTACTAGCTTAACTATACTATACCCTCTACTACCCTCTAGGTAGGTAAGGGTTATAGGGTCCCTCTACTATCTATAGCCTTTATTAAAGTAGATTAGTTTATATTTCTAGGCTATAAAGGCTATCCTATAGGTACTAGCCTACTATAGATAGGTCTTCTAGGCCTGTTTTAGCTACCTAGTATTAGCTACTAGGTCTTTTCTAAAGGCTAAAAGGTTAGTATTATTAATAAAGCCTACGATATTAACCAGTAGATAGTCCTACTTTAAAGTATTATATAAGGAGGCAATATATAGGATAAAGAGGACTAGAGAGAGTAGGGAGCCCTATAGTATACCTATAGCTACTAGAATATCTTCTATTTATTAACTATCAAAATAGGGAATGGTTACCCGGTTAGATAACTAGGCTTTTACCTAGCTTACTACCCGCTTTAGGAAGCCCTACTCCTATAGGGTAGCTAGTAGCTAGGTATAGTTGACTATATTAAACGCCCCTAAGATATCTAACTATAGGAGGCTAGCGGTTGCCCTCTACCTCTAGGCCTCCTAGACTTAGGCTACTACTAGCTATATAGCTAGTTTGGTTGATCGGTTCTCCCTATTGCCTATCTACTTAGTTAGTAGTAGGCTATATTCCTCTATAGCCTTAGTAACCCTCCTTGCTACTGGTACCTCTATAACCTTCCCTATTATAGATAGGAGGGCTATAGGCCTATAGCCTCCTAGGGTCCGGTAGGTTTTAGGGGTTTTTCCTAGTTTCTATAGGACCACTATTTTAGCCCTCTTAAACCTCCCTAGGAACTATCCTAGCTAGAGGTAGGCCTCTATAAATACTACGAACACTTTAAATAGCGGTCGGCAAGAGACTTTTAGTAGGCTAGTAGATAAGTAGTCTTCGCCTAGGGCCTTCTAGGGGGCTATCCGGGCTAAAGTCGCCTTTATATCCCCCGCTATAACCTTCGCTTCTATACTAAAGCCCTATTCCTACTATTCTAGTAGATCTTGGTCTTATATATTGCTAAGGTGTCACGAATGACCATATAGGCGGCCTAGGAGGCTGTAGCCGAAATGTGGGACGTTCCGATAGCCAATCGCTAAAGAACTAATCAGGAGATTATCACTTAGGTCTAAGTGATAATCTAGGAGGTATCACCTGGATTATAGTGGTAAACATAATAATCACTATTATTATAGTAACGAAAGTGATAGTTAAGATATATATATACTAGCTAATTAGTTACTCTTTAGGAGGACCTTTAGAGGTTCTCTAGTAAGTAATATAAGTAGTCAGCTACTATCTATACTATATAGATATTATTTATATATTATTATAAACCCTTTAGCTTTACCAAATTATTTACCTAGCTAACTATACCTTTAGTGGACCCTTTTAGAGTTAGGTTTAAGAGATTTATTATACGTTGCTTACTCCCTTTATCTCTATTATAGTTTAAGATAAAGGTATTACTATTATAGTGTCCTGTAGCGGTACAAATACCTAGACGGACCTTAATACTATAGTTATAGCTCTCTAGAGTAAGATCGCTATATTTAAGAAGGATATAGCTATTAATTAAGATCTTATTAATAAGGTTTATAATAAGATCGATAAGATCAGGAAGACTAAACTTAAGCTCAAGGCGCCTAAGAAGTATAATAGTAAGAAAGAGGATCTTTTATATTTCTTTACTAAGCTCGCGTTATATATAGAATACTATAATATTTGCTTCTCTAATAAAGATACTAAAATATACTATATAGCCTTATAGCTTATAGGCCAAGCTATATAGTAGTTCGAGCCTATATTTAAAGATTATATTATAAACGACAATAATAAATAGTAATCCTTTACTAAGAAAGTGTTTAATGACTATAATAAGTTTAAGAAAGAGATCTAGAAGATATTTAGGGACTAGAATAAGAAGGTCTATATATAGGATAGGCTCGCTTAGCTAAAATAGATTAAATCTATATCTACCTTTATAACTATATTTAGGTAGGACTCTATAAGGGCTAGTATTAATAAGGAAGGTCTAATATAACTATTTTATAACAGGCTTAAAGATAATATTAAGAATAAGTTATATAAAGAAAACTAACCTAGAATACTTAATAAATATATTACTAGGGTAGTTAATATTAATAACTAGTTATATATTAAAAAGTAATAATAGAGAGGGTAGGGACAATTTATTATCTTAATATAGGATAGCAGCGCCCTAGCTAATACTAAAAAGAAATAGTAATATTATAGTATATTATATAGTATATATTCTAGTATTATAGATATAGATACTATATAACAATAGTACGATAATAAGGGAGGGGCCCCCTAAGGTAAGAGTAAGATTATCTACTTTAACTATAGTAAAAAGGGGTACTATAAATATAACTATTATACTACTAAAAAAGGGTAGAAACTAGTTCAAGGATAAGAGGCTACTACTATTAATAAAATTAAAGCTTAAATAATTAAGGTCGTAGCTACTAGCTATATATAGAGCGATCTAGAGGACGACGTCGACTACTATCTAGAAGGGGAGGCTTAGGTAGAGGAGTTTTAATAAGAGACCAAGAGGTCCGATAGAAAAGTTATTAATAGACCTAACGACGAGCTAACCTAGGTATTCTATAGGGAGCGGATCAACGATAATAAGGATAGGAAGGTTATACTATCTCTATAGATAGTTAGTATAACTATTGGACTTTGGTTTATATTAACCTAGGATATAGGGGGATAGTAGCGAACGTATAGTATAGATAAATAGCTAGTACCTAACCTAGTCTATCTTCTATAAGGTCTATAACAAATAGAAGTAATAGGAAGAATAAGGAAAGGAGGAGTATTAGGTTAAATACTAGTATTTTAGCCTAGGATATATTATAGACTAAATTATAGAAGAAGGATATAGACTACTCTTCTAGAATATCTAAGGGGATATAAAGTGGATAGACCTATAATAAGGAAACTATATTAAGTTACTATAGTTTTAGTATATAGAAGATAAATTTTGGTACTACTTTTAAGATAAATACTAATATAACTATTGGCCCTTTAGGAGGGTAGATATAATAGAAGAAGCCTAGCCTATATAATAGATATATAATATAGGTACTATATATACTAATTAGCTATAGAGCTTATAGCTATAATCTAGTAAGCTCCTTACTATACCCTTAAGGATATAGCCAGATATTTATAAATATTAGGGAGGTATATTATTATATCTAAGTAAGGACTATCTAACCTATCAGGATAATAAACTATAGGATTACTAGAGTAGACGGAGTTAGTTCTAAATTAGGCTATATAAGAGAAGCCTAGTAAAGGAATAGGCTATAGAGTAGCTTTAAAGACTCCTTATAACGGATATCGCTATATAAAAAGAAGTAACCTCTAGTAAAGAAGAGGGGGACGTCTTTTATCTCTACTAGAGGCTAGAAAACAACTCTAGGCCCTTTAAAGGGCCTATAGGAAACTAAACCTATAAGAGAAATAATAGGTCCAATAATAGAGAAAGAACTAGGAACGATAGACCTATATTAACTTTCTAGTAGATATATAAGAAATCGCTATAATATAGAGCGATAAGCTAGACGATAGGATCTAGGTTATAGTATAGTAGAAGAAATATTAAACGTTAGTATTAGTAGATAAAGAATTACTATTAGACCTTATTTCTCCTATATTTATAAATCAACTTTAAATCCTATAGAGGAATAAGGAAGAAGTATATATTATTAGGGGACTATTTGAGATATAATAGGTCTAGCGAGAGACGAAACCATTTAATATTAAGGTAGAAGAGAAAACTACCTAAGTAGTATTCGATATTATAGATATAGGGCCTAAAAAGGATATAATCTTAGGACGCCTATAGTATAGAGAATATAACCCCAATATTAACTAGAAGGAAGATAGCTACCTATAGTCTTATAAGAGACTATATCTAATTAGTACAATAGAAAATATAATATCTAAGCTATAATAGGGAAGTATACTATAAGAGGTGCCTCCTCTAGACTTATTATAGGAGATAAAGAGTAGGGAATAAGTTACTCTAGACTTAATAAAAGATAGGAAACGACTAAAAAAGAAAATATAACTTAAACTCTATAATAGAACTATTATTACTCTAAATAAGAGGCAACCTAGATAATATATATAATAAGTATAGCTAAAATAAAAAGTTACTATAATAGTAGTTAATAAGAATAGGAAGCTTAAATTCTAGAAGTAGGTTACTAGATTTAAGATAGCTATAGTTATAGCTAGAAATAATAAGTTTATATATTATAGGAGTATAAGATAAAGCTCTAAATAAAGAAGGGTTCTAAATAAGTACTAGGGATATCTAGTATTTAAAGTAAAATATATAGAAGGACTACTAGACTATAGACCTTAGGATTATATAATTAAGCTTAAAGATAATATATAGTTAAAATTCTTTAAAGTATATTATACTAATAAATAATAAAATACTAAATTAAGGAGGTATCTTAAGGCGAACCTTAAGATAGGATATATCTAACTATTAATATTACTTATAGGCTACTTAGTCCTCTTTATATTAAAAAAGGATAGGAAGCTCTATATATATAGACTACTAATAGCTAAATAAATAGATAGTAAAGAACCAATATCCGCTATTACTAATCTTATAGCTTTATAACTAGCTAAGTAGGGTATAATACTTTATCCGTCTCGATCTTCCAATAGTATATACCTATATCTATATTAAGGCGGAGGAAAGTAGAAGACTATATTTTATATACCCTATAGGTATTATAAATATCTTATAATGCTATTTAAATTAATAAATATACCTATAGCTTTTTAATTGGTTGTCGACTATATAATCTAGCTATTCCTTAAAAAATTTATAGTCTATTATTTAGATAATATTCTTATTTTCTTAAAGACGCTTAAAGAATATAAAGAATATATAAAGATAGTACTAGATATACTCTATAAATAGAAGCTCTTAATTAATATAGATAAGAGCGAGTTTTATATTATAAAGATAGTCTTTTTAAGCTTTAAAATTTTACTAGGATAGATATAAATAGAATTAGCTAAGATTAAGGCTATTAAGGTATAGTCTTAGCTAATAATAATAATAGAGGTTCGAGGGTTTATTAAATTTACTAACCTATATAGGATATTTATCTAGAACTTTAATAATATTATATAACTAACCTTATATAGAAAGATACTATATTTTAATAGAGAGAGGAGTATAAGTATATATTCTAATAAATTTATAATATAATTATTATAGACCTAGTATTTATATTACTAGATCCTATAAAACTATTTAAAGTAAAGACCAATATATCGGACTATATAATTAGTAGATAACTAGGTTGACAAGACTAGAATAAGAAGCTATACCCTATTGTATTTTTCTTTAAAAAATATAAAGGAGTATAATTTAACTACCTTATCTATAATAAAAAGTTACTAGCTATTATTAAGGCTTTCTAAGAATAGAGACTATACCTTAGTAATATAAATTATAAAATATAGGTCTATATAGACTATAAGAACCTATAGTACTTTATTATAATAAAAGAATTAAATAGAAGATAGACCTAATAGTCCAAACTATTCTCTAAGTTTAACTTTAAGATTAACTATATTAAAGGTTTAAAGAATGCCCGAGCCAACGCCCTAAATAGAAGACCCGACTACTCTAGGGGTAGCCTAAGAAGTTTGCTACTACTATTTTAAGAATAGTAAGATAGATCGTTTAGGTATCCTCTATAACCCTTTAAAGAGTATTATATAGTATTTAGGGAGGTATATTTAAAGAACGGGTACTAGTATATCTTAAAGACTTAAGATAATAAAGATAACTAGGGGTATAATACTATAGTATAAAAGGTAGGAGTCTAGTATATAGGGAATATACTAAGGTATAATAGCCTTATATATATATAACTATGTTAACAAGTATAGCTTATAAAGGAAATCTATAAGTTAAGACTTAGTAGGTATATAAGAGTTGCTAAAATAATCGTTAAAATTAGATAAGATTATAACTTCCTAGGCCTTAGAAAAGAGATAAAGAAGGTTATAAGTAAATATAATATTTATCTTTAGTTAAAGATAGTATACTATAAACCTTATAGGCTTTTATAGCTATTACTAGTTATAGAGCAACTATAAAGCTTAGTAACGATAGACTTTATTACTAAACTATTATTATCTAAGGATATAGTAATAGAGATAAAATATAATAGTATCCTTACTATAGTAGATAAATTTACTAAATAGAGTTACTTCTTCCTTTATAAAGAATTATAGATAGTAGAATAACTAGTAGATATAATCTTTAGGAACGTTACTTTAGTCTATATATAGCTAAAGGAATAGATTATAGATTAAGATATTAAATTTATATTTAAAATTCTAATAGATATTAATAATATATCTAGATATAAAAAGTAAGCTTTTAATAGTATACTATCTATAGATAGATAAGTAAACTAAACAATTTAATTAAATTATAGAATAATACCTATAAATATATATTAACTTCTAATAGAACAATTAGGTTAACCTACTACTAGTAATATAACTTATATATAATACTATAGTTACTAAGATAATAAAAGTAACCCTATTCTTTATAAATTTTAGGTTTAAAGTAGACTTATATTAAGGGCTAGATATTAAGGTTCCTAGGGTAGTAATTAAAGTAGATCAAATAAGCTTACTATATATAATATTTAAAGAAGAACTTAAGTTTATCTAGTATAGAATAAAGAGATATTATAATAAATCTTAGCTTAAGGGTCCTTACCTAATAAAGGGCGATAAGGTCTACTTTACTTCTCGAAATCTTTAGATAAAGTAGCTAAATAAAAAGTTAGACTTTAAAAAGCTTAGGCCCTTTAAGATTAATAAGTATATTTTATAGTTTAACTATCGACTTGTACTCCTAGTATTAATAAGGTTAAGAACTAATATATTCTATATTTTTATATTAGAACTAGCGCTAAAGAATACCCGGCTAGAAACGATAGTTAAGGTATAGAATAAAGAGAAAGAATAGGATATTAAAGAAGTTTTAGACTTATAGCTTAATAGTAAAGGATAGTTAGAGTATCTTATTAAGTAGTTGGATTTTAATCTAGAGGATAACTTATAATAACTAGCTATAAACCTCTACTACCCTAGAAAACTAGGGGAGTTCTATTAGAGGAACCCGGATCGACCTACTACTCTAGCCTAGAGATAATACTAAGGATAGTACTCTAATTAATTATATCGATAGTACTATTAACCTATACTATAAATATAGCCTTTAACTCCTATTATTTAATAGCCTCTAACTTATATAAAGTCGATAAACTATATACTACTATATTAGCGCTCTTATCTACTAAAAACCTCTTCTACTTATATAGGTAATAAAAGTAGCTAAGCTATATTAATAGCTTTTACTAACACTTCTCTAACTTATATTAGATATATACTAACGATTCCTTAGCCTCGCGCTCTATATACTCGATATATTTTGTCTCTTATATAATCTTATCTACTATAAAAAAATTAGTTTTAAAAGAGAAATAAAGGGGAATACTAGATATCTATAGGCCGAAATTAGGACCCCGGAACTATTATAGGTATAGCTATAATAGATATAGGCGTTGTAACGATAGGCCTTCTTAATCATCTTATATATACGCCTCTATTAGGTATAGTAAATATAGGATATAATAACAAATCTATAGTTAGAGATAAACTATATTAGGTACTCTCGGTATTTAGAGGAGTCGGATTTCCTTTTAGTTATACGATCTACTATTCTATTAGTATTATAGCAATAATATAGAAGGGAAAAATATAGTATTTATAAGCGAGGGGTATTGGTAGCTTTTAAAACTAGGACTCTATCTTTCGGGACGAAAGAGCTAAAGAGGGGGCATTATATTATAAATAACTATATAGGTAGCCTAGAAGGCTATAGCTAGAACGCGGGACGTTCCGATAGCCAATTACTAAAGAACCAGTTAGAAGATTATTACTTAGGTCTAAATAATAATCTAGGAGGTATCACCTAGATTATAGTAACAAATATAATAATTACTATTATTATAGTACCGAAAGTAATAGTCAAGATATATATATACTGGCTAGTTAGTTACTCTTTAGAAGGTCCTTTAGAGGTTCTCTAGTAAGCAATATAAGTAGTTAGCTACTATCTATACTATATAGATATTGCCTATATATTATTATAAACCCTTTAGCTTTACCGAGTCATTCACCTAGTCAACTATACCTTTAGTGAACCCTTTTAGAGTTGGGTCTAAGAGATTCGTCATATAAGGTCAGTTACTAGGCTTAGGAAGAACCTTCCTACTGGGGGTCTAGCCTTCGCCTAGTAGGTAGAGAGGTCGGGGCCCCCTAGCGGCCCTATAAGGGCTAGTAGCTTCGAGGGGTCTAGGGGGGTAAAGCTTCTATAATAGGCCTACCTTTCGAGGGTCTAGAGCAGCTCTAGGTAGTAGGTAGCCTTTTATAGTGTTGTCCTCTAGGCCTTAGTCTTCTCCTTATTGATGGTAGCTATAAGGGCCCGTTAGCCTTCGTTTAGCCTTTCCCTGTTTTGCCCCGGTAGGGCTACCCTATACCTCCTCTCGGCCTTTCTAGCCTCCTTCTAGGCCTCCTAGACCTCTGTTGACCACTAGGGGAACCCCTTCCCCCTCTTTACCTTCTTCTAGGGGGTGGCTACCCTGGCTACCCCCTAAAGTGCCTCAATCAGCTAGTCAAAGGCCCTTTCTAGGCCCCCCCTTTCCTTGACCCGGGCCCTAAGCCCCTATGGGCTCTGGTTTCCTAGGCCCATATATAAAGCAATTATAATAGATCCGGTACTTATATTACCTAACCTAGGGAAGCCTTTTAAGATAGAAACTAATATATCTAATTATATAATTGGGGGACAACTTGGTTAGAGGGACAAGTAAGGGAAGCTCTATCCTATTATATTTTTCTTAAAAAAACTTATAGAACTAAGGGCCAACTATTGGATATATAATAAGGAATTGCTTGCTATTATTGAGGTATTCTAAGAATAGAAGCTCTACCTTAGTAGAGCGATATATAAAGTATAAGCCTATATAGGTTATAAGAACTTATACTTTACTACTACTAAGATCCTAAATGGAAGGTAAATTAGATAGGTAGAATTCCTTTTAGAATTTAACTTTGTTATATACTATAAGAAAGGTATAGAGAACGCTAGAGTAAATACTTTAAATAAAAGATTAGACTACTTTAAGAAAAGTATTGAAGGCTTACTACTACTACTATAATAATAGCTAGATAGGTCACTATAGTATACTTTATAATAGACTAAAGACTATAACGTTATAGTACTTTAGTAATAGTAAGAAGGGCTACTTGATAGTCCGTTATAACCGCTTATAGAGTGCTAAATAGTTTATAGAGAATATAGGTCTAGTAAAGACTTCATAGTAGGGACCTAGGATAGCAACGTTCCTAGAGAAGAGGAGGAAGGTATTATATTAAAATAGCAAAACGAAGACTAGTAATATAAAATATAGTACTAAGGGAAGTAGTATATATAGCTAGAAAAGTAAGATAGACTTATCCGGTAGGTCTATACGTTAAAACTCAGAGGATATATAGGAATTACTAAAATATTTAGATAAATAAAGTAATACTATAATTTCCTAAAAATAAGAAGGAAGGTTATAGATATTATTAGGAATTATAACTTATATAATAGATATAAGATAATAAGGTATAAACCTTCTAGGCTTCTATAACTATTGCTAGTTATAGAACAACCTTAGAGTTTAATAACAATAGACTTTATTACTAAACTACTAATATCTAAGGATATAGCAATAGGGGTTGAGTATAATAGTATACTTACTATAGTAGATAGACTTATTAAATATAGTTACTTTTTCCTCTATAAAGAAGTATAGACGGCTAAGTAACTAGCGGATATAATCTATAGGATTATTAATTTAGTATATATATAGCTAAGTAAATAGGTTATAAATAGAGATATAAAGTTTATATTAAAATTATAATAAATATTAATAGTATATTTAGGGACTAAGAGTAAGATATTGATAGTTTATTACCTATAGACGGATAGATAAATAGAACGATTTAATTAAATTATAGAGTAGTACTTTAGGATATTCGTTAGTTTTTGATAAGATAACTAAGTAATATTGCTACTAGTGGTATAATTAGCTTATATTATAGTATCTACTAAGACTATAAGAGTTATACTATTCTTCATAAACTATAGATATAAAGTAGACCTATAGTAAGGACTAGGGATAGAAGTTCCTAGGGCTATAATAAGAGTAGAGAAAGCATATATACTATATATAATACTTAAGGAAGAACTTAAGTTTATTAGAGCTAGGATAAAGCTCTATTATGATAAGTATAGGCTTAAGGGTCCTTGCCTAGAGAGGGGGGACAAGGTTTACCTTATTTTATAGAATCTATAAATAAAAAGGCCTAGTACTAAACTTAACTTTTAGAAGATAGGACTATTTAAGATCGAGGAGAAGATTTTAGATAATAACTATTGACTCTCAATCCTAGTTATAATATAACTCTAAATATATATCTTTTATATCTTACTTCTTAAACTCCCTAAGGGTATATATAGCTAGTTACTAGTATAGAGGTAAAAGATAAAGAGGAGGAATAGGATATACAGGTAGTTTTAGACATATATTATAGAAGGACGGTTATAGTATCTAGTTAAATAGCTAGATTATAGCTCTAAGGATAACTTATAGAAGCTAGCTATAAACCTCTATTATCTAGAGAAGCTAGTAGAATTCTAGTAGAGGAACCCAGATCGATTATTAAGCCGAGACTCGCCGGATCGCTAAAGATAACGCTTTAGTCTACTATATTAAAGGCGCCGTTAACCTATGCCTTAATAGTAGCTTTGAGCTCCTGATAATCTAACTCCTTTAATTTATCCAAGGACAATAAACTATAAGTAACTATCTCCCGGCTACTAGCCACCCTACAAGAACAGGGCTTCCCAAAGTAGGTAGTAAGCTGGGTAAAAGCCTGGTTATCCAACCAGGTAGCTATCCTCCACTTCGATGGTCAACAAACAGAAGACATTCCAGTGGCTACAGGCGTACTCCTCTATAACTTGGTCTATAGTATATCCTAGGCTAAGGTATTAGTATTTAACCTAATATTCCTCCTATATTTGTTCTTTCTATTACTCCTAGCGTCTATAATCTTATATATTATAGTATATCTATTTAGGTTTATACACCTTTTTAGATAGGTATCTTCCTATAGATATAAATAATAATCTATCCCAGGGTACTTAATACTCTATTCTATAAATAAGCACTTATAGTATATCTACTTCTTGCTATATATTATTGATATATTGCCCTATATCTTATTATATACTAACAAGTAGATATACTTATTATCGGAGTTACTATAGTTCTATATATACTTATCCCTACTAATCTTTTTCTTGTTCTAGACTATACTTAAATTCTAGTCTATCTTCTATAAGGTCTACAATCTTGTTATATAACTTAACTACTTGATTCTATAGATATACTAGGTTAGGTCCTAGCTATTTATCTATACTATATATTTACTACTATCCTTCTATATCTTGGATTAGTATAAACCTAAGTCCTATAGTTATACTAATCGTATATAGAGGTAGTATAACCTTCCTGTCCTTATTATTATCGATCTATTCCCTTTAGAATATCTAGGTTAGCTTGTTATTAGGTCTATTAATAGCCTCTCTACTAGACTTCTTGGTCTCCTATTAAAACTCCTCTACCGGAGCCTCTCCCTCTAGGTAGCGATCAGTATTATCCTCTAAGCCGCTCTATATATAGCTGGCGGCTATAACCTTAATTATTTAAGTCTTAATTTTATTAATAGTAGTAGCCTCCTATCCTAGAACTAGTTTCTACCCTTTCTTAGCGCTATAGTAGTTATATTTATAGTGCCCTTTCTTACTATAAGTTAAAGTAGACGACCTTGCTTTTACCTCTAGAGGCCACTCCCTTATTATTATACTATTGCTATATAGCGTCTATATCTATAATACTAGGGTATATACTATATAACATACTATTATACTGCCGCTTCTTTTTAATATTAGCTATAGTGCTACTACCCTATATTAGGATAATAAACTGTCCTTATCCTCTCCACTACTACTTCCTAGTATATAACTAGTCGTCGATCCAAACTATTCTAGTAATATATTTATCAAGTATCCTAGGTCGGTCCTTCTTATATAACTTATCCTTAATATTATCTTTAAACCCGTTATAGAATAGTTATATTACTATTTATTATCGTCGTTTGTAATATAATCTTTAAATATAGGCTCGAACTAGCCTATAGCTTAGCCTATAAGCTATAAGGCTATAGCGTATTTTCGTACTTTTATAAGGAAAGCGAATGTTATAGTATTCTATATATAATATAAGTTTAGTAAGAAAGTATAAAAGATTCTCTTTCTTACTATTATACTTCTTAGGCGCCTCGAGCTTAAGTTTAGTCTTCCCGATCTTATCGACCTTATTATAAACCTTATTAATAAGATCTTAGTTAATAGCTATATCCTTCTCAAATATAGCGATCTTACTCTAGAGAGCTATAACTATAGTACTAAGGTCTATCTAGATATTTATACTACTAGAAGATATTATAATAGTAATACCTTTATCTTAAACTATAATAGAGATAAAGGGAATAAATAATATATAATAAATCTCTTAGACCTAACTTTAAAAGGGTTTACTAAAGGTATTTATTAACTAGATAAATGATTTAGTAAAGCTAAAGGGTTTATAATAATATAGAAGCAATATCTATATAATATAGGGTTCTTAGCTAACTATTTATATTACTTACTAGAAAACCTTTAGTAGGTCCTCTAAGGGTCGTCGCCTAGCTAGTATATATATACGATAATCCCCTTTATTTCTAGCTTCTTTAAGCCCTAGATCGCTAGGAACATTTATCGTTCCTATCGTTCCTTCTCGAGGATTAATACCTACCTATAACGTTCCCTAGGAACGACGCTATCCGCTATTATTCCTCTTCTAATTAGTTGGTTAAACAATTGGCTAATAGAATACCCTACGCCCCGTCTATAGCTCCCTGGCCGCCTTATATAGTTAGTCTGTAATACGATACCCCCTCTTAAGGTTTCCTTACCCTAAGAGACCTAGGTCCGTTTTAAATATCACTAATTCCTATATATAAGTATCCAAGCTATTTCCCCTCCTATATTACTATTATACTAATAAAATATCTAGTCAAATAAAGAAGACGAAATTAAAATTAAAAGTTAAATTTATCGAGTATAAAAATCCATTTATAGTAATCCTCTAGACTTCTATTATTATATAGAATCCTTATTCCTTCTATAAGGCCTATAGCCTAACTTATAATGCCTCTCCCTCCTCCCCTTCTTTAGCCTATACTAAATATATCCGTTACTATATACCCTACTACGATACCTAAGGCGTTACTATATAATAACTTTAGCGGATCGCCGCCTAGTATAGCAAGCTAGAGGATAAGATAGAAAAGGCTAAAGCGGAGCACGCCGCTCTAGATATAAAGATCAACTACCTTTATCTTTAAAAGAAAATATAGTTTAAAAGGATAGTATATACTATCTCTTATAGGATCGACTCTATAGAAGAGCTAGAGTAGGTTAAGTATAAGGAGATAAAGGCCTTAGTAACAATAGCGTCCTTAACTATCTAGCTTACTAACGTCGTTACCCCGCCCTTTCTTAACTCTAACTTTATACCTCTCTAGAACTCTATCTACCCCAATATACCTTTAGAGCCTTCTTTACTAGCCGATTTTAGTTTAATTAGGGGTTTGTTCTTGGCCGGTTAGGGTTCCTCTAATAGAACTCTACTAACTTTCCCAAATAATATAGGTTTATAGCTAGCTACTATAAGTTATCTTCTAGCCTAAAATCTAACCATTTAATTAGATACTCTAGTTATTCCTCTATAACATATAAGTCTAGGACCTCCTTAATATCCTATTCTCCCTTTTTATCTTCTACCTCGACTATCGTTATAAATCGGGTATTCTTTAATAGTAGTTCTAATATAGAAATATATTATTATTATTATTCCTACACGGATATATACCTATAGACGTACCAGTCCTTCTACTACTATTTATAAAGGAAACTATACTATATAGGCTGGGTAAAAACCTCTATCCCGTATACTACCTCTATCAATAAATCCTTCCTACTATAAAAGAAAGGAGGCCTTATATCGGCCTCTAGGCCTCTAGCCTTCTACTATTTCTAGCTCTAGCCTTCTAGCTAGACTATACTCCAGTAGCCGGCTGGAGTCTATTAGCCAACTAAGGACCCTCCAAACAAGCATAGTACTCCGGGCCTCTACCCCCTATAATATAGTCCATAGGTCTCTATATAATCGAATCTCTTGTTAGTCCTATAGCCTCTATATTAGTAGGTTAGGGCACTATACTACTAGGTGCTCTACCGTTTCTCTCCCTTCGCCGCACTTGTAGTAGGAGGTACGGATCTCTGGGACCATTACCCGGAATAGGTAGTCCTATAGGCCTATATCCCCTATATATACCTAGGATAGGAGGGAGCTCTAGGCCTTTATTAGGCCCTCGTGCCTTCTAAGGGCCCTATTAGTAAACAGGAGGGTTAGGGGGTCTTCGTTAGCTATTGATACGGAATAAATCGCAGTATCGGTGGCTCTGGGGAAGAGGTAATATTTCAGTATTATAATCGTTGTTGTGTTCGTTCAAAGGAAGGCTTGCACCTTGCCCACAGAAGATATCTAGTGGGGGGTCCCGGCTATCCTTATCTAATCTACTTATCTTATCTTACAAAGGCCCAGTGGCCGGTATTAGCTATCCTCCTACTAGCCTCCTGTCGGCTAGCCCTCTATTGGTTCTACCGGGCCTACTAGGCTATTTCGACTACCCTGTTAGTAGTAAGCTGCTTATTTTTCTTCTCTCCTATTTTCTATCTTTAGCTAGCCTATTAGCCTACTATAGTAGTAGCCTATTTAGTTACTATTGGGCCCTATAGGCCCTATTAGGGCCTCTATCCTAGGCCTCTCTTCTTCCTTCTAAACCTATAGTAGACTCTATTATAAGCTTTGTTAATTAACTACCCTACTACAGCCTTCTCTCCTCCTAGCCCTATTTATAGGGTCGTCTAGGATAGCTGGGCTTTAAAGTTAGCTAGCTATTTATTAAGGTAAAGGTCCAGCGATAGTATCTATACCTCTCTTTCTAAATACCTAGTTAGGGCCGTTTTATAGGCCCTAACTATAATTTAAAGGCTCCTATTTTAGGCTTTTAATAGGGCTTTTATAGATCCTTTAGGCTTGCTAGCCCCCCTTAGCGCTATTAGTTAGTAGTAGCTAAAGGCTCTATAGGCTATAGTACTCTAGATATATTTAGTATAGACCTCTCTAGCCTTAGCTAGACTAGGGCCCTATATTTTAGCTACTATCTTTAAGAGTATATAATCTTAGGTCCTAAGCTTCCATTCTACTACCTAGTAGTCGGCTTTCTAGGAGAGCTTCTAGTCTAGCTATACCCCTAACAACCGGGCCGAGCCTATTAGCTTAACTATACTATATCCTCTATTACCCCCTAAATAGGTAAGGGTTATAGGGTTCTTTTATTATCTATAGCCTCTATTAAAGTAGATCAATTTATACTTCTAGGCTATAAAGGCTATCCTATAGGTATTAGCCTACTATAGATAGGTTTTCTAGGCTTTTTCTAGCTATC
Source organism: Chaetomiaceae sp. B2702 (assembly GCA_023628455.1). Taxonomy (NCBI): domain Eukaryota; kingdom Fungi; phylum Ascomycota; class Sordariomycetes; order Sordariales; family Chaetomiaceae; species Chaetomiaceae sp. B2702. The sequence goes on along the minus strand of JAMAKP010000003.1, from coordinate 649,051 downwards.
TTATATTGGCTACTAGATCTTTTTTAAAGGCTAATAGGTTAATATTATTAGTAAAGCCTACTATACTAACTAGTAGATAGTCCTACTTTAGAGCCTTATATAAAGAGGTAATATATAGAATAAAGAGGATTAGGAAGAGTAGGGAGTCTTATAGTATATTTATAGCTATTAGAATATCTTCTATTTATTAGCTATCGAAGTAGAGGATAGCTACCTAGTTAGATAACTAGGCTTTTACCTAGCTTACTATCTACTTTAGGAAACCCTATTCCTATAGGGTAGCTAGTAGCTAGGTATAGTTAACTATATCGAATACCCCTAAGATATCTAATTATAGAAGGCTAGTAGTTACCCTTTACCTCTAGGCCTCCTAGACTTAGGCTACTACTAGCTATATAGCTAGTTTAGTTAACTAGTTTTCTCTATTACCTATCTACTTGGTTAGTAGTAAGCTATATTCCTTTATAGCCTTAGTAACCCTTCTTACTACTAGTACCTCTATAACCTTCCTTACTATAGGTAGGAGGGCTATAGGCCTATAGCCTCCTAGGGTCCGATAGGTTTTAGGGGTTTTCTCTAGTTTCTATAGGACTACTATTTTAGCCCTTTTAAGCCTCCCTAGGAACTATCCTAGCTAAAGATAAGCCTCTATAAATACTATAAATACTTTAAATAGTAGTTAGCTATAGACTATTAGTAGGCTAGTAGATAAATAGTCTTTACCTAGGGCCTTCTAGGGGGCTATCTAAACTAGGGTTACCTTTATATCCCCTATTATAACCTTTACCTTTAAATTAAAGCCTTATTTCTATTATTCTAGTAGGCCTAGATCTTATATATTTTCAAGGTCAGTTACTAGATTTAGAAAGAACCTTTTTATTAGGGCTCTAGCCTTCTCCTAGTAAATAGAGAGATCGGGGCCCTCTAGTAGCCCTATAAGGGCTAGTAGCTTTAGGGGATCTAGAGGGGGAAAGCTTCTATAATAGGCCTACCTTTTAAGGGTCTATAGTAGCTCTACATAGTAGGTAGCCTTCTATAGTATTATCCTCTAGGCCTTAGTCTTCTTTTTACTAATAGTAGATATAAGGGCCTATTAGCCTTTATTTAACCTTTTCTTATTTTATTCTAATAGGGCTTCTCTATATCTCCTCTTAGCCTTCCTAGCCTTCTCCTAGGCTTCCTAGACCTCTATTAACTACTAGAGGGACCCTTTCCCTTTATTTGCCTTTTTCTTAGGGGTAGTTACTTTAGCTACTCCTTAAAATATCTTGATTAGTTAGTTAAAGGCCCTTTCTAGACCCCCTTTCTCCTTAACCTGGGCTCTACGCCCCTATAGGCTCTAGTCTCCTAGGTCTATCCTCTATAGTATAAGGGCTACTTCGGCCTCTACCCTCTTTTTATCTATTATCTTCTAGTTCTAGCCCTCTAGTAGAGGAGGCTATAGAGAGGGTCTATTACTATAGACTTCAAGAATCTATAGATAATAGTCTAACTTCCCTTTATATTCTAGGCTATAATAGGTTATTAATAGGCCTATTATTATCTAGAAATAATCGATAGTAGATATATAGCCTTGTTAGTTGCCCTATAGGGCTCTAGTTATAGTACTAGCTAGGGTTTAAAGGTTAAGGTCCTATTATAGTATTAGTTCTAGTAGTACCTTTACTTTCTACTAGTATCTACTATACTAATCCTACTATAGATAGTAGAGATTAAAGTCCCTAGTTAATACTCTTAGGTAGGCTAGGGCTTACTAGGCTAGTAGGTCCTAGAGGAGGGTCCTATCCTCTAGGGGATTATAGATAGACTAGAGTTCTATCTTACTACTTCCTACCCCTAAAAACTAGACCCTATAATAGTCTCTAGTAGCTTTATATTCCTATTATCCTACCTTAAACCTTTAGCTAATAAATATAGCTATCTATCCTTCCCTATAGTAAACTAGATAGTATTTTAAGCTTTTAGGATAGTAGGTTAATTTTATTTACTTATTTATCTAGGGTTTCTAGATTACTAGAAGGTTATATTAGGCCTCTAGTACCTATTTATTACCTTTAGTATTCTATAGTAGGATCTTAATATTTATCCTCTACTATTATTATATCCTCTAGCTAGGCTAGTTTAGCCTACTAGATAGGGGGGGTAGGCTATATAGGCTAAGCTATCTAGCCTAGCTAACTAGCTCTAGATATTAGCCCTTTAGAGCCTAGGCTAATCCGGCTCTATAATAGGTCCCTACTAGCTATTACTAGGTATAGGGATTAGTCTCTAGCTAACTAAGGCCTCTTAGCCCCTACCTTTTAAAACCCCTTCTTATCTTCCTACTATTAAAGCCTTATAAAGGTAAAGATAGACCCTATTTAGCCCGGTACTATAGCTAGAAGGCTTAAGGTTAATACTAGTCTAAATACTCTTAGTCGGTATTAGTAGACCTCCCGAGCTTCCTCCTTAGCCCTAGCCCTACTTTAATATTCTTTAGCCTAGGCTATATAGCCTCCCCTATAATAGGGGCACTTATAGGGTACTTAGCCCTATAGGGTTAGATAGAGGGCCTCTATAGCCTTCCTACCCTCCCTATAAGCCCTAATACTATACTTTCTATAGAGGGCCTCCTTCTAGTAGTACCTCTATATATAGCCCTATTTCTAGTATTTAAAGTACTACCTTAGCTCCAATATAGCCTAGTATAGCTCATAGTCTAGTATCTAGGCCCTCTAGACTACCCCCTATTTATAAGCCCTTTAGGCCTCTTCCTAGCTTTCTAGTGTAACTAGGATAGTAGCTCTATTAAGCCCTAGACTAGTTAGAAGCTAAAATTTAACTTTATTACTATCTAGAGGCCTATTTTAGCCTTAAAGGTTTCTTCTATAACCCCCTATAGATCTACCTTCCATAAGCCCTTTATAAGGACCATATAGGTCCTAAGGGCCTCCTTAGCCTATTCCTTAAAGGCCTATTATATCCACTAATTATTATATATATACTATTCTTTAATAGCTTAGCTATTAAAGGTAACTACTATATCCTTATTAGGTAGTTTCTAGGCTATAATAGCCCCTTTTTTAGTCAAGGTATTATTAATAGCCTATATAGTCTTAATAAAGGTTCGTTTAGCTAGTTTAGCTAGTATATTAGCTCTTCTAATAAATATCTCCCTACTAATCCTCTAGAGGATAGCTTTTATTAGGTAGCTCTACTAAACTAGGCTAGGGCTACTATTTGCCCCTATAGCTACTATAGCCTATAACCTACCCTAGGTTATGCCCTAGGCTAGGCCTACTATAGCCTAGATAACCTCTTTAACTACCTTCTATAGGTATACTACTATAATTGTTTCTAAGCTTCCTATTATATAGCCCTTTCTTCTTTAGGCCTAGAAGAGGCCTTATATCTCCTTAGTAAGTCCTTAGGCTATACCCTATTACTCTATTAGTATTAGGGCTACTAGGCTACTAAAGATACCCCTAAGTACCTCTATTAATAGTATAGGGTAAGTCCTCTAGGGAGATATAGGGTAGGTTGTCTAGGGTAGTATAGGGTAGGTCGCCTAGGGCGGTATAAGGTAGGCTGTTTGGGGCGGTGTAGGGTAGGTTATCTAGGGCGGTGTTAGATAGGTTGCCTAGGGCGGTATAGGGTAGGCTATATAGGGTGGTATAGGGTAGGTCGTTTGGGGTATAGTTATAGCTTGCTATATAGCTAGTAGGGCTTATACTGGCTATCGGTGTAGCTAGTCTAGTGTTATTGGTTTGTACGGCTAGTCTATATAGCTGAAAACCCTTTAGCCAGGCTTGTACCCTTGCTCGCTCTGCCTTTCTACCCCCCTCTTGCAGCTACGCAACAGGCCGCGCGTGGTTGTAGTAGGGGCAGTTAGATAGAGCTTTTCCGGGGCTTTCTTTCGATACCGCTTTTTAGCGTTTTGGGGCCGTACTGCACCAAGTGGTGCGGTGCGTTTTTCGAAGAGAGTTTTTTTTTTGCTACTCTATAATTAGTAAGGGTTATAATAGCCTATATAGTTTATAGCGTACTACCTTTAACTAAAGGTAGACATCCTACTTACCTATAACTATCTTGACTTCCTCTCTAAGGTATAGGAAATTATAGTTTTAATGATCGTCTTAGTAACCCCTATATACCTATTAAGTCTCGATTTATAAATGTCTTTTATAAGTTATGTTTGTTAATATAGTTATATATATACAAGGTTATTATACTATAGTACATATCCTATATACTAGACTCCTATCTTTTATACTATAATGTTATATTCCTAAATATCTTTGTTGGCTTATATTTCTAAGATATATTAGTACCCGTTCTTCGAGCGTGCCTCTCTAAAGACTATATAGTATCCTTTAAAGGGTTATAAAGGATACCAGAGCGGTCTATCTTACTATTCTTAAAGTAAGGGTGGCAAACTCCCTAGGCCGCCCCCGAAGTAGTCTAGTCTTTCATTTAGGGTATCGGCTTATATATTCTCTAAACCCCTAATATAGTTGATCCTAAAATAGAACTTAGAGAGAAGTTCTACCTATCGAGTCTATCTCCCATTTAATTCCTTTATTATAGTAAAGTATTATAGATTCTTATAGTCTATATAGACCTATATTTTATAGCTTATACTACTAAGGTATAGTCTCTATTTCTAGAAAGCTTCGATAATAGCTAGTAATTCTTTATTGTAAATAGGGTAGTTAAGTTATAGCCCTTTAAGCTTTTTAGAGAAAAATATAATGGGGTATAACTTCCCGTCTTAGTCTTATTAACCAAGTTGCCCTCTAATCGTATAGTCCGATATATCGGTCTCCACCTTAAATAGTTCCGTAGGGTCTAGCAATATAAACACTAGGTCTATAATAATTACATCGCGGATTTACTAGAATACTTGCTTATACTCCTTCTCCTATTAGAATATAGTATCCTTTCTTATAAGGTTATATAGAAGCTATATAATGTTACCAAAGCTTTTAATAAACATTCGATAGAAATTGGCGAATCCGATAAACCCTTAAACCTCTATTATTATTATTGGCCGAGGCTATACCTTAATAGCCTTAATCTTTGCTAGCTCCATTTATATCTATTCTAGTAAGATCTTAAAGTCTAGAAAGACTATTTTTATAATATAGAACTTACTGTTATCTATATTAACTAAAAGCTTTTACTTATAAAGTATATCTAATATTAACTTTATATATTCTCTATACTTTTTAAGTATCTTAGAGAAGATAAGAATATTATCTCGGTAGTAGACTATAAACTTATTAAGACATAGTTAGGTTATATAATCGATAACTAACTAAAAGGTTATAGGTGTATTTATTAACCTCAATAATATTATAAGGTATTTATAGTACCTATAGGATATATAGAACGCTATCTTCTATTTATACCCTACCTTAATATAGATATAGGTTTAAGCTATAGGAAGGTTAAGATAGATAAAGTATCGCGCCCTACTTAGCTAACTATATAGCTATAAGATTAGTAGTAGCGGGTATTGGTTCTTCACTATCTATTTATTTAGCTATTAGTAGTCTATATATATATAAAGCTTACGAGGCAGTACAGGGGACAGAGGTTTTCACCCGGCCTATATGGTACGGTTTCCTTTGTAAATAGCAGTAGAAGGACCGGCGCGCCTACGAGCATATTGGTGTAGGAATAATAATAATAATAATAATAATAATATATATAAAGCTTCCTATCTTTTTTTTAGTATAAAGAGGACTAGGTAGCCTATAGGTAATATTAACAGTCGGATATATCCTATCTTAAGGTTTACCTCGAGGTATCTCCTTAATTTAGCGTCTTATCGTTTGTTAGTATAGTATACCTTAAAGAATTTTAACTATATACTATCCTTAAGTTTAATTATATAATCCTAAGGTCTATAGTCTAGTAGTCTTTCTATATATTTTACTTTAAATACTAGGTATCCCTAATATTTATTTGGGACCTTCCCTTACTTAAGGCTTTATCCTATATCTTTATAGTATATAAACTTATCGTTCCTAGCTATAACTCTAGCTACCTTAAATCTAGCGACCCACTTCTAGAATTCGAGCTTCCTAAATTTATTAATTGCTACTATAGCAACTTCCTATCCTAGCCGTTTTTACTATATATATCGTCCGGGTTATCTCCCGTTTAGAATAATAATAACTCTATTATAGAATATAAATCGTACTTTCTTCTTTAATCGTTTACCGCCTTTTATTAAGTCTAGTATAGGTCGTCCATCGTTACCTATCTCTTATAGTAAGTCTAGAGAGGCATTTTTTGTAGTATACTTCCCTATTATAACTTATATTTTATATCTTCTATTATACTAGTTAGATATAATCTCTAATAAGGCTATGAATAGTCAATATTAGGGTTATAGTTTCTATACTATAGGTATCCTAAGATTATATTTTACTAGGCCCTATATCTATAGTATTAAATACTATTTAGGTGGTTTTCCCCTCTACCTTAATATCAAATAGTTCTATCTCTTACTAGGCCTATTTTATTTTAAATGGTCCTCTAATAATATATATTTCTTTCTTAATCCTCTATAGAATTCGAAGCTATTTTATAAATATAGGGGAGATAAGGTCTATCTATACCCCTCTATCTACTAATATTAGTATTTAGTACTTTTTCTACTATACTATAATCTAGATCTTATATTGCCTAATTTAGAATGAATTCTACCTATTCCAGTAGTCCTATAGTTTATCGTCCTAATAGGCTAGATAGTCCTAACTTACGTATATTTATACATTTCTCTAATTCTTATAAATATCTAGCTATACCCTTAAGAGTATAGTAAGAAGCTTCCCTTATTAATATTTTGAGCTCTATAGCTAGTTTATATATAGTACCTATATTATATATCCATTATATAGGTTAGGCCTCCTCTATTACATTAACTTCTTTAATAGGCTAATAGCTATATTAGTATTTATCCTAGAAGAAAAAACTCTCTTCGAAAAACGCACCGCACCGCTTGGTGCAGTACGGCCCCAAAACGCTAAAAAGCGGTACCGAAAGAAAGCCCCGGAAAAGCTCTATCTAACTACCCCTACTATAGCCACGCGCGGCCTGTTGCGCAGCTACAAAAGGGGGGTAGAAAGGTAGGGCGAGCAAGGGTACAAGCCTAGCCAAAGGTTTTTCAGCCGTACGGAATACGGACCAACAATACTAGACTAGCTATACTAATAGCTAGTACAAGCCCCACCAGCCATATAGCAAGCCACAACCATACCCCAAACGACCTACCCTACACTACCCTATGTAGCCAACCCTATACCGCCCCAGGCAACCTACCTAACGCCACCCTAGATAACCTACCCTATACCGCCCTAAATAGCTTACCCTATACTACCCTAGACAACCTACCTTATACCTCCCTAGACGACCTACCTTATACCACTAATGGAGGCACTTAGGGGTATCCTTAGTAGCCTAGTAGCCCTAGTACCAATAGAGCAATAGGGTATAGCCTAAAGATTTACTAAGGAAATATAGGGCCTCTTCTAGGCCTAAAGAAGAAAGGGCTATATAATAGGAAGCTTAGAAACAATTATAGTAGTATACCTATAGAAGGTAGTTAAAGAGGTTATCTAGGCTATAGTAGGCCTAGCCTAGGGCCTAACCTAAGGTAGGTTATAGGCTATAATAACTATAGGGATAAATAGTAGCCCTAGCCTAGTTTAATAGAGCTATCTAATAAAAGCTATCCCCTAGAGAATTAGTAGGGCGACCTTTATTAAGGGAGCTAATATACTAGCTAAACTAGCTAAACGAACCCCTATTAAAACTATATAGGCTATTAATAATACCTTAGCTAAAAACGGGGCTATTATAGCCTAGAAACTACCTAGTAGAGATATAGTAGTTACCTTTGATAACTAAGCTACTAAAGAGTAGTATATATATAATAACTAGTAGATATAATAGGCCTTTAGAGAATAGGCTAAAGAGGCCTTTAGGACCTTTATAGTCCTTATAAAGGGCCTAAGGAAGGTAGACCTATAGGGGGTTATAGAGGAAGCCTTTAAAGCCGAAATAGGCCTCTAGATAGTTAATAAAGTTAAATTCTAGCTTCTAACTAGCCTAGGGCTTAATAGAGCTACTATCTTAGTTACCCTAGAAAGCTAGAAAGAGGCCTGGAAAGCCTATAAATAGGGGGTAGTCTAGAGAGCCTAGATATTAGACTATAAGCTATACTAGGCTATACTAGAGCTAAGGCAATACTTTAAATATTAGAAATAAAGCTATATATAGAGGTAATACTAGAAGGAGGCCCTCTATAAAAAATATAGTATAGGGGCCTATAGAGAGGGTAGCAAGGCTAGAGAGGCCCTTTACCTTACCCTATAGGGCTAAGTGCCCTATAAGTATCCCTATTATAGAGAAGGCTACATTACCTAGGCTAAGGAATACTAGGGTAGGGCTAGGGCTAAGAAGGAAGCTAGGGAGGCCTACTAATATCGACTAAAAGTATTTAAACTAGTATTAACCTTAAGCTCCCTAGCTATAGAACTAGGCTAAATAGGGCCTATCTTTACCTTTATAAAGGTTTAATAGTAAGAAGATAAGGAGGGGTTTTAGAGGGTAGGGGCTAAAAGACCTTGGTTAGCTAGAGGATATAATAATAATAAAGGATAAATACTAAGTTCCTACTATAGAATATTAAAGGTAATAAATAGATATTAGAGGCCCTATTAGAGAAGGCCTAGTATAATCTTCTAGTGATCTAGGAACCCTAGATAAATAAATAAATAAAGTTAATCTACTACTATAGAAGCTCGAAATACTACCTAGTCTACCATAGAGAGGGCTAGGTAGCTATATTTATTAGCTAAAGGCTTAAGGTAGGATAATAGAAGTATAAGGCTACTGGAGACTATTATAGGGTCTAGTTCCTAGGGATAGGAAGTAGTAGGCTAGAACTCTAGTCTATCTATAACCTTCTAGAGGATAGGACCCTCTTCTAAGGCCTACTAGCTTAATAAGCCCTAGCTTATCTAATAGTATTAGCTAGGGACTTTAACCTTTACTACCTATAGTAAGATCGGTATAGTAGATACTAAAGGAAAATAAAGGTACTACTAGAACTAGTACTATAATAGGACCTTAATCTCTAAACCTTAGCTAGTACTATAACTAGGGCCCTATAAAGTAACTAACAAGGCTATATATCTATTATCGACTACTTCTAAATAATAATAGGCCTATTAATAACCTACTAGCTTAGAATATAGAGGGAAGTTAGACTACTATCTATAGGTCCTTAAAGTCTATAGTAGTAGATCTCCCCTATAGCCCCCCTAGCTAGAGGGCTAGAACTAGAAGATAATAGATAAAAAGAGGGTAGAGGCTAAAGTAGCCCTTATATTATAAAGGATAGGCCTATAAGACTAGAGCCTATAGGGGCTTAGAGCCTAGGTTAAAGAGAAGGGGGGCTTAGAAAGGGCCTTTAACTAATTAATTAAGGCACTTTAGGGGGTAGCTAGCGTAGCTACTCTCTAAAAGAAGGCAAATAGGAGGAAAGGGTCCCCCTAATAGTTAATAGAGGTCTAGGAGGCCTAAAAGAAGGCTAGGAAGGCTAAAAGAAGATATAAGGTAACCCTGTTAGGATAAAACAAAGAAAGGCTAAACGAGGGCTAATAGGCCTTTATAGCTACTATTAATAAGAGGAAGACTAAGACCTAGAGAACAACGCTATAAAAGGTTACCTATTATCTAGAGCTACTTTAGACCCTTAAAAGGTAGGCCTATTATAGAAGCTTTATCCCCCTAGATCCCCCGAAGCTACTAGCCCTTATAGGGTTACTAGGGGGCCCTAACCTCTCTATCTACTAGAAGAAGGCTAGAGCCCTAATAAGAAGGTTCTTTCTAAATCTAGTAACCGACCTTAATAATATATAAGATCTAGATCTACTAGAATAATAGAAATAAGGCTTTAATTTAAAGGTAAAGGTTATAATAGGGGATATAAAGATAACCCTAGTTTAGATAGCCCCCTAGAAGGCCCTAAATAAAGATTACCTACTTTCTAGCCTACTAAAAGTCTCTTGCCGACCGCTATTTAAAGTATTTATAGTATTTATAGAGGCCTACCTCTAGCTAGGATAGTTCCTAGGGAGGTTTAAGAGGGCTAGAATAGTAGTCCTATAAAAACTAGGGAAAACCTTTAAAACCTACTAGACCCTAGGAGACTATAGTCCTATAGCCCTCCTACCTATAGTAGAGAAGGTTATAGAGATACTAGTAGTAAGGAGGGTTACTAAAGCTATAGAGGAATATAGCCTACTATTAACTAAATAGATAGGTAATAGGGGAAACTAGTTAATTAAACTAGCTATATAGCTAATAGTAACCTAAATCTAAAGGGCCTAGAGATAAAGGGTAACTACTAGTCTCCTATAATTAGATATCTTAGGGATATTTAATATAGTTAACTATATCTAGCTACTAGCTACCCTATAGGAATAGGGCTTCTTAAAGTAGATAGTAAACTAGATAAAAGCTTAGTTATCTGCCTAGATAGCTATCCTCTAATTTAATAGCTAATAAATAAAAGATATTCTAATAGCTATAAGTATACTATAGGGCTCCCTACTCTCTCTAGTCCTCTTTATCCTATATATTATCTCTTTATATAAGGCTCTAAAGTAGGACTATCTATTAGTTAATATAGTAGGCTTTACTAATAATATTAACCTATTAGCTTTTAGAAAAGATCTAGGTAGCTAGAAAAGGCCTAGAAGACCTATCTATAGTAAGCTAGTACCTATAGGATAGCCTTTATAACCTAGAAATATAAATTAATCTACTTTAATAGAGGCTATAGATAGTAGAAGGACCCTATAATCCTTACCTACCTAGGGGGTAGTAGGGGGTATAGTATAGTTAAGCTAGTAGGCTCCGCCTAGTTCTTAAGGGTATAGCTAGACTAAAAGCTCTTCTAGAAAGCCTACTACTAGGTAATAGAATAGAAGCTAAGAACCTAAGATTATATACTCTTAAGGATAGTAGCTAAAATATAGGGCCCTAGCTAAACTAAGGCCTAAGAGGTCTATACTAAATATATTTGAAATACTATAGCCTATAAAGCCCCTAGCTACTACTAACTAATAGCCCTAGGGGGGGCTAGCAAGCTAAAGGGACCTATAAAAGCCCTATCGAAAGCCTAGAATAGAAGCCTTTAAATAATAGTTAGGGCCTATAAAATAACCCTAACTAGGTATTTAGAAATAGAGATATAGGTACTACTAGACCTCTATCTTAATAAATAGCTAGCTAACTTTGAAGCCTAGCTAAGCTAGATAACCTTATAAATAGGGCTAAGAGAAGAGAAGGCTATAGTAAGGTAGTTAATTAATAAGGCTTATAATAAAATTTACTATAGGTTTAGAAGGAAAAAGAGAGACCTAGGGTAGGGGCCCTAGTAGGGCCTATAAGGCCTAATAGCTATTAAATAGGCTAGGCTAATAGGCTAGCTAGAGATAGAAAATAAGAGAGAAGAAAAATAAGGAACTAACTACTAAAAGGGTAGTCGAAATAGCCTAGTAGGCCTAGTAGAACTAATAAATGGCTAGCTAATAGGAGGCTAGTAGGAAGATAACTAATAAAGACCCCCTAACCCTCCTATTTACTAATAGGGCCCTCAGAAGGTACGAGGGCCTAATAAAGGCCTAGAGCTCCCTCCTATCCTAGGTATATATAGGGGATATAGGCCTATAGGACTACCTATTCTAGGTAAAGGTCCTAGAGGTCTGTACCCCCTATTATAAGTATAGCGAGGGGAGGGAAATAGTGGAGCACCTAGTAGTATAGTGCCCTAACCTACCAATATAGAGGCTATAGGACTAACGAGAGATTTAATTATATAGGGACCTATAAACTATATTATAGGGGGTAGGGGCCTGGAGTACTAGGCTTATTTGGAGGGTCCTTAGTTGGCTAATAGACTCTAGCTAGCTACTAGAGTATAGCCTAGCTAGGAGGCTAGAGCTAGAAGTAGTAGAAGGCCAGAGACCTAGAGGCTGATATAAGGCCTCCTTTCTTTTATAATAGGAAGGATTTATTAATAGAGGTAGTATAGAGGATAGAGGTTTTTACCCGGCCTATACAGTATAGTTTCCTTTATAAATAGTAGTAGAAGGACTAGCGTGCCTATAGGTATATCGGTATAAGAATAATAATAATAATAATATTTATCCTAGAAGTAGTATCGATATTTATCTTCTATATACTAAAACTATAGTAGCATAATATAATTTACCTATTATAGGTTTATTTATGTTATATCTCCTCGGATATCCTAGAAGGATAGTCTATAACGTTTTCCACCCTTTGTTCGGACCCCCCTGCTGTTCGGACAGCCACAACACCACATTCAGACCACCTTAATCTCCACCAATTTTGACCATCAAGCCACCAGTTCAAACAACATCAAACCACCACAACTCGGCCAAACCACCATTAAAAAATATAGTTCGTTGTCTCCCTTATAGCAGTAGCAATGGCTAACAAACCACTAGACCAAGAGGATCGAATTCAGCTCGCAATCGCCGCTATATACAACAAAGATATACTAATATTATATAAAGCCGTACAAATCTTTAGTATACCTAAGTTAACCTTATACGACTATATATCTAGCGAACGAAAAGCTAATAAGACCTCAAAATAACACCTCCAACGACTTACGCTAGAGGAGGAAGATACTATCGTTAAATCGATTTATTAACTAAATATATAGGGCTAGCTAATGACGATCTCTATACTCGAAAACCTTATAAGATAGTTGCTAGTAGCTAAAGGCGATTATCGACCTCTCGGGCACAACTAATACTATAGCTTTATATCCTAGTATTCTAATTTAAAGGCTCGTCGTTACTATAACCTTGATTAATCCTATCGCGATATATTAGATAACGTTATCTTAGAATAGTGGTTTAATCTCTTCTAGACTATAATGTTTAAATATAGTATAGCCCCTAAAGATATCTATAATATAGATAAAAAAGGCTATATAAAAGGTATTAGCAACAATTATAAAGTTATCTACTCTCGCTACGATATTAAAACCTTCTTAATATAGCCCGGTAACTATAAATGGGTCTCGATCATCGAATATATCTTGGCTAAGAACTATATTCTTCTACCGTTCGTTATCTTTAAAGAAGCCTAGATTTAATACTTATAGGTTAACGATAGTATTAAAAAAGATATTAAAATATATATTAGTTTAAATAGCTAGACTAACTATAAGATTACTCTCGATTAATTAAAGTATTTCGAAGAGTATATAGCAGTACAAACACTCGGTTAATACTACCTTCTAATTCTCGACGGCTACTCGAGCTATATTTCTCTAGAGTTTATAGAATACTATATTTCTTATAATATTATAGCTCTCTATTTACTACCTAATATAATATATATACTATAACCTCTTAATATCAGTATCTTTAGCCTATTAGTACTTATATATCGCTAGTAAGTTAGTCGTAGCGCCCTCTAGGGCTCGATATTGATCACTAACCGCTAGTTCCTTATCTACTATTAGAAAGCTTGTAGGAGTATCCTTTATAACCTTCTAGGTATATAGCGTAGCTCCAGCTTAATCCTATTTAACCCCTAGAAGTTGATTGACTAGTATTATCCCAAGCTATCATCCTTCGTTACTATAATAGTCAGCAACGATAACGACAATACTAGAATCAACGTTTTATTTGGAGAGATATCTAGCCTCTATACTAGCCTATAAAAGAAGATGGTTACCGATCTAGAATATAATCTCTATAGCCTTAAAGCTTAGAATTAACTCCTAGATACTATAAATTAGGAGCTCGTTAAGAAGAGTAAAGAACGCTAGACCAAGAAGACAAAGAAGCACTTTGGCGAGGCTCGTGTCCTTATTGTCTAGGAAATTCAAAATCGTAAGATTAAACGGGAGATTAAGGAAGCTAAGGAGCTATAGCTTAAGTAATGGTGAATGGCTCTATATAGTGTTATCGGCTTTATAAAGCTTATATAGAAGGAGATGAAGATGGATAAGAGCTTGTTTTTTAACTAGATTAAGCCTTGATTGATTTGACTACTTTCGATCAACTATATGGACTCAACACTATAGTGATTATTACTAGATTTACTATCTTTGTTGTTATTTGATGCTATGATCTGATTAAGACCTTTGCGATGCCCTCGCCTAGGGGTAGATTTGGTAGAAATTTAAGGAAGTTTTTGGTAGGACGGTGGCTGTCCGAACAGCAGGGGGGTCCGAACAGGGGGTAGAAAACGTTATCCCTCCTCTATAACTTACTTTTATAGTATATCTAGGGCTAAGATATTAGTACTTAACCTAATACTCCTATATTTATTCTTTCTATTATTTCTTGTATCTATAGTTCTATATATAATAATATATCTATTTAGGTTCCTATATCTTCTTTGGTTAGAGTCCTTCTATAGATATAAATAGTAGTCTATTCTATGGTACCTAATACCCTATCCTATAGATAAATATTTATAATATCTCTACTTCTCACTATATATTATTAATATATTATCCTATATTTTATTATATACTAACAAATGTATATACCTATTATTGGATCTACTATAGCTCTATATATATTTACCTATACTAATCTTTCTCTTGTTCTAGATTATACTCAAGTTCGAGTCTATCCTCTATAAAGTCTATAACCTTATTATATAGCTCGACCCCTTAATTCTATAAGTATACTAGATTAGGTCCTACCTACTTATCTATACCATTATATATTTACTACTATCCCTCTATATCTTAGACTAGTATAAACCTAAGTCTTATAATTATACCGACTACCTAGAGAGATAATGTAACTTCCCTATCTTTATTATTATTGATCTACTCCCTTTGAGATATATAGATAGGTCTAGCGTCAAGTCTGCTAGTAGCCTCTTTACTAGGCTCCTTAGTTTCCTATCAAAATTCTTTCTCCTATACCTCCTCCTCTAATAGTAATCGGTATTGTCCTCCAAGTCGCTCTATATATAGCTTATAGCTATAATCTCGACTACTCGAATCTTAGCTTTATCAATAGTAGTAGCCTCTCGTCCTAAAACCAGCCTCTATCCTTTCTTAGTACTATAGTAGTTACATTTATAGTAGCCTTTCTTACTATAGTTAAAATAAACCACCTTATCCTTACCTTAGGAGGTCCCTCTCTTATTATCCTACTACTACTATATAGTATCTATATCTATAGTACTAAAGTATATACTATATACTATACTATTATATTAGTACTTCTTCTTAGTATTAGCTATAGTACTACTACCCTATACTAGAATAGCGAACCGCCCTTATCCTCTCTACTACTACTTCCTAACATATAGTCGGTCATTAATCCTAACTACCTTAGTAATATACTTATCGAGCATCCCAGGTCGGTCTTCCTTATATAGCTTATCCTTAACGTCGTCCTTAAGCCTATTATAGAATAGTTATATTAGACCTTCTTTATTAATACTAGCCTATATAGAGTCTTGCTAGAATAGAGTTATATAGGTAGATATAGACTTGGTCTACCTTAGCTAAACAAGTCGGTCCTAAATATAGACCTTCTTATCCTAGTCCCTAAATAACTTCTAAATTTCCTCCTCGAAGTCGTTATAATTATTACACACTTTTTTAGTAAAGGGCTATTATTTATCGTTAACGTTTATAATATAATCCTTAAGTATAGGCTCGAACCAATATATAGCTTAGCCTATAAGTCGTAAGGTAGTATAATATATCTTAATACTCTTATAGGGGAAGCAAACATTATAATGCTCTATATATAATATAAGTTTAGTAAGGAAGTATAAAAGATCTTCTTTCTTACTATTATACTTCTCGGGTACCTTAAGCTTAAGCTTAGCCTTCTTAATATTATCGATTTTATTATAGGCCTTATTAATAAGGTCTTAATTAATAGCCGTATCCTTCTTAAGTATAGTGATTTTAGCCTAGAGAGCTATAAATATAGCATTAAGGTCTACTAGGTTAGCTATATTACTTAAGGATATTATAGTAGAGGTACCTTTGTCTAAACTATAATAGAGATAAAGGGAATAAACAATATATAATAAATCTCTTAGACCTAACTCTAAAAGGGTTCACGAAAGGTATTAGTAACTAGATAAATAATTTAATAAAGCTAAAGGGTTTATAACAATATATAAGCAATATCTATATAATATAGGGTTCTTAGCTAACTATTTATATTACTTACTAGAGAACCTTTAGTAGGTCCTCCAAGGGTGGTTGCCTAGCTAGTATATATATATAATAATCCCCTTCGTTCCTAGCTTCTTTGAGCCCTAGATCGCTAGGAACGTTTATCGTTCCCGTCGTTCCTTCTCTAGGATCGGTGCCTACCCGCAACGTTCCCTAGGAACGCCGCCATCCACTGTCGTCCCTCTTCTAATTGGTTGGTCAATCGATTGGCTAACGGGACACCCCGCGCCCCGTCTGCAGCTCCCCGGCCGCCTTATATGGTCAGTCCGTGACATAAATAGCTTTAATTTGATTGTTTCCTTTAGCGAATTGGCCTTGTTTTTATAGAGTTGTAGTTGTTTGGATGGGGGGGGTCATGGTGCGAGTGGGTGCTAAGATGTAAGTGTGAACTTACTTTTTGACTATAACTATAGTAGTCTAATAGAGCTTATTAATAGGGGTCTAGCCTTTTTTTTTTAATTATAGAATCGAGGTTGCAAGCGAGAGCTTGGCTAGCAATATAAAATTCTATAGTTGTAGGGCATAGACCAATCAGGGCTTTTACCCTAATTAGTTAGCACAACACACCTTCCCATTTCAATCTAATCTATAGGTGGCTTAGCTAGCCATTCCGGTATTAGTTTGGCTGTGTGTGGGTGGGTGCATTTGGCTCTGAAAAATTGTAATTTGTGACGTTCGAAGACTATACCCGTTCGAGAAGGGTATCTACTACGTTATATAGTTTGAAAGCTGGGCTGCAGGCTGTGATGACAGGCAAATGCGCTGCAAATATAAATAAGTGTTCTGACTTTTTGGCATGTCCTATTATACTCTTTAACACCCCAAGTCGCACTTTTTGTTTGCAGTACGGCTTTTCTGCTGTTGCGGGTGCACCACTCTTCTGTGGGACAATTCTCCCACCTTTGGCCTCGCCATACCAACGCTACACCATTGTACATTTCATCGTTGTTATTTCTTCTATAGGTCCACACCCACCGTTAACTAATCGGCACTGATGCTGCGGATCGATGCAACTGACTCGTCGCTTTATAGCGGGCCCGATCGCACTCTGTCACAAAGAGCAGTGCAGACGGATATAAAAAGTCCTTCCAACCAAACGCCCACCCCTGAAGTGTCCAAAATGTCCAAAGTGTATCCCCATATTCTGGATGCACAATACCCTCAGACGGCACATCGAAAATTCCCGAGTGGGCAGAAAACGTGGAGAATCCCTGCCGTATACTATTGCGCAGTATAGAAATATTAGAGTGCCAAGCTACGGAAGAATTGGCGGAGAATATACAGCCACTGGTAGAACAACGGGTGGGCATAGTTCTGAGCTGCGAATACTACCGGGCATAATGGAAGCAATATCGACAAGACCCAAATCCGGGGGCAAGGAAACGGAGCTGTACATATATATTCTGGCAGAGACTCAAACTTGATCTCAAGAGCACAGGCTTCGGTAGACCCAACACAATGCATTCACTCACTTCGATATTCCTCCTCGGCCTTGTGCCGGGGATGACGGCAACTGCAATCGGACCTCGCCAAGCTACAGGCATCACAGTCGACCTCGCAAAAACATACCAAACTATGGACGGCTTTGGTACCTCGGAGGCCTTCCAGCGCGCCGTGACCATGAAACGACTATCGGAGACGGAGCAGCGAAAGTTCCTAGATCTATTGTTCAGCGTAGATAAAGGCGCTGGGCTGAGTATCCTGCGAAACGGAATCGGATCCTCCCCGGACATGAGCGACGACCACATGGTGTCGATTCAGCCGAAAAATCCTGGCGGCCCCAATGCCGAACCGAAATATGTGTGGGACGGGTCCGACAATGGCCAGCTCTGGGTGTCAACCGAGGCGGCGCACACATACGGCGTCAAAACTTTTTACGCAAACGCCTGGAGTGCGCCGGGATACATGAAGACGAACGGAAACGATGCCAACGGCGGCAGCCTGTGCGGAGTGTCCGGAGCGAGCTGTTCGAGCGGGGACTGGAAGCAGGCGTTTGCCAACTATTTGGTGCAGTACATCAAGTACTACGCTGCTGCCAACGTCTCTATCACCCATCTTGGCTTCCTCAACGAGCCCGATTACACGTAGTTCCCCCCGCCGCCCGCCCCAGTCGTCCACTGCTGACACCCACAGAACCTCGTACGCATCAATGCGCTCTTCCGGATCCCAGGCGGCCGACTTCCTCAAAGTTCTCCGGCCGACTCTCGACAAGAACAACCTGTCATCCGTCATTATAAACTGCTGCGATACGATGGGATGGACTGTGATGAACAGCATGCTGAGCCAAATGGGCAGCACACAGTCTATGCTCGGCACCGTGACTGGGCATAGCTACACGTCTAGCGCCACATCTCAACTGTCAACCAAGCTCAAGACATGGATGACCGAGGCCGCTGACAATAACGGTGCATGGACGTCGGCATGGTTCTCCAACGGCGGTGCAGGCGAGGGCATGACGTGGGCAAATAACATCTACTCGGCCATCACAGGCGGCAACGTGTCGGCATACCTGTACTGGATTGGCGGGCAGGACCGCAGCAGTAATACCAACAGCAAGATGATCCGCGTCGTCAACAAGCAGGTCGACCCGTCCAAGCGTCTCTGGGCCATGGCTAACTGGAGTCGCTTTGTGAGGCCTGGTGCGGTGCGCGTGGCTGCTTCGGGTAGTGGCGTGAAGACGACTGCTTTTCGTAACGTGGATGGGATGGTGTCGGTGCAGGTCATCAACAGTGGTAATGAGCGGGCTGTTACCATTATGGTTAGTGGCGGCGGCTTTGTGGCTGGCAATGCGACGGCGTGGGTAACAGACAATACGAGGGACTGTAATCCGATTGCAGCGACAGTGGATGCTGCTGGGAAGGTCTCGGGGAGTGTGCCGTCCAGGAGCATGGTCACATTTGTGTTGCGTCCTGCTGCAGCGGCGAAGGCTTGATTGAGCCGGTTGGAGCTATTCATCGATTCTGCTGGCAGAGTACGGTTCAATAAGCGAGTAGTCGGATTATTATCATCGAATGGACTTTCTTCATAAATCCCTACCGATAATTTGCTGAGAGTGTAGAGCATGCTTATAAGCCGTTATAATGGTTATAGAAATCCGAATAGGCTGGGCAATCCGGGCCGCCAAAGCAGGTTGATTAAGGTACTCTTGGCGGCTGGTCGGAACGCCGTTTTTGAAGGCCCGACGAGTAGTGAAAGACGCGTATTTTTGCGCTGCATTTCAGTGAGGACGGACCTGCCCACCAGTTCTGTTGCATGGAGGCTCTGAGAAGTGGGGCATGTTCTTGTGCTAGTGCGTGGATCTCTTGGCAAGGTTTCTTCAGCGCACCAGCTCAAAAACACCACCCGTGGCTCCCGATCCTTTTCTCCCTATCCATGTGGTCGTTGGTGTCGCTTCCTCGAGCGCCGCCAATTGCGCGCCTGCTAACTGGCGAGATATATCTCATAGGCTCTGGCCAACTGACTGCGAACTCTGAAATCCGATCCACTCCCCGAGCATGCCGGACAAGACGTTGAAGGTCGTGACCTACGCCGCCGGTGCCTCCTTAGCGGCGATCACTCTGATTTATGTCTTCGGCCCGACGTATTTTCTGGATAGCGACACTTCAAGACCCGCTAACAACGCGTTTTCAGCGCGGAGGAAGAGTGGCGGCGTTGGGCTCTCCAACCCGGCGAACGACTGTTTCATCAACTCGGTGCTCCAAGCGCTCGCTGGCCTAGGAGACCTTCGACTTTATCTGATACGGGAACTACACCGCCGCAGCCTCGATGCCGAATCCGTGTACGCGCAGCCGGTCCCGGCTGATGCTTTTGCAGAGGACCTGAACGATACACCTCGACCACGCTTCGGCAAGGACATACCGGGCTGGAAGTTGGAGGGTCTACAAAGAGGCTGCGTGACAAAGAGCCTGAAGGATATTCTGGACGCCTTAAATGAGCGGCCAATATACAAGAAGACTATATCTGCAGCGCCTTTTGTGAGAGCCCTAGAAGAAGCTTTCCGGCAGCGCATTAGCCGGCAGCAACAAGATGCCCAGGAGTTCTTGCAAGTAGTGGCCGAGAGGCTCTGCGACGAGTACCATGCAGGACGAAGGGCCCGGTGGTTTGCGAAGCGCACGGCCGCGCCAGATGACGAGCCGCCCGTGGCACAATCAGTGGCTGCTGAGATACTGGGTCCCGGGGTTCCGCGTCTGCCTGGCTTGACGGGTAAGGGTGGAATCCTAGCTTCAGGCCGGGCAGCTGCTGGATCAGCGCTGGGTGGCATCGAATACGACACTCCCAAGGGAAGAAAGCGAAACATGGAGGACCAAGAAGCATTCCCCTTAGAGGGCAGATTCGAGTCACAGATCGAGTGCCTGACTTGCGGATTCAAACCACGGCCCACGACATCGACGTTCTGCACCCTGACGCTCAATGTGCCTCGAGTTCCATCAACGACTTTAGGCGCGTGTTTCGATGGCATGTTCAAGACGGAGTACATTGATGACTTCAAGTGTGAAAAATGCCGCCTTCTGCACGCATTGGCTCTCTTCGAGTTAGATAGGCAGCGGTCGACGTCGGACGCAGCGAGGGCGGAAGCCGAGGCAGCCGTGGAGCGACTCCGGTTTGCCATTGACAATGATCCAGAGAAACCACCAGAAGGTGTCACTCTTCCAGACCTGCGCTATGCGCCCAAGCGCAGGATAGCACGGCATATCCGTATGACCGAGTTCCCCAACATCTTGGCCATCCATCTGTCGAGATCCATCTTTGATGTTAGCCATGCGTCACAGAAGAACTCGGCCAAGGTTGCATTTCCCAATGAGTTGCCGCTCGGCGGCTTGCTGGAGCAGCGAAAGTATAAGTTGCTTGGTGTTGTTACGCACAAGGGCAGCCACCACAGCGGGCACTACGAGTCCTTCCGGCGTCAGAACATCTATCCTCCCTTTTCCAATCCGAGCACATTCCAGGCCTCGGACGTGTACAGCAGGAGGACCAGTCCCGCCTCGACGCCCCTACTTCACGCCCAGGGCCAGCCCTCAGAAAAGGCTGCCCCTTTTACTCCGTTACAGGAACCCCTCGGTCAAGGCTCTGGAACCAGTCCGCCGCTTCCTTCCCCTCGACCAATCACGACTTTTGCGGAGAGTTCCTGCACCTTGCAAAGTACCGGCTCACGGGACAGACAGAACACAGCGGGTCTACAATGCCCCACTACAGCACCTGCGCCTCCAGTCGGGAGTCCAGACGTGGCCAACCGGGTGCCAAACGAGGCATCCTCAAGGTCGAGCACCCTCAGGACCTCTTCTTCGCCTTGGTGCGCCACAGCACCGAATACCACACTGAACAACGCCTGGTTGCCGTCAACACGCTGTACGCCGGATACCAAGCCTAAGCAGAAGAAGCAGCAAGCCCGCTGGTGGCGGATTAGTGACGATAAGGTCAAAGAAGCCAGCACTCGTGACGTGCTAGGCATGCAGCGGGAGGTGTATCTGTTGTTTTATGAGCTCGAGCGCTTGCATATGTACTAGTAGGTTGGGATCGATAAACTGTATATTCAGCGCCGAAATAAATGCTTGACATAGAGACCGTACAAATTCCATGTCGCAGATACAAACATATAGAACTAGGGGGATGGCGTGCTATTGAAATGTATTTACCCTCGCCTCGGTTTCTGGTCAGATGGTGACCCCGGCCAGTACCTCGGTGTCACAAGCGGAAGCGTGCGGGAAAAGGATGCATAGCGAGAGTGATATTATCTACGTCGTGGTATTTAGGGACATGAGAGAATGGCGGTGCAAGTTCTATCGGCTTCTAAACTACCAGAACGACGCGAAGCCGCCCGCCACGTAGGTGTTCCGCAACAACAAGCAAGGTATTGATCAGCCGCTCAATGTGGCGTATAAGACTTATAAGACTTATAAGACCAAGGTGAGCAGTTCATCAACGGATTGTGTTCATTGACCCATTGGCAATATTGAGCCTGAGAACAGAGCATCAGGGGGCACCAAAAGGTGTTGCCCTATCGGCACGGGCATATCATTGTCCCAACAATTCCTTCGCTAGCTTGGCTGCATCCTCTTCGCTGAGCGGAGGCTCTTTATGGGCTGCCTCAAGCTTATTTGAATCGAATCGCCAGAGACCGCCAGTTTTGTCGGCATCGCCGTTTCCAGGCAGTCCAACGGCGGGGCCCAAGCTTGTCAGCACTTGGTCAACAGCGTCGTTACGAGCGGTGAAATAACGTCGCGGCCAGATCCGCCCTTCGGCCCTCTCTTTTGCGCGCATTTCACGCTGCGCATTTTCAATCTTGCTCTTCTCATGACTAACCATGTCAAGATCACCCTTGGCGACCGCAGCCGCCACAGTGGACCAGGCCCGCCTGGATTCCAACGGGTGCTGCTTGTCCAACGGGGCAATGAGGAGCTCGCTCAGCGGCGAGGGATCCCAAGTCCCCACGAGGTTGTCCTTGCTGTTGTACTTGGCCGAACCAGAGTGGATTTCGAAAGATTTGGACCACTGGCCTGAGACGTTAAACAACACATCTTTCTCCTTCACAGTAGGGTACAGCGTGGCAGTGAACGAGTTTTTCTTCCCGGAAAGCCAGCCCTTCCCACTGTAGTCAACCTTTGCCGTGAAGCCGGTGGACGAGGTGATGTAAGAGCTGCCGTCCAGCTCGATGAAGGGTGAGCCGAAGATGAGACCCTCGATGTGAAGAGAGGGCAGGGTGATGAGGAACGTGTCGGGCTCTGCAGAGGATGGCGCTGGCACAGTGAGGACCGCGTGTCCAATCTGCTTGATGTTGATTGTCTTGGAGAATGACGCCTTCTGAGCATTGTAGCCCTCCAACCGGACACCGCTGGGGAGGTTCGTGATGTTGTACGCAGTTGCAGGCGGATGGTGGCTGCCGTGACGAGGAGCAACGTGGTTAGTAAAGCATCCAAGCTTAGCCACTCATGAGGACGGGAGATGGCACACACCTGACTTGTTCACTGATCAATTCGGTGGTCCCTGCGTCGTCCTCCCACTTCCCCAAGAACAGCTCGCCCAGGAACGGATTGAGCGGCTTCTTCTCGTTGCCATACTGCTCGCTCCGGCTAGCGTATTGTTGCTTTAGTGTGGTCAGAAACCATTTCAGCACCAGGAGTGCTCGTTTTGCGGCGTCAGGTTCCTTGGCAGGCGCGGCGAAGACGGAAGGGTGCTCGCACCAGTACGAGCTAAACTCGGTCAAGCTGGTGGACGAAAGAATGAAGGGAGGCGCAGTGAGACTGGAAAGGTCACCGTTGAAGGATGCGATCGACTAAACCGGACGTCGTGGGTTAGCAATGTGCAGGGCAACCCGTCCCGACAAAGCCAAGCGCAGCGCAGGAGCCAACGACGGCCGTTTCGCCCGAGGAGAAATGGGTATAGGGCTGCAAACCTTGAGGAAAGCACCCCAACTGGCTCCAACACTGCTAGCCTGTTGTGTAGGTGTTGCGGACTCCATGGCCGTCGTTGGTCAGAGGGGTCGCGGGGGAACAACTTTGGTGAGAAAACTGGCCGTCCTTCAGCTGATGCGTTGACTGCGCGATGCGGGTGAGGGGAACGGAAGAGCGAGCGGCTGGTATCGGTAAGCTTCGAGACGGCGGATGTTTTGCAGATGTGCTCAACCCCGGCGGAGATGAGGTAAAAAGCAGGGTTCTAAATCATATCCGAGTTTAGATTTCCAGGCTTGGAACTTGGGGAGCTCAGATGGGATATGGCATTGAAACGTAGGGGTGTTGGCGGGGTGGGAATTGGGACGGAACTAACGCGGCCCCTGGTCGGAGCATGCTTGGCAGTTGGGCCGCTCCGGTCACTAATTTCCGCCAAGATCCTGGGACCCAAGGCTTCTGTATCCGCCTGAGCAATCGCAAGCCAAGGCCGTCATCGTCACAAACACCGACTTCACTCACTACAGCATACACATAGTATACAGCCCGGAAAGAATATATCTCTTGAACGGCAGCCACGTCGTGCGCCACGGCTCGTGATTGACTTGGTTTTATTGGAATGCGCCCAACAGATTCACACACAAACATTCAAATGATTGATATGTGAGCCGGGTGTGATATGGGATTGTCAGCTTCTCTGGATTACCCTGGTCGATCTCGTGTTATCGCAACGGTACCGCCGTTTCTTTCTCAAGCTCCGCACCAAAAAGACACAAGGAAAAGAAATCAAGCGTGGACCGGCGTCGATTTGGCTTCGACTTCGGTCGCCCACCACTCGGGCCAGTCGACCACCTTCTTGCCGCGTCGCGCTGCCTCGGCGCAAAATACCATGGCATGGCTACGAATAACCTCCTCCAGGGTACAACCTACGAGCTCCCTCTGAGCTTTGTCAGTAGACCAGCCGTGGTTCTTGACCTTGTCGACGGCAAGGACAAATTGTCGGGTTAGGCCAGTGTCGCCCCCACCATGGCTATGGCCCTCGACAGGGGGGCGGTGGACGGTGGTCTTCCCTGTACGGAAGTCCTCAACAGTGATGGTTTTTGAGTCTGCAAAAATTTCGCCGTCCACACCGTAAAGATGAGTATACCGCTGGCAAATGTCTTTCGTTTGGGCAACCATGTGGAAGACCGCGGTTTTAGCAATGCGAGTGCCACTCCCATCATTCACCTGCAGCGGGTCATCGTCCCAGGTAATCGTAACAACCTGCTCGTCGCACACATCGTTGTCGCTCTCGTAGACACATCTACCGAACCAGTTCCGCCGAGAAACCTCCAATCCCGGCGTATCGGCGCTGTAGTCTTTGGCCAACTCTGCCAACATGGCTTCTTTTGCCTCCTGCAGACTCCCGTAGGACTCAATGTCGGGCAGCACTATGCTCAAGGGCCACGTTTTGTTGCCGGACTCGACGCCCACCAGCTCATTGCCGACATAGATGCGCTTCGCTGAATACTTGCAAACATTCTCAGCTGGGCATGACAGACAATTGGTGGCTGTGCCAGCCTCAGCCGGCTTGCGGCTTCGCTTGAAATACTGGAGCGAGCCGGTACTGGTCACGGTGGACGGCAGATGAGGTGGGGGGCAATCCTGGACTGAACAGTTTGCGGGCGAGCACAACAGCCACAGTAGCAGGTCGATGTCGTGGCAACTCTTCGTGAGCAAACTCGGCGCGGAAGTTTTCTCACGACGCCTAGTCCATACCGTCAGCGATACCAAGATCACGGAGCAAGATGCATTGTTTCGCAGAGAATAGCGAATGAAGTTGCTTGAACGCCACCCGCCCATACAAGCAAGAGTGTGGGCTTGGGAGCGTTTTCAGGGTACGTACCAGTTCCCGCGGACATAGCTATGGGTAAAATGCCACCACCCGACAGGTTCTGTGTGCACCACAGATAGGATATCACCGATAACGCGATCTTGGGTGACCAGCTTGCGAAGCAGCATGTTGTGAGGGCTGTAGCGCAGGACGTGCCCAATGGAAAAGACGGCTTGCTGATCCCCAGCAACTTTGTTGGATTCAAGAGCCTGGTACATCTGGATGCAATCCTGAAGAGTGGTCGCCAGCGGTTTTTCGCACATAATGTGCAGCCCCCCAAGAGCGGCAAGTGCAACAACCACTTCACGGTGCATGTCATCCAACACGCAAACAAAGACGGCGTCGACACCGGGAGGAACCTCCCTTTCGCCGGCCTGGACACGCTTCCGGCGGCGTGTCTCGTAGGTGATGAAGTCTCTCCAGTCATTGAATGAGGTCCCCTCGGATGGTGGCGTCTGGGAGCCCCATATCATGGTCTCACCAAAGCGATTCCTCTTGTAGTCGTCAGGCTCAGCAACAGCGACAACCACACCGTTGGTTGACGATGCGACAGCGCTAGCATAGGTCCGCCCCCTCGAGCCAGCGCCAATAACGAGAATCCGCGGTGGGCTCGCCGAGGGATGACACCACGTGTGCTCCTCAGCGATTGACATGATGGGTGGATGGTGGCCGAGAGCGACTCTTGCGGTCGGGGCGCTGTAGCTGGAAAAGTTGGTCGGAAGGAGCTTGTTTTAGCAGGCACTGACTCGAGTTATGAGGAGACCCCAAGTAAGCGACTTACCTGGGTTGAGATGGGTGCCTGACCCGGGCGGCGGCGGCGTGGGTAATGCCAGTGTTTGACGAAGTCCTGAAGGGAACGTGACCCCGGCCCCATTCAAAATGCACCAGGCACCAAGATACTAAAGTACTGTACTGTACATCCATACCTAACGAATGCACCCCTTGATTGGAGCCCGGAACGGCTTCGGGTACCAGGTCCCAGCAAGATGTCCACTAAGCTCAAAGACGAAGGTCAGCTGAGGTGGGAACCACTCATGTCAACGTTATGGTTGACGTTACCTACCCAGCTAGCACCACCCTACAGTGTAAGCACTTAGTTCTCATACGGCGGGGGCCCAGAACTAAGAAACTCTGCCACGCTCCCAAGGCACAAAAAAAAGCAGTGAATCTCATTGAATCTCATCCCGCCTACCCATGCTCGAGTCGGGGTCGCTCTCCTTGCTGAGAACATGGGCCCGTCCAAACCAACCCACAACACACGGGGCGAACTCGATTGCTGTGTCGTAGCTATCAATGTCTGTCCGCGACCCCATCTCACAAGCACGCCTTGTGCAGCGGCAAGATGCCCTGGTTTGGATTGACTGCGAGGTGCTACTCGCTCCGCTGCTTTGTGGACAGAGGGGTGTTTGTTAACTTTGCTCTCCAGATGACCGGCCTTGACGCAGATACGGACACCATCATTGAAATATACTGCCTCATCACAGATGGCCAGCTCGAGCTGCTTGACCAATCTGGCTGGGGTACTGTCGTGCACCAGACCAGCGAGCGGATGGACACGATGGATGAATGGTGTACTCGTGTTCGTAGGCACTTCCCGGCCCCCCACTGCTTGAAACATCCGTACCAGTCAGACCAAATGAGAGGACTGGACAAGTGCTGACAGGAGTAGACGGCGAGAGCGGTCTCACTGCGGCCGTCATCAAGTCAACTGTTACGCCCCAGCAGGCGGCTGACGGCCTCCTGGCCTACATCCAAAGGCACGTTCCTGATAGAGGCACAGCACTTCTAGCCGGAAACAGCGTACATGCCGACCAGGCTTTTCTCAAGAAAGAACCGTACAAAAAGGTGCTCGATCACTTGCACTATCGCATCCTGGATGTCAGCAGCATCAAGGAGGCGGCGCGAAGGTGGTGGTAAGCGGGATCCAGTCTTTCATTTGCCCTGTTTGCTCATCTGGCCACGGCGGCACTAAATATCCGTGACACAGTCCACGGACCGCTTCGGCGGCACCTCAAAAGAGATGCCTTCACAAGGCAAAAGAAGACATCCTTGAGAGTATCGAGGAGGCCAAGTATTTTAGGTCGGCTATTTTCCGGCCGGCTGGGCCTTGAGTCGGCCGCTACGCGCTTTGACGCCGCACCCAGACTGGGTGGCCTCTTTGTGTCACTATTATCTTGAGGCATGCAATGAACTCTATTGACTAAGCTTCACCCGAAATCGATCTTTCTCCGCCGTCTTCGATTCCGTTATCTACGACTCAGCGGCTCAGCAGTACGCCTAGGTCTTTACATCCGGCTCGTCCCGGCCAACAAATTCCTTGAACTTCAGCAATTCCGTCGCCATCTTGATCTCGGGCTTCAGGAAATCCTGGGCGTCCGTGTCATAAGTAGCAGGGTCGCTGCTGTGCTGTTCAATATACAAGCGGATGGTGGCGCCCGATGAGCCAGTTCCGGAAAGTCGGACAACGATTCGGCTCCCGGAGGAGAAGCAGGCATAGAGGCCCTGGTTTGACGACACAGAGCCATCTAGATCCGTGTAAGAAAAGTTCCCAGCCTTGGTCACAGTACGGCCTGGTAGGGATTTGAACATTGTTAGTCAAAGTACCCATAAAGTAGTCATGTTGAGGCTTCGAATACGCGCCCGCGAATGACACAGATGCACACGCATACATGTACACACGCACACGAGAATACACACAACTGGCATGTAGTTGTCGAGCTCAAGGACCATGTCTTCTCTAACAGGGGCCGTCCAGTCAAGGACGTGGGGCATAGACGTACCTGCAACGTTGCTGCCGACAAAGTTTGGATCAGCCACCAGGTCCTTCAAGACACCCACCACCTTGTTGGCGCCATCGGCATCGACGTCTTCATAGTCATAGCGGGTGAAGAAGGTTCGGCCATACTCGGTCCAGAAATCCTTCTGGATTTGCTTGATGCTGGGCGCAACCCCAGGGTTAGCCATACCCAACCCGGCAATGACGTTAAGCCAGGCTACAATGGCCCAGAGGCCATCCTTCTCTCGGATGTGGTTGCTACCGGTACCGAATGACTCCTCGCCGCAGATAGAGAGCTTGTCGGCATCAAACAGGGCACAGAAGAACTTCCACCCTGTGGGCACCTCGTAGCAGTCAAGGCCCTGTTTCTTGGCCACCAGATCTACAGCACCAGACGTGGGCATGCTGCGAGCCAAGCCATAGACACCGTTATTTTTGAAGTAGGGGATCAACTTGGCATGGTGGGCGATGATGGCCAGGCTATCACCGGGCGAGACAAAGGCGCCGGCGCCGTAGATCATATTCCGGTCGCCGTCGCCATCCGAGGCCGCACCAAAGGGAATCTGCTTCTTCTCAACAACCTCAACCAGTGCGTGAGCATAGGTAAGATTGGGATCCGGGTGGCCGCCGTTGAAGTCGGGTGACGGCTCACAGTTTTGGACCGACTCGGGGCCGAGCCCAAGCGCCTGTTCAAAGATTGCCTTACCGTAGGGGCCAGTGACTCCAGACAGGCCGTCGAAGAGGATCTTGAAGTCAGTATGAGTGGCGAAGAACTTCTTGATTAGGTCAAAGTCGAAGATGTCCTTGAGCATCTCAACATAGTCGGCCGTGCTATCCACCACCTCGACCTCGAGATTGCCATATGTCCTGGTGCCAAGCGTGGAGATGTCGACGTTAGGGATGTTGGCAAGCTTGTACGATTTCAGCGTCTTGGAGGCCTCAAAGATCTTGTTGGTCATTGATTCCGGCGCGGGCCCGCCGTTCGCCAGATTGTACTTGATGCCGAAGTCGTTCTTGGGTCCTGTGCACGCGGGTTAGACAGCCGCACAGCCTGGCCGTGGCAAGTTGTCACTTCACTTACCGCCGGGGTTGTGGCTGGCAGTCAGGAGAATGCCACCGGTGGCCTTGCGCTTGCGGATGATGTGGCTGGCGGCCGGGGTCGAAAGTATGCCATCCTGGCCGATCAAGAGTTTCTTGACGCCATATGCCGCACCGATCTTGGCAATCAACTGGATAACCTCGGGGTTCCAATACCGTCCATCGCCGCCGATGACAAGAAAGGCACCTTCGATACGCTCATGAGCTTTCTGCGTTCCGCACCGTATAACGGCTGGCGATCAGCCGGGGTTGGTGATCGACCTCACCTTCGGCGCCTTCGGGGATAGACAACAGTATGCTCGCGACAAAAGACTCGCTGTAGTGAGGCTGCTGGAAAACTGTGACCTTCTTGCGCAGGCCGGAGCTGGTGGGAGAAGCGCCAAGGTTAGCGTTGTGAGCATCCCGCGAGCGTCTGGTGCTAAATGACCTGCACCGAGAGCTCAAGAAGCCCTCAGGCGGGGTGGTGCGGGGGCGGGGTAATCGGTGACGTACGTGCCAGGTTTCTGGTCGGTAAAGGGCGTGAATTCGACCGTCTTGACGTCCATCTCGAATCGATGCACCAGCTAGAGACCGATATCTGTGAAAGTCTAGTCGTCTGGGGGGCTAAAATCTTCAAATAGGCAGCGGTACGGCACCGGTGTTGAGAAGGGAAAGAAAGAGATCCAGACCAGGTGGGTTGGGTTGTTGCTTCTGGCAGGGGGGCATAGCAACAAACCAGGATGCCGCTGGCCCCACCACTCCACACCCCTTTTTTCAACACTTGTCGTTGAGGTAGGGCCTCTTCCGCCGATGGCGCATGCTGCCGGTGCTTGCTGCGTTTCCCTACGATGCGCAATGCCGTGAGACTTGTTCTAATTGGCGAGAGTCGGATTTGTTGCGCAGCTGTGCTGCGCATGATCCGCCCTCTGTACTATTTGCTTGTATCTCTCCTGCCCATTGGGCACCTTCGTCCTCAACCACATTGACCCATGATGAAAAATGTAGATATCCTAGCTTCTTGCAGGTAGATTAAACCAACCCTACGAATATCGAGTCTCAGCTGGATCATCAAAATGAGCAAGGTTGACGGCAAACGCTTGAAGTGGAGCGTGCTTCAAACAATCCAGCAAGACGCAGAATCGTGATGTCATCGCCTCGGCTATCCAACGTACCTAAGGTACACGTACGAAGCACATACTACAGTAGTACCGTTCCACACACGTATAACTGCCTCGGGTAAAAGAGCGAGCTAACTAAACTTCGAAGGTCCCATAAATGCAGAACACTTTCTTACGTCAATCAACCGTTGCCGAGAAACGAGGAGGCGCCATCAACGAGGGGTTTGGACTGATGCTTCTGCTTCGAGAGTTGTGGCACCCTTATCAACGAGGGATACGTCTTGCGACAAGGGCGCCGGAATGGCGGTTCTACGCCGAAGGACCAGCGACGGGTTCATTCTCTGACGTCTCCGAGGCGGCGGATCTGGCCGAGAACAGCTCCTTGAACCTCTTCGCCGCTACAACCGGGATGATTAGTATCAATGGCACCCATTGGTCGGGCTCAACAAGGGCTATTGCCAGGCACACCCATCCGATACGTGGAGGTCTCAAGACTGCATACCTTCCTCTCTATCAAATTGGATCTCGAACGCGCCTGTTTTATTCTGGCGCATGTTTTCCTGTCGATACGTATTGCAAAATACGTAAAGTTGAACGTCCTTGAGCCAGACGCGATGTCGTGAGCGGCGGCTAAGCCATGTCGGGGACTGGGATTGGTGAGTGACTGGTGGTCATCATCAGTACTTGGCCGAAATACCAGGGATGCCCATCCAGCAACAGCCATGAACGGGGGAGCGCTTACCGAAGGCGGTCCAAACAGGACACTGTCTAAGCTCGCCTTCCCAAACCGCAGCGTGCAGCCGCAAGCCCCGTGACTGCATGTCTTCATAAACGATGAGTGAGTGTTTGAAGCCGTCGTCGATAATTTGGCTGGCAGGTTTGTCAGTTATCTCCGGTCGGGTTTGCGATGCCCCCCGGGGGGGGTGGTGGCGCAGGGGGGTACACATACGCCTGGAAAAGCCGCTTCTCTCTTCGGAGCTGGAACTCGTTTGGGTGAATCTGGACGGTCAACAGATTACGAGCTTTTAGTGCAACGAAAGTGCAGTAGAATAACGCCATTTCTGGCCCAGTTAGCTGGTGACATTGACACATGCCGACCTCTGAAGCCCAGTACTACTTACCTTCCCATGTCAGAAAGTACAATGCCACCCAGAGCTTGCTGCATTGTTCTGAGCGGCTCCACCTCTTCAACTGCAAGGCACTTCCTTCGCGCTCGATACAGAGCTCGTGGGCGCCAAACAAGGAGTACCACGGAATATTGTTCTGCATGGTTCTCATCAGAAAGTAAGGGCACTGGTCGACAGAGCTCAGGAATACCACGATTGAAATCGTGTCATTATCGAACGGTCTGTGCCACGAAGTTATCAGACACTGTCACTCGTCTAGCATGGTCTGGCGTATGGTGGACGCGGGCAGACATCCAGAGCGCGAGCTACGCTGAGGATCGTGCATGTCGAAGTGAAAGGCACAAGTTTGAGGGGGAGAGGGAGGGGGTAAGAAGGTTTCTTACCGCCTGAAGAGAACCTTTGAGTCCTGCGGGATGGTTAGATGGCCCCATGGATAGAACGGACCGTATGATTTGGACCTGCGTGGACGTCAGCGAGGGTCTGATCAGGAAACGTTAGGGCTGGCACCACTCACGGTCTCAAATGCTTCAATGCCGTCCGCGACGGGAGAGGAAGGGAAAATATCTGTTCTGCCCAATGCGAACTCTACTTCGTGGTCAGTAGGCAACGCAGTCCACGAGGTCCCAGTGAAGCACAAACTCGATCTTGGACAACGGCCAGCGACATCAAGTTCTGGCGAACCAAAGTGCCCGCTTGCGGCGCGGGCGGGGCTTCAGATGGGTCATGTCTGTCAGTGCGTAGACTCTTCAGAGGCTCTGGGCAGAAGCACCTACGGATCCCCCTTTGCTCCCGCAATGTGATGATCCGCGTGCGGAGCGTCTCAAGTGTGTTCAAGTCAAAACTCGGCGACCTGGGTCACCATTAGAAGAGGCCTGGGGGTTCGAACAACCTGGAGGGTAGACAAGTGGGGCCATACCTGATAAGTAGCTGCTTCAGTAGCGACAGAAAGTGGTTGTAGAGCACGAAGCGCTGTGGCAGCGGAAGACCTCCTGCTTCCTCTGTCATCTTGTTGTACATCTTCCGCCACCGTATCTCCCTGGACAAGGTCTTGTCCTCATAGTAGCCTGTGATGTCCTTGAGAGTCCGAGACAGGCAGGGCAGTATCACATTTAGGTAGCTGGTCATAAAAGGAACGCGCGTGATGTGCATCTGAGACCGATCGGCGAGGCCGCGCAGCAGTCGGCTGGAGCCTCGTATCTCCTCTGCCAGAGCGACGATATGACCGTGGAACGACTCTGAAAGGGCCGTCCGCAACTGGTCCAGGCCCTGAGCGACAAAATCGGCCTGGTCAGCCTCGCGGCAGCAGCCCAGGAGGAGATGTGTTTCGACAGGAACATTGACCGGGCCGGGCGGATCCATTCTTGCACCTCTTGGTGAGAAGCATCAGTTAATAGTCAACTGCGAGGTGTGGCTGGATGTCGGGAATAACGGGACCGGCACATTGCCAAGCTCGAACACCATGATTGCGCCGTACCGGCGGCGGTGTACAGTGCCGATGAGTGTTGGGGGTTTGGGTGTCTGTGTGGCGTTCGTCCTGCTGTGGATGGGGGCAATTCTCAAATGCATGAGCACGTTGGTTCGGATACTGGTTCCCAGTGGTGGGATGTCGAAGTGGTGAGGGGCAGCGGGGAGAGAGCCAAGGTAAATTGTCTCGAAGGGAAACAAAAAAGTGAGGAAACCGGAAGGATCAAGAAGACCGCCGTCGACTTGATATTGCCCGAGTTTTTGGCCAGCTTGACTAGACGTCACCCACGACCCCCTTCCCTCGATGTGGCAGCCACTTGACCGATGCCGAAATATGAATGCCACGGTCTTGAGACAAGGGGCGCCCCATCCGTCGGCCAGCGAGTGAGTGAAGCCAGAGATTGGGCAACTCGGCTTCGCAAGCGGCTCGTTACAAATGTCGAGGGGATGACATCCTTGTCAACGGGTAGGCCGCACTCATCAACGAGCGGAACCGCTCCTGCGAATCACGGGGATCCGAGAATGGCCACCATGCCAAACGTCGAATAGAAGATGCAGCGACGAAGCAGCCGCGGGGGAGTCAGAGAATGCCACGAAGCCAGTCCAATTGTCGCTGCTGCAAAGGGAGCTAGAGCCGTGCATTAGGACCCTGTTGCACCCCCGGCTCCGGGAGTGAATCCAATGATGACGGGCCCAATCGATGGGCAAGACGCATAGGTCCTGCAGCTTGAGAGGACGATGGGATGGAAGCATCTCGAAATGCCGGGTTCTGCTCGCATCTTCGGCGAGTGAAATCATGTGCCTGGCCTCGCTGTTGACAATACCCTCATCAAGGTTTCGGGCGCCCGGTATGGTTGACCACGCCATCCATGATGTGAAGATGCAGCTAAAAACAGACTGAGGCGGGGGAAGGTTTCCATCCGGTTGGGATGGTTCGCGCGGGCCCGTGCCTGGTGGCCAATCGGGCAGCAATGATCACAGCAATGATCACAGGGAGCATCACTGGGTTCCGCTAAGGCGAGTTTGTCACCTAATAATGCAAGGCCCAAGAATATCGCATTGTATCCTCTGGATTTGCGCAAGAAGCCGTTATTGACGTCCGAAATAGACCGTGTTGAAGGGATTGTTGTGTCATCGGCAAGCCACTGGACCAGAAACGGGGCTGGATGAGAAGACCGAAGACGGGCCCCGGAACCGGGTAGCTTGAGGCCGGGTCTTTTTGTCGGGCCCAGGCAAAACCAAGGTCTGGAACAACATGACTGAAGAAACAACGCTGGTGACACCAACTTTGGTCTCTTGATTGGACATTTCCTTGCTAGCTACAGAGCGCTCGTGCATCTTGGGTTGGGGGCTTCTGGCAGATAACCTCGAGGTGTCCATAAACAATCCGATCACATTTGCACGACCGTAGGCACGCTTGAACTCGCGAAGAAAAGGTTTGTGTTATACATGTCATAGAGCCCAGTGCTGCACACTCGTTCTGGAATGGATCCATGTCATCCATTCCAAAGGGATCCTGCCTTCCAGTTTCCGTCGATCATAGCGAACCTCGTGCAAACCATGCCAAAAAGGAAAAGAAAAAGAGAAGCACTAAAAGCCCATTGCCGTGCCCCAAGCAACACCGCCAGTCCCAAAGATACAAGGAGAAAGAAGGCCCTGCGCTAATGGCATTTTCCAGGTCGACTGGATATGATTCGATCACAACCAGGTGCCTCCAGCACAGCGGATCGGCAAGAGCGATCAGGAAGACTCATCTTCATCGCCGTCGGCCTGAGCCTGCTTGTCAACCATAAGATGTCAAAGCACTTTACTATACGTCGGGGCGTCCGAGACTCACGTTGTACGCCTGTTTCTCGTCCTCATACCGCTTCTTGTCAGCGGCGGCCTTGGCCTCATACGGAGCCCGCTGCTTCTCGGTCAAAGCCTTCCACCGTTCACCGAGCAGCTTGCCAACTTGGCCGAATGAGACGCCGGGGTTCTCCTCGCGCACGTTCTCGCGCTGCTCGTTGGCAAAGAACATGTATGCCGAGAGACCTCTCTTGGGCGCGTTGGGGTCTGT
This sequence comes from Chaetomiaceae sp. B2702, assembly GCA_023628455.1. Taxonomy (NCBI): domain Eukaryota; kingdom Fungi; phylum Ascomycota; class Sordariomycetes; order Sordariales; family Chaetomiaceae; species Chaetomiaceae sp. B2702. The sequence goes on along the minus strand of JAMAKP010000003.1, from coordinate 613,905 downwards.
GACAACCAATCAGCTCCTGAGTGGGGAATTGAGGATCCGAGACGCGTTCAACGTGCGGCCAGGACGGGGCCCGAAGAAAACGGTATAAGGCCACCCAATTAGTTCCTCGCGGCAAATATGACTTACCCTTCTTGGCTCTCTTAGACTTCTCAGCCTTGCCGGTCTTCCTAGTCGCCTTGGGCATGGTGATTGGTATGAGGCTGTGAAAATTAGCACTGTTCCTGGAAGAAACATGAATCATGAGAGGTAATCAGAAGAGGGTAGTTGAGGGTCAAGGACGTTGAGGCCAAGGTAAGGGATGAGGCGTGGCGCGGGAGCGTAGCGATGACCATTGCACCGCTGTAGATCTCGAGAGGTCGGGAGAAAACACCGAGAATGGCGGCCTGGCGCGACCTGGCCCTCATCGCGCGGCGCGCCTTGCTTGGCGCTGCCGCGTCGCAAGCGGGATTGCGGGCGACAACGAGGCGGAAATGCGATCCAAAAAAGTTTGAATCAACTAAATGCGACCAAGATACATACCTTGAATAAAACTAGAGCAATGAGATGCGTGTTGTGATGTTCTGTTGATGTCTGCGCCTGGTTAGCGGACGCCGCGGCAGCTATTTGGATTTAGGAGCGCGGGCGTGCTGGCGGAGCTGAAGGCGAGAGATGCGCTTGTTGAGGCAAGCTCTGAGTGGAGAGGAAGCATTGGAGGCATGGACCAAGTCCAGAGCGGCGACGGTAGCAAGAGCTTAGATCGCAAGGCAACTGGGGAAAATGCGCGCCAATGGGGAGACCGTAAAGCCATTGAGGGCCCGGAGAAAGTACTTGCAGGCGTGCTGGGATTTTGCAGACAAGAGATGTACTCACTGGGTTTGGTTGGGGCAGGTGGAGGTCAAAACTTAAGGCGCGTGTTGTGTGCTGTGGCAGTTTTGTATGGGAGAAGAGGAGGGAGATTTTGGGAGGGGAGGGGGAAGCCGTTGCTCGTATTTTACTATGGGCGGCTGATTGAATGAGGGGGGCGGGGGGTCCCTCCTCCTTCCTGCCTCATGACAAAAAATGCTGCAAGCACGGGCTGATTTTTTGGCCGGGATTTTTGGGGGAGGGGCGAGGGGCACCACCTTTCATCTCCCAATTGCGCAGTCCCGCTGCTGCTTCAGTGCGTCCAGCACAGACCAGCCGTCCCGTCGCCAAGGTACAATGTACATGCATCCGTGGACAGCTGAACAGCGTGCCGCTGTATCCTGTACCTGTCGCGCCCCAAAACCAGTTCTCACAGTTGGAATCGCGACTGGTGGGTTTGATACCTTTCCAGAACCGCTAGAGTATCCAAGATCTTTGCCCATTCATCCGGCTGACTTTCTTGTGTAGAGCAGCGCAGAATGTTTGATACCTTGTGCGTTGAATTCCCTTCTGTTGGGGCAGGCAAAGGGGTTGTTTGCTTGACATCTACAGCTGGTCCCGTTTCGTGCTTCTTGTCGTGCTCTTCGGCAGCTCCCCATCCCTCTTCTGACGGACGCTGAGTAAAACCTAGGCATTCTGTGCGATATGTGGCAGGTTTCCTGTTCTCCCCCATGTCCAATATGACCCTTGTAATCCGACTTGGCTGGCGCAGCGATGTCAAAGGAGCTGCCGTTGGAATGTGATGTTATTATGGGGGAGATGGGGTTGTGGTCGTCCGAGGCCTAGGCATCCTGCTGCACCCAGCAAGCCGATGCCGCTCATGGACAGCAATGAGGTGAAAAGGTATTGACTGCTGTCTGTTTTCTGTGTTCTAGGCCGAGTTCTTATTATTACGGTCTGTCAGTTTTCTCTCAACCCAAGTTTGTGCAAGACTTGGTCAGTCTGTCAGAGGCTTGGGGATCAGAACCTGGTGCTTGGTTCCTCTGGACTGGGACCGACAAGAAGCGCCAAACATCTTCCCCGCGAGGTACCTCATACAAACCGTGGGTTCGCACGTCCCTTATCCGGCTTGGTTGGTCAATCACACCCCTTTCTTTCCGCGCACAAAATGCCACACACAGCCAGCACTTCGCTCCCCTATCATTTCTCTTGCGTCGGTTTCCTACATTTTCCAATCAGGCCAGCAGCCGAGACCCGTGTTGGTTTGGATGTCTCCGCACCGCCGTCTGCCTTGCGTTCTGGGGAACGATTTGCTTTCTGCGTTGCGACGTCGCATTGAGGTCTCTACCCAACCAAGCCGTGTTTCTATGTAGGCTCTTTGAGCAATTCAAAGCTGCTCTATGCAGGAAGCGTGATTGGGGCCCGGCCATGCAACACGGCCAAGTCTGGCGTTCGGAACAGGACGTAAACGCGGAGGGGGTTGACAGCAGAAGATGGTGTGGCCTGCTGGTCTGTGCGCGCGCGCTTCCCAGGAACACCAGGGGGCTTGTCATGGTCACCCTGAGCCTCTCACCTGTCCAGTGTCTTATAAAAACCGGGCTATCAATGTGGCAAGGCTTGCAAGCAGCAGTCACAAGCTGCCTGGAGATGTTTGCCCAGGTTCGAAGGAACCATTTTGCTAACTGGTGTACATTATTCTAACCTATCTTAATCCGGGGGGTCAAGCACTAAGCCTCGCAAGCGCTCGTTTCGGACCCAGTCAATGCCGCTGCCAGCAACAATGGCACTTGCTGCTCCCTTCATTATGCTCCATCTGTGGTGGCTGGACTTCACCTGGCCTTCGAGGTCGGTTATTTCTCTCTCAAATTGCCTGTCAGCGAAACTTGTCGGTTTTTGACTGTTGATTTTCCTAGCAAGTTGCAGCGCTTCTGAAGCTAGCTTGGTGTTTCGGTGACTGGCAGAAAAAGTCTCGACTTCAAGCTCTGCCAGGCGATCTCTTGCTGTCTGAAAATCTAAGCACATGGCGGCTGCTTTGGTTGCGGCTGTATCGCGTTGCTTGATGTTGAGCATCAGGTCCCTTCAAGACCCGGATTGTCAGTACCCTGCACCTGGCTTTGGGGGTGCGAACGGATCGAGTGTAATAGATCTATACCGTTCAACAGGTGACGCATGAGTTGCATGGTGGACCGCACTCAAGGTGGGCTGGACTACCACTACGTTTTCTACAACGCTGTTGCGCAAAGCGAGTGTGGCTTTGGCCTCCAAAAGCCGTCTCTGATATTCCGCCAGATCATGTTCGGCGGTGCGTGAAGTACCCCCTTTAAAGGGATCGTTAGCATCAAAAAGTTCGAGTATGTAATACATAGGAGGGGTCTGGGAACTCGAACCTGACGCATGGTGAACCTGCTGCGATCTCAGGAGAGCAAGCTCGAGTTGTAGTTGCTGTAGTTGGTCAAACAACGCCAAAACAGCGGCTTCTGATTCTGTCAGAACAAGGGACGGCGCGCTTGGGCTATGTGTGGTCATATTGCCGGCGAGGCCTGTTGTTCATCGTTGGTCTCGCTCACCCACAGCGTCGCACAACAGACACGCGACGCGGGCGAGGGCTGAGTGAATGCTGAGATGTAGAGCTCCACCGCGCTTGATCGTCCGTACTTGATTGTACAGTGTATACTACACTGTGACAGGGGATCAGTTGTGCAGCAATAGGTCACGCGCCAGACGCAGGCACTTATACCTAGGTAAGGACGCGACAGGCCAGCGCATAAATGCTTAAGGAATGTTGGTTCTAAGAAATGCTTGTAATGGAGATGATGCGATGGTTGAAATAACGCAGGAGTCGGGGTGCGGACTGTTGTGCAAGGTCCCTAGGTACAGACTCTGAAGCGCAGGATGCCCTAAGCCGCTGTCTGACACAAACATCGGTCTGCACGCACTGTACGGAGAACCCGACAGCCCCAGGTTGTCATTGGATGTGTCCGAGTGTATCCATGCCAGAATCACATTCTGTCTCTACAACAACCCACCGCTTTGCTTGTGGCTCGCCTTGCGAGCGCCCGATCAAGTCTCTTTAAGCGTTGATGTAGAACACGGGCTCTCATACTTGTCGTCGCTAGCTCTTTGTGGGACTGGTTGGGTTGCCCAGCTCGCAAGACCGGGTGGCGTGGTCGACGGGCCAACCACTCTCTGCGGTGCCCCGACCGGAGAAATTATCCACGACCTCTTGTTTTCTTGGCCTCTGCTTCGGATCGGGTGCGCCTGCGGTTCTTGCCCGTCCGGAGACCGTTTGAAACACCAAGGCATGCTCGGACATGGCAGCTCAGGTGTTGATTGCCCACACGGGCCAGCGCCTGCAAATCGACGCTTCGCAACTCTCATCGTGCGCCCGCTCCATGTCCCTCCAACGAGACCGACGTTGTGCTAACAACCCCCAGCCTCGATGATTTTAGAGCCTCGGTGGCGCGGCATACCTCGATACCGGCTCAGTGTATCATTACCCTTACCCCGCAGGGAAAGCCGTTGAAACTCCAGACAATGCAGATCGAGGTAGGTGGCCTATTGTTCTTACCGACGACCGCAGAAAACGGGATCTGACAGCAAGCGGCAGAAGGAAATATGTGTTTACGACAGTCGGCTGGCACAGGCACCCTCGCCAGGGGCTTCGCAAACTCCGAAATCCGAACTTCCGGTCCCGAAGCGGTACGTCGTTCCGGAACCGCCGAATTCGATTGAGAACGCAAAGTCCGTACAGTCATGGCAGGAACTATTCAAAACTCGATGGACCTGGGCGCTCAAGATAAGCGAAGACTGTCGGCAGATGGCCGCGGCGGCCGAAGAGCGGTACAGCGAGATGGACGTCATGCTGCGCTGTCTCGACGCCGCCGTGACCAACCTAGAGTCAGTCATCAAAGGGCTTGAACCCAAGTATGCGGAACTCAAAAAATGGCTCCCCGAGGCGCAAGTCGAATACAGCGTCTTGACCGCTGGGTGGGAGCAGTACCTGTCTCTCGCACGGGGCATTCCTGTTTCACCCGCCATGGTACGGTTCATGACTGGCCGCGCTGTTAACGATGCGAAGGGACGAGTACAGCGCCAGGCAACCCTGGAAGATCTGGTGGATTTGGAGACAGCGCGCAAGGCGGGCCGCCTCGCGCCTGCGGCATTGCGCAAGTTCAACAGCCGGGTCGCAGACCTCGAAAAGGTTGCCGCTCGTCTGTTCCAGGACGCCGAAGACCTCTTCCGTGAGTTTGAGAGGGCAGTTGAACGCTCTGCAATGACCCATCGTGGCGAGTCCCACCAGCTCAGTCACGACATCGAGGCGTTGGCGCAAAAGATCAGCACAGACTACCAGACGACGCTCGAGTACACAAGCCCTTCGCGAGATGTCATTCTGCAGGCTTCCAATCTTGCTGTAAACCACACGGAGCGCCTGTTGCCAAGCATGAGCAAGCGGGCCCTGGAAATGGACGATATGCTTCGCTACGCGACGCAGGCAAGAAACTCGCTGGCCGCAGAGTCGCTCGAGTTCATGCGCAGTATTACCGACGTCACAGCTTTGAGTCATAGTGTCAAATCGCAAGTCAACGCCGTGAACCAAGAGGACGAGCTTGCTACTTTCGATTATCTACGGTTAATCCAACAAGTGCCTTACATGTACGCGTCTTTTGTGGTAGAGGCTATCAAACGGCGCGAGTGGTTCGAGAAGATGAAGCAAGACTCGTCCACGCTAGCGAATGAGATGGCCCAGTTTCAGGAGGAGGAAATCAAGCGACGTCGGAGGTGGTACAAGTCGATTGGCGATGCTTATGGACCAGAACCCCCCAGCTCGGAAACTGCGGTTCCTGGTTTGGAAGTGAACCTTCTCGGAGAAGAGGAGCGGTGGCCGGTCATGACTAGGGGGGACCTGGAGGATTTTCAGGTTCTTTTGCAGACCAATAAGGCTGACCCCGAGATTGTCGAAGACGTCGGAAAGATGGTTTCAGAAATGGGTAATCCCACGAGGCAGCAATCCAAGCGGATGAAGGCGTTCAAAAATGGTAGCGTCCACGAGGCCGCCCTAGGGCGAAGCGGACTGCTGATACGAGGCGACGACGACCTTCTTCGATCTCTGCAAGATGACAAATCCAAGTTAGAGAGCAAGCTCAAGACGGCCGAGAGTCGTGTGCGGCGACTCGAGGATTTGCTCCATCGGCAGACTCAAGCGTCACGACCGAGTTTGGGCAACCTCTTTCAAACACCAAGCCAACAGCTTTCCGACCGGGTCGACTCGGCTATCTCGATTAGGTCCCCACTGGCCTCGGAAGATCGGAGGAGATCCGTTGAAGACATGGACGTCCTTGCGCATCGTATCCAGCAGCTGGAAGGAGAATTAGGGGCGGAGAAGGAGCGGTCCGCGGCTCTTGAGAAGGATCTTGACGGACAAACCACACTGTACAATGATATGAAGGGCCAGATGGATGAGGCGAACTCGACCAAGAAAGATCTGCTTGAGAATCTGGAAGCGCTCAAGCGGGAGTTCACGGAAGAGCGAAAATCACTCGAGGATGAGATCAAGCGCATGCAGGCGCGACTAGAGGACACAGAAGACGAGATTGAGCACTTCGGAGAGTCCAGGGAGAACGAGAAGGCTTCTTATGATGAGACGATCCAGGCTCTCAAACTTGAAGTTGAACAGCTGACCAAGGAGAAACGCGACGAGACACTCAAGTCAGAAGGCAAGATCAGTTTCCTACGCGAGGAAACACGTCTACAGCGCGAGGCGATCGAGACGCAAGAGCGGCAATTCCAGATCGCTCAGGAAGAATCCAAGGGGCTCAGCAAGAAGCTGAAGACACTGAGCGAGACAGCTGACATGCAGCTTACGGCGTTGCACGAGCTCTGGGGCCAATTATCACCAGGTGAAACTATCCCTGAAGACCTCTCTGATCTCGTTGATGCGATTTCGATGAAGGCGAGCGATACCGTGGCGAAGGTGCGGAGTTTGGAAGGCAGCATTGCTCTGCTTCACCTGCAGCTAGAGTCCACGCAGGATGCCGTCAAATCAGCTCGGGCCGAGAAGGAAGCCTTGGAAGGACGCCTATCGGACGAGGAGGCGGCTTCGACTCACCTCCGTGAAACGTTCGCCGAAGAAAAGGCCAAAGTCCTGGCGCTCGAGAGCGAGTTGGCTGACTACCGTGAGCAGCTAAGCCTTCTACGTAGCAAAATTGCCGACGGGGAAACAGGCTCTGAATCACTGCGGAAGCGTCTGGAAGAGGAGGAGAAGAAGATCACCTTGGTTACCGAGGAACTTGCTTCTCGGCAGTCACAGGTGGGCAGTTTAGAGGAAGAGATTCAACACCTTGGGGATAAGTTGCAGCGATCGCATACTAAGCTCTCTGAGCTTACCACTCTGTTTGAGTTTCGAACGGAACACGCAAAGGATCTCACCCAGCGCCTCTACAGTCAAAATGAGCGTCACGCCCACTTGCTCGAGCGGCTCGGGTTTTCGGTGACTCGCCAAGGTGGCAGTATGGTGATCCAAAAAATACCACGGTCTGAGCGGTCGTCACAAAACACCAACGATTCGGACCCCAGCGCATCACTCCGTCGTTCGAGCACCCTCAACAGTCGCGCTGCTGTCGTCAGTAGCGCAGACCTCGACCTTCTGAACTGGGCGAACTGCTCAGACGTGGAGACCGAGTCAGAGAAGTACGACGCCTACATATCGTCACTGGGATCGTTTGACATGGATGCCTTCTGCGAGGTTGTGTATCGGCGGGTGAAGGATGTCGAACACATGGCCCGCAAGCTTCAGCGCGATGCACGGGCGTATCGGGAGAAGGCTCATGCGCTGCAAAAAGAGGCGCACGAGAAGATTGCATTCAAGCACTTCAAAGAGGGCGACCTTGCGCTCTTCCTTCCAACGAGGAATCAGACTACTGGGGCATGGGCTGCATTCAATGTAGGCTTCCCACACTACTTTTTACGAGAGCAAGAGACGCATAGGCTGCGCAGCAGGGAGTGGCTCGTGGCTCGCATCTCGCGGATAAATGAGCGGGTCGTGGACCTATCCAAGTCGCTCCAGAGCCCGCCGGGGATGGTCAGAAAAGGTGGCGCCGAGTCTGAATCGCCCAACGATGACGACAACGACAACCCTTTTGACCTTTCTGACGGCCTCCATTGGTATCTCATCGACGCCGCCGAAGACAAGCCCGGGGCACCGTCTACTCCAGGGCTCGCCAAGAGTACCGTCGCGGCCAATAACGTTGAAGCCATGGCTGACAGGCACACCCACGGGCGAGCGGGAACCAAAGGGGGGGGCACAGGAGGCCGTGCTGGCGTCGTGTCAGGCATCGAAGGCGTGAGCAAAACACTGTCCAAGAGTCTCGAGAGCCGCCGGTCTAGCACGGGCTCTAAAAAAGCCCTGCCGTTTACGGTTGGCGTTTCTCGAGGCCGGGATAGTGCTGCCGCCAGCGAGACCAATTCACTGCGGGCCGCGCCCGCCGACACACCCGGAGCGACGAGCCCAACACATCAGCATGTGATTGCCCATGGCACAGTACTCCAAGACTCACCGCAGACTCCCCTGCATACTACCGAGAATGCCCGAGCAAGTAGCGCCGGTGGACGGCCGGCCGAAGCCGGACGCGCGCAGCAGCCGTCACAGCTGCATTCAGAGGTTCGCAGCGATATGGATTCTTTAATGGGAGCATGAGCGGTGTATTAGGCCTTCAGCTGCTGACGAAGGGCATTTATTGGCAGGCCCGCTCCCACACCCTGCGGCGCGAGCAAAGTGCTGCATCCCTGAGCCCCACTAAGAAAAGCGTCATATGGGACTCTCTGTGGAGCCTGGATGTTAACTACGGGCTCGGGCGACGGGGCGCCTGACGTCGTGGACTCCTGAAGGTTGTTCTGGGCAAGCAACGACACGGAGCAAATCTGTAAACGCTCTCGCCTCCAAGATCCTGTCGGAGGTCCGCATGTTGGATTCTCACAACTCTCAACGGTACGGGAGTTGTGTGAGTGCTTGCCGGAGTTGGCGCCAGGCGCCGGATTTGGAGGTGGACAGGTCAGAAGGATCCACGGCAGAGCCATTGGCATCAAGCAGTTTTGTATACACATAACAAATACATGTGAACCTATAGATGATTAGGCTCAGACGCCATCGCTGACCGCGCGTTGTGAATCCCTCCGTGCGACGCACGAGTTGCTCTGCGCACAGAAGCAAGCTATGCTCCGCCTTCGTTCGAGCCCTCCGTCAGAGGAGAAATCTCGACGACCTTGTGGACGGGTTCCAACCCATTGCTTCCGACGGAAATCTCAACCTCCCAACGACCCAAAGCCTTGATTCTATCCGCGTCCTCAGCCAGGCCTAGGAAGCGGATGTTTTCCGGTCCCAGGACGATGCGGCTACCATCAACATCGCCCGCCAGCAACCCCTTGACGTAGCTTACAATGTCGGTGGCAGACACGGAACCGTAGATGGCTACAGGAGTGTCCCGATCGTGCGCGGTATCTGCATTTGCGGATGCGACCAAGGGGGAGATTGACTGGGTCGGTGGCACGGAAGCTGGTGCCGGGATCGGTTTGCGGTGAAAGGTGAGGGTCTCTGGAATTAGAGTAGTTAAGAGGGTGTGGGCTTTCTCGGGCTGTTGTTGCGCGTCGTTAGTACCATAACGTGGGGTCGGGGGACGAAACGGTGTGGTACACGCACAGAAGTAGTGACAACGGTTGTTACTAGAACCTCGGGCTCGGGGGCATACTCGAAGTCCGCGGCTGCTACGGCGCCATATGCCGTATCCCGATCGCCAATGTCGCCGCGTGTCAAACCAAGCTCACGAAAGCGCGAGGCAGTCATGTACTCTGCCTTCTTGAACGGGAACCACTCGTTTCGCATGCGCCCTCTTTCAACGCGGAAAATCGAGTCTGGTAGCTTGTTGTTAGCTTCAATTGGCGCGCAACAAGCTCCAAGGCACACCGAGAAGAGCTTAGCCTACCCTTGCGACCAAACTTTGGGATATCCTCGAGGAGGCGGACGACGACGCCCTGGTCCTTGGGTCGGAGCCTATTCGACTTTGCGCGGACCTGCACCAGCGAGACGGTGCCAGTGTTGCTGCCAAACGGCTGTGCCAATCTCCGCAGGCATGCTAGGCATGTCGGCGACCTGCTTGCCAAGGGTGCCGCCATCGTCATCGGGGTAGGACTGAGAGAGCTGGGAGGAACTCGCGGAGAGCCGAGCTGTTGTTTGGCCGAACCAGGGTCCCAAAATTTCCAAGTTCGAGACAACCTGATCTCGGACGGGAATGGGACCTGCAGATTGAGCGGATAATCTTCGGGGCTGGGGTGGCCGGGCACCCGGGGTAGCCGTGGCGGCTTGGCAAGTTCAGCGCAAAATACATAACGTTACTATGTAACGTTAAAAACAGGGCCCGACCCAAAATCATGAACCGTTGGTGGTTAATGGTAGAGAGGCAGCACAAAAGTAAGCCGGGAACGTCCAACTCTCATGCTATAATCATCTACTTTATTTTCTCTAGCATTCCATGCGAATGAATTCTTGCTGACCCCGGCCCAATCGATCGAGCCACCCCTGGAGGTCCCTCGCTAAGCCGTCGACGGTTTTCTCCTCGACGATGTCTTTTTGCCATCCTAACACAATGTTGATTTCGCCCTCTACGACACCGGCAACATTGATGCTGATGGCAGCACCAGTGACGGAGGCACCCTGGGACATGAGGGACCGCTGAATCTTCCAGCATCCACTCCCCTCTTCAACCTCCCCGTGTCCGCCGAGCATCGCCCCGATATTGGACACCTCCCATGTGTTCTGGCGCGGCCTCCCCACCTTGGAGAGCCAAAACTTCTGCCAGTCGGTCACCCAACTAAGCATACCAATGATGTCGTCTCTCGGCAGATTACCCAGGTGCTGTTCCATGCTACGTCGCAAGTCCGCCGCTATTCTCCAAATCTGTCCCGTGGAAGGCTCCTCCCGTAGCGTCGTGATAACGTCCGTGCCGAAGGTGTGAGACTGAGTGGTGACATGGACGCCAAATAGACCTAGACCACCGTCCAGCTGCGAGTCCTTGTTGATGAATGGCCGTAGATCAATGGGAGTCGAACTGCAGAACGCCAGAGCCTCCTCGGCGGGGACACCCCCAGCGAGAGAGGCCAGAGCTAGGGCATGAAGGAGCGGTGTAAGCGTCGTTCTGTTTGCCCTACATGCAGCCAGGATATGCGGTACGGCTGCTGCGGGTACCGTGACGAGCCGCAGCAGTGTTCGGCAAGGCTCCAGGGTGACGGTCTTCCCAGCCCATGGGGCCGCAGCGCGATTCTCCTGGAGCCAGGTGGGTCCGAGTTCACGCCATAGAGTCTGGGCAAGGAAACGCCAGGATGTGCTGAATGTGACCAGTTCTTCCAGCGGCGGGAGGAGCTTGCGAGTGACTGTTGTATTCAAAATGCGACCAGAAAGCTGCGCCGGCCGGCCGGATGGGCGATTGAGCTCGCTGAGGAGCTTGGTATGGAACAGCGCGGTGCTACGTCCGTCGGCTATTGCGTGATGTACCGCAAACACCGCATCGAACGCCAACAGGCCATCCACTGGCATCGCGTCCAGAACGACAACAGTCAGTTTCCATGGCGGCTGGTGATCTATATCGGGCCAGGGCCGGTCGTGTTGGTCTTGGAGAGCGCTGAGCAGGATAGAATCGTGATGGTCGAGCCTGGTGTCGGCTTTTGCTTTCTCCACGTATTCAAAATGGTCGTCAAGATTGATGGACGGTCGCTGAACAAATTGAGGGTTGGAAATGTCCTCACCAGCAATGCCGACACTTAGTGATGGGATGTCGAGAACCACATTGGCCACGGCAATCTCTAACACGTCACGGATGGCTTGGCCGCCGGGCCCTGCCCAGGGAGCCGAGTACCGGCATGTATTGGCCACGCATTTGTAGAAACCCAGCGCATGCCTTGACGACGAGTAGACCTCGCTGCAGTTGGTATTAGCTTGGGTAGAACGCAAAGACATTTTCGGAACAATAGGATGCCAGCCATGACGGCCGGCTCTGGTCGCCCGAATAACAAAGACACGTACAACGGGCCGAGTGGGCGGATTGGCTCGCCTACTAAGGCGCTCATTATCATTGACGATGGTCGTCTTTTTTGTGGTCGTGCGGCTATAAATTGGTCGGGCAAATTGAACCTTCTTCGCAGGTACACGGTACACGGCTGGCCAAGAAGATATCGCACCAGATGACGCGGCGTAGAGGAGACAGTCCGAGGAATCTATCTGACCCCCTGACGGCGAGGGACTCACTCATGAACCCTGGTTAAGTACACACAGGTCCCGATTGTGGATGTAGGTATGTACATACAATTAGCATCACAATATTGAGCTGAGGCTGAAGCTTTCGAAATAGTGGTTCTCTTTACCTTGCCACTGCAGTCTTGATATTCCCAGGCTCCTCACATTGCACTCTGCGCTGGCCGGAGTGATGCAAAGGTACCTTATGTACATGTACAAGCAAACGAAGGCATGTGTGTGGCTTTGCTGTGTATTCAGCGCACAGGGCCTCGTCGATCCGTTGCCTGCCGCGGACTTGGCAGGGGTGGGGGCTTTGTCCAGACCTTATCGTCAGATTGGCTGGACCGACCCACCACGCGGGCATGGGCTGCAGCCCTGCACTTCCTCCCGCCGCCAGGTCACCGATTCCAGTTGGCAGCAGCACCCAAGCACGGCGCATGCGTACGTGATTGTAGGTAGGTTGGGTTTTGGCAGTGTGCCCGACCTTCTCTGATGTGTCCAGCACCACATGCCAATCCATTTCAGCATGACAGCGCATTGCTGTAATTTCGACACGTCCTGCGACCATTCAGCCCGCGACAAGCCTGCAATGCAACGCACCTAGCTTTCTTAAACCATCCCATCTCTAGTTCGACCGAGACGACGGTCAAGCCACCCCATCGACGCGACGACGAAGGGAACATCAAGATGGAGCGTGAGGGAACTGACAAGGCCGGGCCGGACTTCAATACAGGAGCTGCGAAATCGAATGGTCGTTTCACCTCACCGCTTGTCATCAACAGCGCGTCTCGAAGAAGGAGCCTGTTCTCACGGCCAAGGGTGAGAGAGGACGCCACTCGCCCGTCTAGCTCGGGCTCTGCCTCTGACTCGAATGTCGCATCGCCGAGCAACACGAGAATTCCGCGCCCCGCCCAGCGACGTCCATTCACTCTTTCGGATGCCTATCGGTTGGCCGAGGAGGAGGAGGCCGCTCAGGGATCACCTAGTCCCGCGCCACGGTTGTGGCGATCCCGACGCGGGTCTGCCGAGAAAAAAACAACAAAGTCTAGAAGCCCCAGCACACTTGACACACTGCGGCTGCGGGGGGTTGGTGGAAAGTCGGGAGATCTCGGGCCAGGCGACAGCCATGATGAGCGTCCCGTTTCATCACAGCAAAGCGACCATTCGGACACCACATTTGACGAGAAGCTTCGCCAGTACGCATTAGACCAGAAGAATCCGGAGGAGCCAGGCCGCCGTAGCAACGGCTTATTTTCCAGATCCAGACTCGGGACTAGGATTGTCGAGACGGGGAAGGAACTACTGGTCCGGAAGTCCAGCCGGGCCAGCCTCGAGAACTCTTCATCGCCGCGCGCCGCCAAGGTTACAACGAGTGGCCCATCGCTTTTACGACGACTTTCTGGGAGGAGACCCGAGTCGAGTGGTGCTTCTTCGGCTCGGGAATTGGCCGACTGGGCTCAGCCCGATGACAATGCCCACGGCGAGTCTCCGCACTCGAGCACCACGCCACTCGGAAGAACCGGAACTGGGTTTCCAGGCTCTCAAACCCCCAACAGGAGCTTTGCTTGGCAGGCCGACGCGGACTTCACAGCTGGCGAATTGCAGATTTCGAATAGCCCTCCCGTGGGTGTCGGGCGCAGCAACACCAGGATCGATGAAATACGGGCTCTGGAAGCCGAGGTGGATGGGCGCTTCTCCGGGAATCCCCTTCACCAGCCCAAGGATACCCAAAACGAAAACCTACGTGCGCTAGAGGCCGACGATGCCCGGAAATCCACTGATGAGCCTTTAGAGTCGGATAAGGCTGTCAGTGACACCCCGGAGGGGAGCCCCGAGGGTGGGAATAAAATTCTCAACCACCGACCCGTCAGCCGAGCAAGCATGCGAGTGGATGAGCTTAGATCGCGTGAGATTGAAAGCCTATCTAGGAGGGCCCTCGCTACGGCTAGGCTGGATGAATTTCGGGGCAGAAATATTGGGACTTCCCGTTCACCATCCCCAGACATTACACGCAAGCCCAGTAACGAACGAGTACGGTCTTCCCCCCCCCTCCGTGACAGATTACGGAGACAGGAAGACGAAACGCCGGCAACTACGGTACAAGCCGAAGAAGGCCAACTCGGTCAAGATCTACCTACCCCCGGCCATCTTATACACAGTCACTCCGCAAACGTAACCCAAGATGCCGACTGCAGCGGCCCAGAGTCGAAAGATGAACCGGCCGATGTCTTGCCCCGGTTGGCGACGGTCACAGGCAGCAATCCGGCGCCAGAAACGCGAGTGGTTTCGGACAGCCAGGTTCCTGCAGCTCGTGGCCGTGGGCTAGCGGAACGTGCAAGACAGAGGAGGTCAATTGGTGGCGCTAAGAGCGACGCCAGACCAACTGTTGGATTTGCCGGTCTTTCCAGAAGCTCGTCCGTCGAGTCGAGAGTTGCAAAACGGACAAGCCTTGTGCAATCGGATTCTGATCCAACGGAACGGATTGAGGGGGAAATGAAACTTTTTGCCCCCCAGGAAAACCAGTCGGAGAGAGGCTCATTAAGAGCCCCGTCACCGAAGCCCGACGAGGAGGTACCAGAGGAGACGCCCAAGCCGACCAAGATCGACCCTTTGACGCAGCCCACTCCTAGGGTGACAGGCGCGTTTATTGAGACGCCAGCAACAGTCAAAGTCGAAACACTTGGTGAACCCCCCGCAAATCCAGCACCTGGGAATAAGAATGCCGAATCGCAGAGTCATGGTCCTGCGTGTCTGAGTGCGGATAGTATGGGGAACTCCGAAACTTCGCTCGCACAAAGCGTAAAGGATGGCGTCACGGCACGCCAACAAAAACGGACACAGTCATCCAGAGGCGACAGGGTGACCGGGCATTCCTCGTCACTTTCTGCGAGGCGGCGTGCAAGATCGTTCTCGCGAGGGCGCACGCCGCTAACCAACTCAGCCAGACCGCCGACTGTCAGAGACGACCTATTAGAAATCCAGCGAGCCAATCAAATCGATGACTCGACGCTGGACGACATTGCCGATCTATTCATCCACCAGGACCATCTTGGCGCCGCCTTGGGTTCCAAGGGAATAAAATCCGAGACTGGCAACAACGTTAAGCTTGACAGGGAGAAGGAACTTGAGGCATACGACCGCATGAGCCGGTCACTCGAGACCGGTCTCCTGGGCATCCGGAGTGCGAAGCAAGGAATTCAGCGTCTTGAAGACAAGGTGGCTCACGCGGACATCAAGGAGCACCTGCAACAAACAGTGCAACACACGGTTCACGGTGATAACAACAAGGGTGAGTCTTCATCATGCCCTGCTTGCCATAGCGCCCAATCCCCAGCGGATGCAGCGATGACGTACCTTCACCTACCGCTCCCTCGCCTATGGCATCGACGGCCAAACTTCCGGTTTACCCTTCTCGGTCTTAGCCTCTTCTTGTTTTCTCTCTGGTATATTGCAGAATCGTGGGTGTGCTTCCGATATTGCAAACCAGACTACTGTTATCCCGGCACGCCATGCGACTGGTCCGCGGACGACCCGGTTTGGGGCAACGCGATTCCGGTGAAGCTGGACCAGTGGGTAGCCGGTGGGCAAGGCAGAGACATCACACGTCGTCTCCGCCCTGAGTTGGCTGACTGGTTAGCCGACTTGCGGGATAAGATCACTGGGACCGACCTTACCGCTGTCGATACATCCCGCTATAGCTGGGAGCAAAAGCGGCAACATAGGAGGCGGTTGGCTAAGATGGGCCTTAGCAACCATTTTGTCGAGCGGCCAGAGGACAGAGCCATCTTCAGTGGATGGAAGTCTGTCAGGATGGCTAATGAGAGGGCCCGCTTGGCTCAGGAGATGGGGTATGAAGTGGAGCAACATGAAAGCATTGGCGGTGATGAGAGGCTTTGACACGCGAGAGAGTGTTTGTGTTGCGGCATATTTGGTTCAGTTTGAGTTGTGGCAGAGCCGTTGAACTGGAGTTTGGCGCGGTATGCCCAAACCAAAAGAGAGCGGGGCATTCTTGACTGGGTTTGCTACACGACATCTCCATAAGGGCACTGGAGAAAGCAATGTTAGATTCGACAGCATGGCTCTGCGTTTGTGCTGTGGGACGGAAGGAAGGCAAAATAATGTTGATTTTCTGAGATACCACTGGTCTTCCTCGTAGCTACCACGGGCGGTGCGTTTGAGGTACACAATATGATGTCGTTTGTTGTTCGTTCTCTTACGGTGCGCCTGCGCTTAATTGGCCAGCGAAGCAGGACATAGTGATAGTCTCTGGTAATGGCTGTTTCGGCTAACCTCGCTGGCTCGTGGTCTACTCCTTTTCCTCCTCCGCGTTTCCAGACTATCCCTACCCATCAATGCCCGGCACCTTCTTCAGCCCCCCAGATGGGCTCTTTCAGCCGCATCGCTTCTTGCGCCTTCCGCTGCTGCTTGGCCCATGCAACCTTGCCTAACTCCCCCATATTATCCCGTATGAAGTTCTGGACAACTCCTACGTCATAAAACCCATCAGCGTCTCTCAGGCCCGCGGGGGCAAAGCCAAAGGATGAATCGTCCTCCATGATTATTTTCCTCATGGCTGAGATCAAACAAGCTCTGGTTTGGGGGTCCATAGTTCTCGGAACCAACTCCTTGATCAGGGACTTCATCCGCTCGTCATCTCTCTTCAGCTGCCACGTTCTTAGTCGCTGCTCGTATTCCGCCTGGACGAAGAAGCGTGCAAATGCTTCATCCCGAACCATGGCCCGCGCCTCCCCCACCGATGCGCCGGGGCCTTTGCGGATAAATCTACCTTGGGCGCGGAGTTCCGGAATGAACTCGTTGATCCAGCGCCGGTAGACCGGGCGGCCCTTCATCCGTCGTCGGTCATTTGACTTGAGCTTCCTCCGTCCCTGGTCCCCGCCGACGACGCCGGCTTCGGTTGTGTCGTCTTCGGCGTCGCTGTCCGGTGATTCTCGGACATAGAAGAATCGGCAAGACGTCGTGTAGTCAAACAGCGCGTCGACCGACTTGAAAGGCTCCGCCCAGAAGCCCTCGACCTCCATTCCCAGAAAGTGCAGGATCTCGACGGGATCCCGGCTAAGGCACACCTTGGCCTTCTTGCGGTCGAATTTTTCAATCTCGGGTATTCGGAGCCAGAGCGCTTCCTCGTCGACCGTAAGGCCAAAAGGTCTAATGGTGCTTCCGAGGAGATTCCAGATGTCGCCGTGGGCATGCTTGTAGAGTGTCTGTGAAGGGTGTCAATGTTATTGAGTCATGAGTCCTCCTTCGGGACATCGATTCTTACCCAGCAAAGCTGGTCCACGTCAAGGCATACCCGGATGTCGACCTGGATGTACTTGTCTTTTTTCTCGTCGAGGGCAACTTCTGGAGTGCCGGATACTCCATCGGAAGCCATGGCATGTTCGTCCGTGTCTGAAGGCCAAGGAATCGCCAGGTTTGCGGATAATCCATTTGGGTGAACGATGGCATATTTGGCGCAGAGGATGCGTTTCACAACTTCCATCAACTCATGCGGAGCCCTTGGAGTAAAGTCATTGTGGGATTTCGGAAACACCACGCGGCGCTCAAGAGCAACGAGAATGTCGATGTCGCCGTGGTCCTTCTTCCCTGGACCTTCAATCGGCGTCGCAACACAGACGAAGAGCTCCCGTAATGCCGCACCGCAGGCCGAAAGCACGCGATCGTATACCGTGCGGGGCATCCGGGGCGTGAAAGGCGGATCGGGGAGCGAGGCAAAGGCGGAACCGCCCATAATGAAGAAGGTGTTCGTTGGTGATGCTGGGGTGGGGGGGGCCTGTGCAAAAAAAAAAAAAAAAAGAAAAAAGGGCAGTGCACCACGGCAAGAGGTGAGCAATATGGCAAAGGGAAAGAGCAAGGCAGATCTGTTTGAACACTGGGAAGGTTCCTGGTCTTTATATACGGGTCGGCGGGAGGCTTTTCGGGGCATTGCATCGTTTGGACGAAAGAGTCCCTACCTACCTAGGTAGGTACCTTTATAAGAACCTCGTGGAGAGGTTGAAATGGCACCATGGGCAAATCTGAACTAAGAAATATCATTCCTATTTCAGGGTAATATCGTAACAGTCACCGCCGTGGTCGTCTGGGACCGATATTCACACCTGTTCTCAGATCAGAAGTCATTTGAGGTCAGTCAGCCCGGACATGTTTGGGCGAGGCCTTCTTTGTCACTTGTCGTTGTTGCGCCCGCGGTGTGACGCATGGAACCTGAAGCATGATTGGCCTTTGTGCAGACAAAAGTGGGGCACCCGCCAAACGGCCCAAGGAGCATCCCCAGCGACCGTGGGCCTCTTCCCCTGGACTCAGCCAAACCACGGGAGACCACCAAACTTTCAACACAAACACAGCCCGGCAACCGTGGCTGCTCGTGAATTATGGAGAACGGTGCAGCTGCTACGCAGGGGGAGGGCAAGGACCCGTCAGGTTTCCTGAGTGAAATCATTGGGAAGCCGGTCACGGTTAAACTCAATTCAGGCGTTGTCTACAAGGGCAAGTCTATTCATTCATTTCCCCGAGAATGGTAATAATATTCAGCAGGCGTAGGAGGATTGTATACTGACTGCATGTTTTCTCACGGCTCAGGCGAGCTTCAGTCGGTCGATGGCTACATGAACATTGCGCTGGAGAAGACGGAAGAGTATGTCAACGGAGCGAGGAGGCGGAGCTACGGTGACGCCTTCGTCCGAGGCAACAACGGTCAGTGACTGTCCCTTTGTGGTCTACCTGCAGTAGTCTCTGACTGTCATGAATCAGTCATGTACATCTCCGCCGATTAATGAGGGCCTCTGCTGCCCCAGGCAGAATGTTGAAGATGGCCGGTGCTCGAGAAGAGCACATGGGGCTTCTGCCGGACTTTCTCTCCGAGTATGGTCTTGAGAGAGACATCATCAATTTGGGACGGGATTCAATGGGAGCGAAATTGCGGCTTCTTCCATCGTCAGGCTCGAGGTAGCGGGGCGGACAAACACGATAACTGAGCCTCTACGGTTGCCTCGGCGAGCACTGGAACCTCAAGAGCGACAGGGCACAACTTCAGTCACATATGGGAGACATTTTGAGAGCTTTAAGAGACGAACATCCTTGTGATTGTTGGTAAGCTAACTTTCTGGAGCCGAGCTTCTCCTGCCAGTGCTAAATCCACCTTGAATGCCAAGGCACCGCGGTGCGATTTCTCCTTTAACTCCATACCAGTGATTATCCTCCCCAAACTCAGGCGCCAATATAATGCGGAAATCAACCATGTAACATGTTGTCGGGTAAACGATTAATTCCAGGGCCATCCCTCTCAGTCTCGCTCGCCATGAGATTGCCATGCGGGAAGGAAGGTCCGGAGTCGAGGCCGAAAAGAAACAGACAAGGAAAAGCGGAAGGCGCTTAGTCGATAGCAATGCGGCGCGCCTCGGCCCTCTTTGCCTTGGGGACAACAAGACTCAAGACGCCGTTGTTGAGCTTGGCTGTGACGGCATCCTGATCGACGTGACTCGGGAAACTGAAGGTGCGAGCGAACTCGCCGATGGAGCGCTCCTGCACCCAATATTTCTCCGACGACGCCTTGGGCTTCTCCACGCTGGTTGACTCTTCTCCGTTACCGCTTGACTCCTTGGGGGAGACGGCATGCTCTACGCTGTTCTGCTCTCCGTCGTTCTCAAGGAGGCCCGCAGTAGGGTTTCCGACCGAGTAGTTGCGCTCAGTGCGGCCGCGGATCACCAGAGTCTGGGCATCGGTGAACTCGATGTTGATCTTGTTGCGCTCGATGCCGGGGAGCTCGCCATAAAGCTCGTAGGCCGTGTCCGTCTCCCGCACGTCAAACTTGGGGCTGAATGTGCTGACATGCTGGCGGGCACGATGGCGAAGACGCTCATTGCTGCTGCTGCTGCTGCTGTTGTTGTTGTTGTTGTTGTTGTTGCTGCTATTGCCGCGAGCTTCACGGCTGTAGTTGTCAAACTCATCCAGTAGGCGGAAGAGCGGTGTGAAGCTCAGGTCTGAGTCGTACAAGCCGCGGGTCAGGAGGGCCATTTTTGCGCGTGTTGTTGTGAGGTTAATGGACGAAACTTGGTGTGGCTAGCTGTGGCGATGGCTATGTAGCGCGTGCAAGTGTTCGTGGAAGTAGTCTGCAAGATTGCATAAATCGGCTGTGGGAGCTGCTGCGACGATGTGGATTGTGTCTGCGAGAGGAGAGTCGAGCAGAGTCTGGGAACAACTGGGGAGCTATATACAGTTGAGCACACCGGAGGCGTCTTCGACAAGCTCCACGAACCATCATTTTCTGGGGTGTAGGGGACGTTCTCAGGAGATTCTGGAATTCTCTAGCACTTGTTGGGTGCTGCGAACCCAGAGCAACCTCGTGCGCGTGTATGAAGCATCACGAACACGAAACCCTTGGAAACTTCCAGAAGCATCCACCAACCGGCATCCCCGTCTTACGGATTCGCGACAGACGGCAACTTGCTCATTGACACCAACAGCTCCGCGTATCGATCTGATCCGTAAATTGACGGCAGTGCAGGAGCTGGAAGGTCTGGGGTTGGCAAAACTGGCCGGTGCCTGCCAATTGCTTCTCGACGCGGCACTGCTGATAGAAGGTGGGTCAGTCGTCGGGCGTCGCCGCGTCGCAGCGGGAGAAGCTCGCAAAGACGGGGAGCTAAGACAGATCCGTCAGCCAGCAGTGGGGCAGGTCGATCACAGACTACCACCTACCTACCTACCTACCTAAGGTACCTACCTACATACCTACCACCTCTACCTAGGTAGGTATGTACATACAGACTACAGTAGGTAGGTACCTGGAGTTACACTGCGGGTTCGTCTTGTAGCGAACTGTTCGGTTTACGAGCTCAGTTGGGTTCACGTTCATACGAATGGCCAGGAGACCTTGACATGAGCAAAGCACGATGATAGATAAGGTACCTTCATGCCAACACTAACCGCCCGGGGTTCTACCTCGCCGGGACTGCGGCAGGTCAACGCAGTACCTAGAATCCCAACCCTAGACTAAAAGCCAGAATCCTCCCCCTTCGGCCCACTGCGCACCCTGCCGGGCCTGCCCACCGCATTCTGATTCGCATCTGGAGAACCGGACGCCCAGCGGTAGCCTGGCAGCCCCTTGGCACTCTTCACTGCACGCGCAGTTCCAATCTTAACAACGCTTAGCGCATAGTGGGATACCCGACCGTGACGGGGACCGGCATCCGCATTCCAGCGGCGCCCATCGGGGAGACCATGGGCGGAAACATACTTCCGGCTGGGCTTTGCGCCCTGTTGAACAGTCCAATCAGCCGCCTCCCGACCGACGGCTCAAGTTCTGTTCCGTCTCGCGCGATCTTGACCTCCCGATTCGAGTTCCACGGGTTCCGGAGCCCTCTTGTGCGGTAGAACGGGAGACGCGCCGTCGACAGCCACTCGAGCCGGAATGGCTTACCCCAGGCCTTGGGCTCTGACGTACTGCTGTCCTGGCCGCTCCGGACACTGCCCGCATCCCCTCCCACCGACCCGCCGGAACCTTCGTCGTCCTGCCCGCCATCGGAACCAGCCTTGTCGTCCACGTCCGCTTCCCAGAATATTGTGCCGCGCGCCGAGTCGTCAATGATGCGGCCCTTGGGGGCAAATTCTGTCGGCTCCGTCGGTATGGCTTTAGGGAGGTCCACTTCGCTCGCCGGCTGCGCACTGGGTGCGAACTCGATGGCAGCGGCAGGATCCTCGTTGACAGCCGACACCATGCGTGCGTAGCCAAAGTATTCGCCCGACTTGTTCGCCGAGAAAACGAGGTATACGTTGTCTGACGTCTGTTCAGATGGAAGTATGCTGTTAGCTTTGACCCTCACCCCTTCGTTTTCCACATTGAGACGTCCAAAATGTATAGGGTGCCAGTACCCACCTTGAATGCTGAGTTCAACGTCTCTTCATTGTGTGACTGCGTGGCCCAGGTGCTCGTGCGGACACTCAGCTCGAGGTCTTCGACAGTTAGGCTCTTGAGGACGAAAAACCGATCCTTTTGCATGGACCCGCCATCCACAGGAGGGTTCCCCGCCATTGCTTCTGGGGTTGCAGCGGCCGGCGGATGAGCCGTGGCAACGCCGTTCTCTTTGGCCTCGTCGCCGTCGTGCCCCGAGGCGCTCGCTTCTTGCATGCCTCCAACCTGCGGCGCCGATGCCGCCGGCCCCGTCGGAGCCGTGACCCCCGCGGGCCCTTCCACCGTGCTCTTCCGCAGCCTGCTGACCAGGCGGACAGTCATGAACTTGGAGTCATGTAGTTTCCGCTGGGCCGCCGAGCAAGACTGTTCGTCCTTGAAGTTCGCAAACGCACAGTTACTCTTAGAAATCAGGAAGAGAGATTCCAGCCCTTCCGTCTCCCTGCACACATGGTGAACCAGGCCCATCAGGTCTGTCTGCGGAGGAAGATTCCCAATCCAGATTGCATGCCCTATCGCGGAAAATGTCAGCTCTCAGCTTCTCGCGTAGGCCCCAACTTGCCCGAGTTGCGACTTACCACTCTGCCGTGGCTTTCGCGGCGGTCCGCGAACGATGTTTTGGCGGGCCCCAATTGCTCCTGCACAATACTTAGCATCATGGTCCTCGAGAATGCCGACGCATTGGGATATACCATTGCTCTGGACGCCGGGCGATGTCGGCGTCGCCTCGGGGCAGTCTGGCTGCGGTAGCGGTAACCTCGTGTCCTTGTGCGGATGTGGGTTCGGTAGCCCGTACTGCGCGAGCCCGACCTGCCCGTGAGCATGGGGGGGCTGGATAGGGAACGCCGGTCCTGTCGTGTAGTAGTACTGTGCCCCGGTATGAGGTGGTTGATTCATGACGACCGGGCTCGGATAGTAGCTAAGATCGTGTCTCGACGGCATGGTGGTAGGCGGCTGTGGGGACAAGGGTGTCTGATAATACTGCGCCATATGAGCCTGCTGCGGGAGGTAATATTGCTGCGCCTGCATATGACCCAGGGTATGGGGTGTTCCAAAATGCGTAACCGGCATCTGAGTCGCCGGAGTGTATCGCTGCGGGCTGTGGCCGTACGGTTGCGGTCGATAATGTCCCTGCGGCAGGGAGTGCGCCATGGCGCTCATGTCGAAGGGCACCGCTCTCTGTTGATGTGTCATGTCGAACTGCGTCGTAAACGCATGCTGGGGGCCGGCAGAGTGTTCGTGCTGTTGCGGGTGGGAAACTGCGTAACCCGTTGTATACTCGGGAGAGGCGTAGCTTTGAATATGTGCAGATGTCGGCGGAGCAGCAGTGGCTGCGTCCTGTCGAGGGAGCTCGGCTGGAGCACCAAGTTGAGCTGCTGTGTCTCCCATAGGAACGCTGGTGCTTTCCGCGAGTGAGTCGTCCCAGCTCCCCCGTGGTAGAACGTTCCAAGACTCGATGTCAGAGGCGTTGATGGTCTGGGTTCCTGGCCTTTCTCGTCGTACGAGGATCGTTCGAGTTTGCGAAACGCACCAGCAATCGAGTAGCCTCGTCCTCTGTGGCCGTTACGGATTGTGGCCGTTACGGATTATAGCCGCCGAGTTTTCTGGAGGTACAGTGGCAAAACGAGCCCAAGGATAACTGGAACGAAGAGCGGGCGCAGTTACGGTTTTCCTTGCTTGTTGAGCCGCTGGCGGGGGGGCGGGGGGTGGGAAGAGAATGTGTGATCAAGGCCCGGTATGCGTGGAGCAGCTGTGTCCCTCCTGAGACGGGGCTGGAGGAAGATGAACGAAAGAATTCAGAAGAAAATCAAAGGGAAGGTGGTACTGGGTAGTCAAGGTTGCGGAGAGAGCAAAGCACCACCACCTCGCAAGCCACACGGCAAGTCTTCGCCACGTTTTGCACCAGGGGAACTATAGAACGAGTCGGAGCAGGCCCGCCCCGCGCGGCGGCCCCCCCCCCCCCTACTCCGGAACACCTGGTTTTGACAGGCTATTGCGGGATGTTTGTCGGCCGAAGCGCGAGGTCAGGTGGAAGAAAGTTTATGAGCAGTCAACAGGGTGGAGGACAAGGAGCCGGGCACACTTAGCGTGACAACCGGGGGAGGGGGGGGGGGGGAGGTGATGTTATCGAACGAGTGAGCCGGAATACCCTTTACCAACGCAGACAAGTAACGGGTCTGGCCCAGACACGTATAGCGTGTATGTTCGATGAAGAAAGGAAAGGAGCAACTCGACACTAACGACCGGTGGCGTAAAGCACGAGGCGGCGAAAACCGGTCTGATTTTGCGTGTCGAATATCTTCAGCACCGGTAGCTTTCTCTTGATTTGGCCAAGGCAGCGCGGAGGAGCATCCAACCGTCTGGCTGCTCGGGGCGAAGAAAGTCTTGGATATGTCACAGATCTGCGCCAGGCTCGGGTGGCCAAACTGAAGAGAACAGGACCGGTGCTCGAGGGAGGCAATGGCGGGTCAGCAACTTCCGACGTCGACCAGTGAAGGGGGGTTTTGTGCGTCTAGAACCGAGTGGGACGACGAGACCCGGTCCGGGGCCACGGCAAGCAGCCCTCTGAGCTCCGTCGAGACGTGGCGGGATTGGTCAAACGGAGCGGCTGGATTCTGTGTTGATTTGAACGGTTCCAGACGAGGGTTGCGTGGAAAGATGACCCTCTTCTCTTGGCAGTAGCGATAGACGGGGAGGGAGAGAGCAGAGTCTGAGAGAGACGACTGGACAAGGGGATATTAGGTTCTTAAAGAGAAGAAAGAAAAAGGTACCGTTCGGTTAGGAGATCGCAGCATTGGCTCGTCCAGGCAGAGCGTTTGTCGCTGTCTCGAGAAGATGTGAAATAACGATGCCGCGCTGTGCGTACAATGTACGGAGGTCTGTCCTAACCATCCATGGATGGCCGGGTCCAGGCGACCGACGGGATGGGATGGTCCGGGGCGGCGAAGCTATGCAGTGAAGGAGCTGGAACAGGCAAAAGATGGTCGCCCGAACGCCAGGTTTGCCACCGAACAGCAGAGCAAGATACTCACCAGGGCCCTAGTCCTAATAAATCCCATTACCTTCCATTTCCCGCCTACATACCTTCAACCTCGGGCTGCTCCCCCACCCGCCGTGGCCCCGGGACGTAGCCATGTGCCACCGAGGAATTTGCTCCGCCGCATCATAAAAGCTAACTTGAATGTGCCAGCGACAATTGGGGCTCGTTCAGAGACCCGAGAAAGCACCGGCAAATGTCCGTCGGGATTAGTTTGGGTGATTATTTATACCAAAGCAGACTATTTTCCCCATTTCATGGCATGCTCGTTGAGCAGGCATCCCCATGGGGGCAGCCCGGTTTACGTGATGACGGTGACCGGTGACGATCTAGGTCCTGCCATTGGCGGCCCTGGCAAGCCCTGTAAGCTTGGGCGGTTGGTTTCTCCCTCAAGGATAGATGCACAGATGCAGTGCCATGATGAAACAAGTCTTTTCCAGCATGCAACATCTTCCTGGTTCACCAGATTCAGGGTTGTGAGAACGAAGGTGGACTCGGCAGAAGTGGGCCTGACCAGGAGCTTGCCGGTTTGGCTACGTCATAGGGCCCGCCAGCATAAGGGCTGGCGTGGTTTTCCAGATCGGCACGATTTCGTACCCTGCGACAAGACTGCGGTGGCCGTAGAGAGTCGAAAGCCATGAGGCAAGTGGATTGGAAACGGACGGGACACAATTCTGCTCGTTCCTGCAATGCCCTTATCTGCGCCCTGGCGCCGGCTTCTCGGATCACTTCTCTACTTGTACGGAGTGGAAGGAAGGGAGGCGGGGGCCTGGGCTCGTGAAATAAACTTGCAAACATGGGACTGTCCATCTGTATGGCAGAGGAGGGGAATTTCGAACGCTCTGCCTACAGACGGCTGCAAACCTTCCTGACGGGCATCAAAGTACGGCTTGGGGCGTTCTTGCGTTCAACACCTACCTCCGCCCCTGTTGAGGCTGTTTCCAGCCCTCGGAGTTTGAAACGAGTCGGCCACTTGGATGAACAAATGGCGCTAAGCTGTGGTGCATTGATTTGGCATGTACAAGAGATGTGCATGTGCATGTGCATGGCAGGTCGATGGCGCATGAGTGCGGATGGAGAATCCCCCTCTTTGGCATGTTTTGTTTGTATCTCTCAGCAAACCACTGAAATACGAGCCTGGTTAGGGGATATGTGCCAATGGCCGCACCGGTCGGCAACTGGGGTCTGGAGAACTCAGCCATTGCTGCAGTGCGGGCACAAGAACCCAAGTGTAATGTACATGGGCAAACCGCGCCTCGTCTCTTATCGCTTAGTCCTTCTTGAGCGGCATCAAGACTTCCTCGATCCCACTCGCAGTGATGACCATCATCTGCAATCCGTCGCCTACTTCGATGTGCCGCTCGACCGCTCCGTCGAAAGCATCCTTGACCAAGATCTCAACCTCGTTACGCATCAGGGGCCGCCGCTCGCGCTCCTGCAGAGCGTGGCCCTCGCCGCTGTTTGGTGTGTACTGATTCTTGAAGTTGACCTGGTTGTCCAGGAATGGCATGATCAGGCTGGCAGCCGCACCGCCAGCGCGGCACTGCTCCCGCTCATAGCTGCCGACAGGGTCATAGGAATATACGGCGCCCTTGCCTTGCTCGTCCAGTCCGCCCAGAATCGCGTATGCGTAGTATGGGAAGAAGCGCTTTTGGTAGAGAATGGTCGACAGCCGTTGCGCACACGCTTTGACGCTCATAGGCTTGCCGTGGCGATACCGGTACATCTTGCAGATGGCATCCAGCCGTTCCTTGAGCGCCTCCCCATCTGCCGCAAACCCCACCACCGAGAGAACGATGGTGGCATCCTTTTGGTCCGCCGTTGTGCCGCCGATTTTGAACAGCTTGGGGTGATGTCTCGAATTGATGCTGTAGCCCGAGGTGAGCCGCGTGTCGCCGGCCATGATGGTGAAATCGGCACCCGCGATGGCGAGGGTCGAGCCGCCATTGTCGGCGTAGCTAGATAGAGAGAGTCAGCCAACTCGCAGAAATCAGAGAGCACAACCAGCCCTGTGTGTGCAACAAGGGTCGGAGCTAAATCGTACGGTTCGAAGCGGTGCTCGCGAGCGCCCTCTGGGGCGTTGAGTCTGGGGGCATCGTTGACTGAGTAGTTTGGCCCATTCATGAGGGGGTTCTGGCTAAACATAGCGGCCATGGTTTCTAAGCGTCGAGCTCCAACGGCCTGCACCAGACTTTCCAACCTCGCGTGATTCTGAATGTAATGCAATCTAGTCGGCAGATGGAGTTGGGCACCTTGGGAATGGTGGGGAAGCTGAAGTTAAGACAAGGTGCGATGGCGGTTGTTGTCAGAAGCTCAAACAATTGAATAACCTCTGGAGGCCAGCCCGCGTCAGCCCTGCAGCCTGAAGCTAACTGCCTGCCCATGCAAGTGGAGTTTGCCAAACCGCTGCCTGACAATCATGGCGCGCTGGTCCAAGCTCTGGTTGATGACTCAGCAGATCCATCTCTCTCCAGGGGCCGCTCACGTACATACACTAACCCGGAGGAGTTAGTTCAAGCTTAGCCAGCGGACTGAACAATTAAAGTTGTCCATGGCAGCTATCAGGGTGTCTTGGGAGTTGGAAATCCCACCACCGTGCAGTGCCGCTCCGCGCCGTGCATGTCCCACCGTTGCTAGCATCGGCACTTCTTCTCGGGGACGACTCCGGATTCCTTTCGGTAGCTCCTCAGGAAGGTTCTTTCAAGACAAAGTTTCGGTACTTTGCCCGTGACTACCATTTATTTGGTTCCGGCGTCCACTGTCCGACCATCTAACGTCGACGACGGCGACGCCATGGCCCGCGATCTCCGGCGCCAGGCGCTTCAGCGGCTTGCTGGGTTGGCAACGGCGAGCTCAACGACATCGTTTGACAAGTCTGATCTCGACAGGCTGTGCAGAGCTACTCCCAGCCGTCAGAGCGCCGCACCTGCTGTCAACGGCCACAATGCCCTGCTCCCTAGGCTTGACGTTGGCCGCGTTCCCATGGTAGATGATCCCCGACGGTTTATGGCTTGGCCAACACTGGAGTTCACAGCATTGGCTAACTGCGGCCATGTGCGTTTAGACTATCCGCGAGTACGAAATTCTCCTGGCCCTCTGCAAGACAGCGCCGTCGCTGCGAACGCCCCAGAGCGCTCAGAAGCTGTCCCGCCATCTCGCGCCCTACCTTATGGACGCCCACGTACAGGCGTTTGCTCCGTCGCCTTTCTTTCGCAGGATCGAGCCATCGCCCACCGAATCGCTGAGTTTTCATGTTACCGCTGCCCTGCTTTCCTTGGGTGCACGCCATGCCGACGTGCGGCAGTTTATATACGACAATATATCGACCTTTCTCAATTCCTGTGCCCGCGCGACCGAGAGCGTCTCCCGTGCCGACGACGACGACGATCCCGGCGCGGTAGAGGATGCTACCCGGACTGCGACCATCGCTATTGCTCTGTTGGGCTTCCTGGACGCTGCCTGTGCTCAGGCGGATTTCTGGAGGTCAGGAGGCCGCCTTGGCCTGGTGACGTGCGTGCGGGATCTTCTTTCGCAGCCTTTCCTGGTTGCCGTAGAGGCGGCCTTCTCCACCATTCGGAATGCGCATTCTCATGACCGGCACATCAAGGAATGGAAACGATGGGTGCGCCACTACGAGGATATTGGCCGTCCGTTGGGGGCTACGCTTCTGCAGCGTAGCTTCATGAGGTTGCTGGTGGCCACCACGTCACTCCTAGTCGCTGAAGAGGACGCCCTACGGGAGTTTCACGTCCTCGATATCATCATGTCTGGCAACGGCCTGCGCCGGCCGCTGACTGCACGCAGCGCTGAGGCGGATTTCCGTTCTGTTGAACTGTATGCCACAATCGCCATTGATCAGATGAACTATTTGGAATCGAGCGCCGATTTTGACAGCCTCTCGCCCGCTAAGCAGAAGCTCGCTTTCTCCGTTAAGGCTTGCGCTTTGATTAGCTATCTCAATGCGTGCACTCTGAACGACGATGCTGCCGATGGGGAAGTTCTCATGGCCTGGCTTGAGGACGCCCTGAGTGATGCTGCAGGCATGGCTGACGAAGAACTCGCTGCGGCAGTACTCAAGTCTATGGCACTGCTGTGCAGGGTGTCACCTTCATACGCCATCAACGTCAGCCGGCTCCTCCCCCGTTTCATTGTCCAGAGCGGTGCCAACAGCCGGCTGGTGGCCGTCGCCTCGAAATCCCTCGCTTTCGTCCTGCAGAAACTTTCCAAAGATGCCGTCATAACCACGCTGTACACCCTTGGCAATGTCTTGAGTCCAGGGAACGATCGGCCCCTCGCCAATGGGATCAACGAGCTCGACGGCCAGGATTCCTCGCATGTCTACGGAGGCAGGCACTCTACCGGTAGCTCCATATCGTTACAGATATCGAACGAAGAAGAATCGTCGATTGTTCAGGGGAACGTGGTGCAAGCAATTTGCGAGATTGCGAGCGCTTCGAGAGACGAGAAGATCACGGGTCTTGCCCAGTCGATGCTCGCGCAAAAGATAGTCAAGCTCAGCAGTCCCCTTGATGCCCGAATCATCACCGGCGCTGCTACCCTGGCCCTTAGCGGTGGCCAGTCCGAATTCCGTTATCTCCTGAAGCGATATGTTGCCGTTGCACATGACGCCGTCGTGGAGAGCAGAGACGGAATACTGCAAGCGGTAAGCTTGTCCATACCAGAAGCTGGCTCTGAATTCTTTAGGGTGGCGTTATGCTGACCCTAGTCTAGATCTTGAGAGCGCGAACCCATATCTCGGCCAACATCCGGCGAGACTCACCTCTGTTTGATATTTACCTAGAACACTTGCTTGACGCCGTCATCTCTCAGGGGGACGCCCATACCAACCAAAGCCATCATGCCAAAGAATCGGACGTGGAATTGGCTGCTCGGGAGATTGCCCAACTGCTTCCGCCCCTCGCCATCTTCATGTCTGCCAACCCGCTGGCATTTGACGAATCATCCGATGACGAGACGCACTCCATGCTTCGCGATGCGTGGTTCAACATTGTCGTCCATGGCTTCACCCCGTCCACTGACCGCGGAAAACAAAACCTCAAGTACCTCCGCATCATGGCCATTCATTCTCCACCTCTAGTGTCTGAGAACCGCGGGGAGCAGGATGAGAGTGACATTGACCTCAACCCAATCCTCCGTAGGGGAGAAAGCTCCGAGCGGGAGTCGTTGCAGAAGAAACTTCTCGCGGAACTGATTCCCACGCGAAGCAACGAGATCAGGGGACTCAGCTACCGCAAAACAATCTTTCTCCAGGCAGCGTGTCTGGTGGAGAGTCTGCGGGCGGACGCCGGCGACTGCACCCAGGCCTTGTCGTATTTCTTGGAGCCCAGCATGCGGCGAGGCGAGGTGAGCCGCACCATGGATGCCATCATGAATGCCGTGATGGACCGGTATTTGTACAAAGCCGTCAATGCCGTCAATCCCACCTTCTCCGCCCAATATGCCGCCGCGCAACTCGCCAAGATATTTTGCAGCTGCTGCCATCGGATAGAGCGAGTGCAACAGGCAGCATTTGGCTGCGCAGATCGCCTGGTAGAGTCCATCCCTTCGGCCCTGTGCCAGCGGTCATCTCTCTTCACGCTTCTCGAGCTTCTCTCGTTGATGTGGTCGAGCTGTCTCGAAGCAGAGACGGATCGATACGAACCGAGAACCACGTTCAAATCATCGAGGGGAGACGTTATTGTCGAACTTTCGGACGACTACCAGTTCCGGCAGCTGACGCTGGAGAGTCTCCACAAGAAGGCAAAGGCGTGGCTGGCGAGGGCCATAAATATTGCACCTGCTGATATCAAAGGACTATTGCAGACTTACCTGTCAGAATTCGACGAGGAGAGCGGCTATGGCCACATGTCTCTCGGTAGATCATTCGCTGTCGAGGTCGGTTCGACCATCCCCTCCACCGACCAGAGACTGTCGTCGCTTGATTTGCTCGGAGACTGCCCCATAAACACGGCTTCCGACTTCATGGCCCAGTACACGACGCGGCAGGAATATCGGTACTCAGAAGCACTACCCGACCAGAGCCGAGAGTGGCTCAGTTTCATGCGCACGGATCGCAGGGCGTCGTTCCTCACGTCTCCCGATAGCGAGAGTGCCGATGCTATCACGGCACTTTCGCACATCGAGAAGCGCATTCTCAGCCGGAAGGCCACGTCGCTCGCAGATGTCAGGGATATCCTCCGCCGCGCTGCGGCCCTCCTCTGCCGCAGCGAGCAGGATGAGTGCTCCATTATTCACTACCTTGTTAGCATCCCTTTTGCCATGTTCACGAAGCAGTCTACCAAGCTCGGCATCTCCCTCTGGCTCGGTGTCATCAATGAGAACCCCAGGATGGAACCGCGCATCTTGGCCGAGATTGTGCAGCGTTGGGAATTCAGCATACAGAGACGACAGGGGCTTTTCAGTCCTTCTATCACGAACCCCGACCCGTTCTACCTCAGGCAAGAGTTTGCCCCAAGCGACAACGCGGCTCTTGCGAAACGGAAGCAGCTTGTCCATAACCTGCTGGCTCCCCACTCCCGTCTTCTGCAATTCTTGAGCAGCCACTACAATGCTACCCGTTTGGGCAGCCCCGACACACACCAGCTTTTCCTCCGTCTTCTGGACGTGACGCTAGAAGCAGTCAAAAGCTCGACGCCTCATCCCATGGCCCGAGAAATCCGATTTCAGTTGATCCTGTTTGGCCTCAAGATCCTCAACACAAGCACGACAATGGGCATCATTGCGCAATACCGCCTGAAGGACCAGATACTCTCAGCGGGTCTCGGTTGGTTTAACGCCCCATCGCGCTGGTCGTTTGGAAGCAACATCCTCCAACTCAAGACTGAAATCCGCTTGATCGAGGATGTCATGGCGGCCCTAGCGGAGACGGCTAGTATCGGTGTGCAATCCACGGGTTCGATTAAGTCGCTTGCCCTCAAGGAGAAGTTGCTCATACTGCTCTTGGAAAGCGAGCACTCAAGGCTGCACGTTTGGGTTCGTCCGGTCGACGCGTCGAGGCCACAGTCGACGTTCCATCACGGAGGAAAGGAAAGTTCTGTTGAGGTATGCATGCTTCCTTGCCCTTCGATCTTGTTCGTTCACCTATACGTTTGCTCATTTTTGGAAATCCATAGGCTGCAATTGCACCTCTCGTTCGGACAGCCTGGGCGCAGAATCCATCCTTGGCCGTACACTTGGCGAGTAGATTCCCGTACCCGCGCGTCCAGAAGGAGGTCCGTTGGTTACTGCTGAACTTCCCTGCCAAGGCCGCAGGGGAACCCGAGGCAGTACCCATTCTCATTGACGGTGCCTTGCCTGACGATGTCAGCTTCCAGCTCAAAGTAAGCAAGCAGTGGTTGTTGACCTAACGCTGCTTTGTTCTCCTGCTGACAATGCACTTAGTATCTGCTGTTTTGGGCTCCGGTGAACCCAATCACTGCCGTGACGCTCTTTCTGCCAGCATATCGAAACCATCCTTATCTAATCCAGTATGCCATGAGAGCTCTGGAGAGCCACTCCGTGGACGTGACTTTCTTCTACGTGCCGCAGATCGTGCAGACTCTTCGGTATGACGCTCTAGGCTACGTCGAGCGCTACATACTTGAAACCGCCCAGTTCTCGCAGCTTTTCGCACATCAGATCATCTGGAACATGAAGGCAAACGCCTACAAGGATGATGACTCCCAAATTGTAAGACATACCGACGATGGAAGGCCAAGATTAAGGTTGTGATGCTAACACGGGCTACCACTAGCCCGATCCCATCAAGCCAACTCTTGACAAGGTCATGGGTCACATGGTCGACAGCTTCTCTAATGTCGACCGCGAGTTCTACGAACGCGAGTTTGCCTTCTTTGACGAGGTCACGAGCATCTCGGGGAAGCTTAAGCCTCTGATCAAGCGCTCGAAGCCCGAGAAAAAGCAAAAGATTGAGGAAGAGCTCCGGAAGATCAAGCTCGAGGTCGGCGTGTATCTGCCAAGCAACCCCGATGGAGTGGTCATTG
The DNA here is from genome assembly GCA_023628455.1 of Chaetomiaceae sp. B2702. Taxonomy (NCBI): domain Eukaryota; kingdom Fungi; phylum Ascomycota; class Sordariomycetes; order Sordariales; family Chaetomiaceae; species Chaetomiaceae sp. B2702. The sequence goes on along the minus strand of JAMAKP010000003.1, from coordinate 580,843 downwards.
GCATCGACCGAAAGTCGGGCAAACCGCTGCAAAGCCATGCCAAGGCGCCCTACATGGCCACTTTCCGCATCAAGAAGAACAAGGGCGGAGTCGAAGAGACTGAGGAAATGCTCGAGGGCGGCAAGGGCAACAAGACGGGCGCGCAGGTGAACACGATAGAGGTTTGGCAGTCGGCTATCTTCAAGGTTGGCGACGACTGCCGCCAGGATGTGCTGGCTCTCCAAATGATTGCTGCTTTCCGAGGCATCTTCCACAGTGTTGGCCTCGACGTCTTTGTGTTTCCGTACCGCGTTACCGCAACGGCGCCCGGGTGCGGCGTCATTGATGTCCTCCCGAACTCCATCTCCCGCGACATGCTCGGCCGCGAGGCCGTCAACGGGCTCTACGATTACTTCGTCTCCAAGTACGGGAACGAGGATTCGCTCCGGTTCCAGCAGGCGCGGAACAACTTTGTCAAGAGCATGGCTGCCTACTCGGTCATCTCGTTCCTCCTTCAGTTCAAAGACCGCCACAACGGCAACATTATGATCGACGACGCCGGGCACATCCTCCATATTGACTTTGGCTTCTGTTTCGACATTGCCCCCGGCGGCATCAAGTTTGAGCGAGCCCCATTCAAACTCACTTCCGAAATGATTGCCGTGATGGGCGGCAGCCCAGACCACCAATCCTTCAGGTGGTTTGAAGAACTTTGCGTAAAGGCGTTCCTCGCCTCTCGGCAGTACACGGAAAAGCTTTCGCAGATCGTCTTGCTCATGATGGACAGCGGTCTACCATGCTTCAAACCGGAGAGCGTCAAGCACTTCAAGGAGCGCTTCGTGCTGGAGAAAAGCGAACGTGACGCAGCCGAGTTCATGAAAGGGCTCATTAAGCGGAGCTACGGCAGCTACTCGACCGGCATTTATGACCAGTTCCAGCTTCTGACAAACGGCATCCCCTACTGATGTGGTCAGGGTTGCTTTGGTTGCGAGCCACCTATTCTCTTGTAATCACCTGTGTTCGGTTGGCGGTACTGTATTGGGCTGGCTGAACTATAGAACTGTGTGACAGTATCTGACATAGACAAGTTATTTCCGAGTTTCCGAACAATATTGAGATAATTCTTGCTTCTCGCCTAGGATATAGTTAGAATACTTTGGCGTTGTTGTTTCTACCAGTCTTCGAGCCTCCACGACGCTCGGTAGGGTAGCCAACTGATCCCCTGGCTGGTGAAAATCGGAGACAGTTTGCCCCCTAACACCTTCAAAGGAATCATCTCGGCTGATCTGTGTCCCTTATCTCCCAAACAACAGCTGGCAGTGGGTCTTTGAGTATGCGCAGGCCATCGAGGATGGCGTCAACTAGGCACTAAACGGCAGTCATTCCCTAACTCGGAGCCATCTGATTGTGCCGCCCAGGTCAGCAAACGATCGGGCCACTACACGGCTCGGCGCTACAAAGCGATCAAGAATTCGGCGGCGGCGGCCTGAACTAGAATCCGGCCGGGTTGTAAGTTCGCGTTCGGCATTGTGCTGGCCCGACCAGCGCTTGGTTTGGGCCAACTATGATCGAGGAGTGGAGAGTCTCTAATTGGTAGCCTGTTGCTGCATGTGAGTTGGCAGGTTATATGTCGCATAGTCCACGTGCACAAAGGCCCTGTCGACGATGGGAACCGATTCGAGGACATATTGCAAACTCTCACTGTTGTCTACTGTGTCAGTAAGTGGCAGGAAAAGACTGGAGATCTTGATAGTAGAGCCGGCTCACCTCAAGTCGTGGCTGTCCTTGAGCGGTGTGCTGGCATCCAACACAATGTCCACTTCGACATTCAGCTTGTCGCCTGCGTGGTAGGCCTGTAACCCCTGGATTTGCTTGATGGTTTTCGCAAACCGCATGGTTAAATAGAGCACTGTGGGAGGATTAGATACGCGCACGGTTGGAGGAAATGCGGAGTGCGATGCGGTTCAGGAGGTAGCCTCACATATGTTTCGTTGGTCAGCTGTGGCCGAGAAGCCGGAAAGATGCCTGATGTGTTCGAACGACGTCTGAGACCAATTGATGATGACGACAAGAGAGAGTATTAGACCACCGAGCGCGTCAAGCCACCAAACCCGGGCGTAGAAGCCGACTGTAGGGGTTTCCGTCTCAGCATTTCGCATGGGGAATCCGGAAAAGGCACGGGGGACAAACCTAAGGGGAAAGCGATAGACCCGGCGTTGAATATGACATCTGGACAATAGCAACCACGTCAGATACACAAGCCACGCAACTGAGAGGACGGATCAGCTCGGCCGCTCTCTTCCACATACCTGTGCTTGCATCGGCGGCTCTGCGTTCTGGTCAGTTGCTGGTCTTGTCTCGCTGCTGTGGGCAAGGGCAACTCACAGTGCCTGAACGCTCGAGTTATTGACGAGCCGGCACCATAGCCAGCATAAGCCTTTTATGACGATGGTACCAAGCATAATCGAGATGGCCGGGATCCCGCTGTTGATCCCGTCAGCGAACGAAAAAGCAAAAGGCGCTACCCCCGGCGGCAACAGGGAGAAGGGATGCGTACAGTTGTATGATATCGCGATCGGGTGAGGCGAGCCGCTGAATAGCCTCCAGGGCGACTTGGACGAACGAGGTGATCATGATGACGGAGAACACCAGCACGCCCAGCGGTTCGAGCCTCCGCCGGCCGACGGGATAACGGTAGTGGTCTTGCTTGCGGATCAACCAAGTAGTGACCCAAACGATGACGGTGGAGAGGAAGTCGAGCACGGCGTCAACCAAGCTGGCGAGCACCGACACAGAGGGGACCGAGATGACGACGGCAAACTTGCCGGCCAGCAGGATAACGTTGGCGGCAAAGTTGACATAGATGGCCAGGGTGACGATGGGCGCGTCGCTGTCGACCACGTCGTCTTCAAGCCAGGGGATTTCGGGCTTGGGATGCCCAGTCTCGAGATCCTCGTCGTCGTCGCCGTCAACTGCGCCGCTGTTAGGGGCACCATCGCGGGCCGAGAACAGAGGGGTGGTCTCGGTGGGGCAATAGATGGCCTTGGGCGTCCGCAGGACCTTGCGGGCGGGTTCCCCGACGGGCGCGGATGACGTCTCCATGATGGTGGCGGGAATCTCGACGCCACGGAAGGCCGATGCTGGCATGTCGTTGTACTCGTTAAGCAGGTCATGAGGCAGCGATGAGTCTAGCAGTCTGTCGATGTACAGGTACTGCTGGACCAGGTAGTTGATGCGCTCATGGTATTTGCGGCTGCGGGAGTAGGGTATGTCAATGAAAATGAGGTGAACGATGGGATGCGGTTGGGGGAGGGTGAGTTCACAAACATGTTCTTGGGCATGGTGGATAGCTCTGCCTCGGTCTTCCAGTAGCGTTCCCAGCAGTAGCGGGGATTGCTATTGCCAATCAAGCGCATGCTGCGTACATTAGAGCTGTTAAGGATGGCGCTCATGCGGCGCTCATCGCGGCGCGACAGTTCATCCTCCGGGCCGTCGCCGAGCGTCTCCTCCTCATCGCGCCCGCGGTGCCTGATCAGTGAAGCTAGCGCGCCGTGGCCAATAGGCGCAAGCGGCGGCTCATCCTGGAGCAAGAGAAGCGAGCGCCGCGGCACCGAGGCGCGCCGAGTTGTGGGTGAATCCATAGCGGGCTCTGAGGTGCGCACGCTGTCCGTCTGTGACACGGTTGGAATGTGTCGCAGTATCACGGCGCGTCTCTCGAACTGCCGGGTCGCGCAAACAGACCTATAGCAGAGCGACCTCCAAAAACCGTGGACTGCGTGGGATGGTCGAGGAAGGTTGCGGTAGCAAAAGTCGTTTTCGAAGCCGCCGTCGCTGTCAACGGTGCTGTGGCAGCGTGGCTTCTTCAGTCACGAGCGAGAATTTATTCCTAACCCAGTGCCACCGCTCGCCGGCTGTCTCCTGACTCGGGGAGGGGGGGACCCACGACGGCGACTCGCCTGTGCGTTCTGCGCCTGGTGAGGCAAGCGCAAAGGAGGCGGACCCGTGCACCTCGCAGCCCTTTGCGGTGCGGCATGTCCCACCACATCCGGCACCCGGTAGAGCTCCGCTTCGGTTGCTCCCCCGCCACCCGCAACGACATCAACCGGGCCCCTGACCCGTTTTTTTTGGCTGTTCCGAAACGGCGAGCGTTGAAACAGCACCGCCAGCTCCTTTCCTGTTTCCCTGACACGTCCGTCCCCCGCTTTCCATCCATTCCTCCGCTGGCCTGGCCCGGCTCAATTACACTGCTCGTTGCAGTTCACAGTGAAATTCATCACTCGGTCCCAATCGTTCCACGATAACCGTTGCTCCGGGGCCTTGAAATATGACAGCGCCAGATCGCAGCGCCAGGGTGCCTGCCGGGTGGAATCTGGAATGCGTTCCATGCCTTACGCAGTACGGAGCACTTCAGTCGCTGCGCCAACTGTTGCCATGAGCCCCACCTTTCTCACCAGCCCCCTTTTCCTGAGGAAGCCCGTTGACAAGTGTCTCTAGAGGCGACACCTGTTTTGCAGAGCCCACATCAAAAACTACCTCAACCTCTCCAACATGAAAACAGTTCACGTGTGTATGTATAATGACATGGAGCCAATGCCGACTTGGCAGCAATGATCGATCCATGTTTCGGTTCCGGCAGGGGCCAAACGGCACGACATCGGATCTGACGTCGCTCGCGAGCCAACCAATCACGGCAGCACCCATCCTTCAAGCTCATGGCGTACATACAACCCAAGAATTAGTGAGGTATGAATCTTGATCTGTGCCTCCCGCTCAGGAGCTCCGGATTGTTACACGCTCAGATCCAACCGCCAAAATCGCCGGGCACAGCTCCTCTACTCGCCGTTCTTGGATCGAGGCTATGTCGCAAAGAACGGCTGCCTCGGCTGCGAGTGGGAGAATGAGCGGCCGTGCGCCAGTTGACTCTTCAGAGGGCAAAAATGAAGAAGAATCGCCCCACCCTGCATCCAATATCCGTCGTCTCTAACGTTATACGAGCCCAAAACCCGCCACCACCTGACAGAAGCCGTGCTTGAAACACACACCTGGAGGTCTAAGTGCCATCGGACCCGGCGTTGTCCGAATAACTATCCACCCGGTGGGATCTCATGCTGGCACGGCCAGCTGGAGGTCGATAAAACGACACGTCCGCCGTGGCCTAGTTTGAGCCGACCGGAGAATGACAAGTTGACCCATTTTCCCGTCATTGATCGCTGCGGTGGTTCATTCGAGTTCAGCTTTTGCTCTTACATAGTAGGTACACGGCAATCACCAAGTTTGAAACTCCCCGCACTGTCCGAGGTGTCGCCTTTTCGGTCTGGCCCAATCCTGCTGGCGTCGGGTACATTTGCACGCCCCGTCGTCCATTCCACGTCATCTCTCGTCGACCGACGATCGCATGCCGGATGCTGCTGAATGTGTAACTTTGAATACCGGTACCTACCATAAACACAAACAAGCCAGTGCCTGGCCATTGGAGGATCTGATGAACCCCCCGCGGTCCGTCTCATCGTGGTGCAGCATGGAATCAAAATGGTGTTATTCTGGCTCACATGCATGCGGCGCGACTTGTTTTGTTCCTGCCTCTCAAGCCAACTTGGCTGCGCGAAAGGCGACGCTGCGAGGCAAAAGCCAGGATTGGTCTGCGGCAAAGCAAGGCATTCGCGGGACAGAAACTCAACGGTTGGCATACAGCAGATTGGTTGATCCAAGGAAGAATACGGGAGGTGGCCAGATTGCCGAGAGAACGCGGGCTTGATGAGATACGAAGGTCGGCAGCACAAAGCTGGGAGCTCAGCTCACTCAGGTATGTACTGTACATACATACCTCCCTACTGCACATACGGGGTTACGGTGGCCGTCTTGAAGTGGGCCGGGATCAGCACACTGTCCCATGGATCTTCCCGATCTTGGTAGGCCCGTCCGAGTTCCTGGCCAAGCCAGACTCTGGCTGTCGGGTTCCGAAAACACGGACCTTGTTGTGGTGTTGGTAGCACATGTCCTGCAAGCCAAAATCCTTACTCCGTACGCAGCGTCCAGCGAGCTTCGTCGGTAATGCGTAGAAGAGGCACGCCCGTTGTTGGCTCCGGCAATGGACTGTATGTAGGCTCAATGGAAGCCCAGGGTTCCCGGTAAGCTCCTGGGAAAGACAGCCATTCGCCTAACATTATCGCGACTGCACAGTCTGAATAATGCAAACTAGACACCTTACAGTAGTTACTTACTCATCACCACCTGCAAGCAAAAAAGCACCAAGGTCCGGACGCGTCCGTCAGCGGGGGGCACGGGCGATCCTTGGCGATCCAGCGGGTTGCCTAGGCCGGCAGGCTGGACCAGCCCCTGGTCGCATAGAGACCACGTCCGGTTTTCTTCACATTTCCAGGTTGCGACGCTTGTCCCTCCCGCGCGGCCCCGCTGTTTGGAGGTCATCATCGGAAACAAAACAACGCATTCCTCGACAGGCATGGCGTGCCTAGTCGCAGAAGGTGGCGTGCCGAGCCTCGCTCAGGTCGGGTTGCCGTGGCTTTTTGCTGTGCCCGCTTCTGTGCTGCCCGGGCAGCCGCCGAGGGAGCTGGGCCAGCACCCTGGGCAGGGGTACGGAAGCCCGAACAGGCAGGGGAGCCTGCCAACGAGAGCCCCGATTCTCGCGGCTGCCCTGTCTCCTCGTTCAGTAGCGCCTTGCTCGCTCCCCACTCCCATCCCATTAGTGCGCCAGTGCGACGCTGGGCCAAGGAAATAAAAATAATTCTCGGCCAACCGCCTCCTTCCTTTCCCTCCTGATTCCGCCCGTGTCCGTCCTCTGTCGCCGGCTCGTTGCTCCCCCCCATCGCCATCGAGTCCGCCAGAGCCGCCTTTATTCTTCAAGCATCACGGCTTTGTGTATAGCCAGTCCGTTTATCTGTGCCCACACAAACCTACTTCGTCCTCCTTTTGACCTTGGCTCTCCGCTGTGCTGGACCCTGTCCCGCCCACCGATCCGCCGTACGTAGGTTGGGTACGCGAGCTCTCCCCTTTCGGCGATTTTCCACAACATCGGAGCACCAGAACGTGGTTTCGTCGCGGGTTCGTGCATCGTTACCTCGACGTCTCCTGACGACAAGCGGATCACCAGCGAACCACGCTGTATATACAGCTGCACCAACCTACCGTCCCGTCCTCTGCCCAGCCCAACGGCCCCCGGCCAACGTTCGCCTCCCGCCCAGTTGCCCGGTCTCCTAGTAAGTACCAGCTCCCCGCCCATTTCCTCCATAACAACCGCCTCTTTTTCTCGCCCATTGCCGGCCCGGATTTGGTTTCTATTTTCGCAACTGGCAAAATATGAGAGGCCCAAGGATCACATGTCCCATCCACATTCGCTCGCTGGCCTCCTTCATTGTCGAAGGAAGCAAAGGTCGCCGGATCGCCGGGTTGGGCTCCGCGCAGGCCGACCGACTTCCGCTTCGGCCTTGACCCATTCGGCCTTGTTTTGGTTCCTCTATTGCTATCCCTTAGATGGATAGTTGTGCACATTGGGTTGGGAACGTTGTGGGCATCTTATCATCTCGTTGTGACGGGCCTCTCCCCGCTTTCGCCATGCTGGACACTCTAGACAATGATCCGAGCACCGTTCCTTGCCGCTGACCAAGTTTTGCTACACAGTTACGCTACCGAGTACCTCGCAGTCAGCGCCTCAATCGCGCCTGGGCCGCTGTTCGCCTAACCACTGACAACCCTTTGTGCCGGCCGCCTGTGCGAAACCGGCTTCTTTGGCGGGTTCCTGCCCATCCTCTCTCTACCCAGGGTGTAGCCTGGCCCGCCGTCGTTCTACATGCCTAGATTTTCGGTTGCGTTCGGCAGGCGGAAGTCGACCGCTGACAACCTGGAGAATGCGGCGGTAAACGGCCCGTCATTTCGCGTCTTAGAACGCACCGAGGTGGTTGGGTCGAAGCCATTTGACGGTGGCGTGAGACTCGCGACAGTGACCCATTCCCTCCACCGGTCGACGGGCTCCGATGTGACGGTTGATGACAACATGTTTGCCGACCTCAAGTCAAACCGGTATGTACGAGCTTGCTTTTCGGTACAGTCGCTTTGAGGAGGCCTTCTCACTAATTGCCGTAGCGGGAGTGGCTCGTCGAACATGACCAAGACGACTCTGACGGATAACTCCTCGCGCCACAGCAACGCATCAACGGCTCCATCCTCTGCCGACACTGGCGGTTCCGATGAATGGCGAGGGGCACAAAAGCAACCGCCAATGGATATCCCCGTACCTCCGATTCCGAAGTCGTCATCCGCCGGGTTTTTGAAAGCTGCCGGCCGTACATTCTCGTTCGGCGGGCAAAAGAAACATCTGCCTGCGCCTCCAACAATAGAGGAGTCGCCACCATCAAGCCCTGTCGCCACAGTGATGCAAACACCTGCAAAGGGACGGTCAAGAGCGCCTACATCGTCGACATCGACCACGGTGACACCTCCCAGGGTTGACAATGACTTTAATTTAGATCTGGGCGGGGATTTCGGAAAGATGCTCCTGGGAAACGATAAGCGAGCCAGTGTTGCGACCGTGAGAAACGACCAGTACACGGGGCAGATGCCGGCACCTCGATCCCTCACAGGCAACCGGCCGATTCAGCCAACCCCAATTCAGATCGATAGGACGACCAATGTCGAACCTCCTGCACGTTCTTGGAGCAGCCAACATTCCAATGATCAGCTGATGGCGTCGTCGAGCCCGTCTCTTTCGCCTACTATCAAGGATATTGCCCCGCCTCCGGTGCCGCGCCACACGTCGCCTCTCCTCGAAAGACAAAGGCCAGGGACTTCGCCTGAGGTCGGACCACGACGGCCGCTGCTTGCACCCCATAAGGGCAACTCGGAAGAGGACGGCGAGGACGAGGAAGCACGGCTGCTAAAAGATTCGCTCTCTACCGTGACCAAATTTATGAGCGGAACAGGCACCTCGAACGCTTTGTCGGTCGCCAGATACCGCAGAAATGAAAGCACTCTGGAGGACGATGGCGACAGTCTGTTTGATTCCAGTCCGGCCAATTCCTCTAAGTATGGTGGCCGCTATTCTGCTCGGAAGCATACTGGCCCACCCGCATCTCATAAAGTTATGACGCCAGCGGAATTTGAGAGGTACCGAAAAGACAAGGAGCGCCAAGACCGGGAGCGAGAGATAACGGGTTTACCTGGCGGCAAGACCGGGGAGAACGAGGACGAGGAGGACAATTACGAAGATGACGAGGATGATGCGGAGAAAGCGAAGCAGCAGGCAAAACAGAGGCGGAAGCAAGAGGCTCACATGGCTGTTTACCGGCAACAGATGATGAAGGTGACTGGAGAGTCCGCCGGCAACGTGCTCCCCTCTCGGCCAAGCCTGCAGATGTCCTTCAGTACCCCGAATCTGCCCAACGCAGCCTCTGGGGCTGGGCCGAGCGCGACCAACACATGCGAGAACTCTGACGAAGATGAAGAAGTTCCGTTGGCCATTCTCGCGGCGCATGGCTTCCCGGCCAAGAACCGCCCGCCAAACCGCTTGAGTACCATGGGGTCGAACCCTAATTTGCGGGCTTCGCAGCAGCTAAGTTACCAGCGGCCAATGTCGGTGGTCGGAGACGTGCAGGGAGCAGCAAACCCGCGTCTTCCTGCATTCGCTAGGAATCTGCCCAAGGACCCCTTCCTCGGCGCGGGGCTCGTCCGCAACTCGGTCCGGGAGAGTTTCGCCCTCGGCGGCGGCACCCCTGCTCCCCCGCAGTCCGGCACACCAGTTCCTCCCGGCGGTCTCATCGGAGTTATCGCCAATGAGGAGCGTAACCGCGCGTTGAGGAGAGGCAGTCCGCATTTGGACGGCCCTAGCCCGATGCCTGGAGCGGCCGGTTTCGACCCCGTTGCCGGCATCCCATCTCATATGATGTATCAGGCTAACACGACCCCCGCGATGCTGTCCCCTGGCGACCAGGCGCAGATTCAGATGACGCAACAGATGCAACAGTTCATGCAGATGCAAATGCAGTTCATGCAAATGGTTGCTGGCCAGAACGGCAATCCTCCAGCCATGCCTGGCGGACCTCTGACATCGCCATCGGTCGGGAATCTGAGCGCCATAGGCGGCCTGTCCCCGGGTTACATGGGCCCTGAGATGCGACACTCGTTCGTCGGTAATGACTCGATGCTCGACTTGCCGTTTGGCCGGGGCGAGGCGCAAATGCGCACCATGAGCATGGTCCAGCCCAGTTCGGCGTCGTGGATTCAACCGACGCAGCCTGCGGGGTTTGCACCCTCGATTCGCATACAGGTGGGAGGCTACGCACCGTCCATCGCGCCGTCGGAGCGCAGCAACATTGGTCTGCCGGGTCGGTACCGCCCCGTATCCCACGTGCCGCCGGCTGCGGCAACGGGCCACCTACGAAAATCGTCAACCATGTCTGGCGCCATTGTGCAGCCCAGCATCTCCGTTACCAAGTCCGGCGGCGCTTCAGACGATGATGACGAAGAAGGGTGGGAGGCAATGAAGGCGAAACGTGAGAAGAAGAAGTCGCTCTGGAGGGCCAAGAAGTCTATCGGTGACGACATCGGCGCATTTATCAGCTAAGCGAGCGTCGGGTGTGGGAAAACAACTATAATTTTGGAATGAGGAGGAACAGATGGGTGGGCAAGGAACTCTAGGGCCCTTGAATAGTGTCATTCGTCGAATGCTTTCAAGGCAAGGCGGCCCTATTGTATATTCTTCCTTTCGACTTTTCAGGGGTCTCGGGGACCAGGATTCGGAAAGTGTGACAGGAGGCTGATTAGGTCCTGACCCCTGTTTCTCTGGTTTGCGAGGAGGATTCATGATAGACATAGCATTTTGATGCGCTAATCTGGTAATACCGATATACAAAAGCGACTCTCTAAACCCCTTCATCATGACCGTTAAACTCCCGCGAATGACTCAAGCATACAGCCACACCCCGGGAGGGGCTTCTTCTCTATTCAATTGACCCCGTTGCCCAGGCCTTCCGTTTCACTCCCATCTCAACAGCAGCGAGGCCCCAATCCTCGCCGTGGTTGTGGCTCCCGTCAATGAGACCGGCCCTCGCTTTGGCCTGCTCGTCGTTCAAGACGGTGAGGACGCCAAAGATGACGGGCACACCAGTGTCCAAAGACACGCGCATCAACCCGTCCGAAACGCTTCCGGCAATATATTCAAAATGCATCGTCTCGCCTTTGATCAGCACGCCAATGGCGATGATGGCGTCGAAGGGTCCCGTGGAAGAAGAGGCAGTGGGGAGAGCGGTTAGGTCGGTGGTCGAGCTACCCAGCAGATCCCCAGCTGAGCCGCCGTTGCCGGCTGACGATGACTGCACTTGTGAAGCCGCATACATGCTGTTGGTTGGGGGCCATGGTGAAAGGTTGTCAGTGTGTTTGTGCTTCTCGCCGGGTCCAAGGCAAGCGATTTGGAACATAGAAATGGATACTGGTACAGAAAGGGGCCAGGCAGGCAAGAATAGAGCCGCTTGACGCACCGTTGGACGGCAATGGGCAACTCCCAAGCTCCTGGGACAGTCTGAACCACAATGTTTGACTGCTTCACGCCACATTCTTGGAGCTTGATCTTCGCGCCAGCGAGTAGGGGCTCGATGATGCTGTCATTCCACCGCGCGTGGACAATGCCAATGCGCAGGTTGCTGCCGTCGTGGAGCTGCGGAGCCGGGCCTTTGTTATGCATCTCGCTGGGGAGCTCAAAGTCGAAGAGTGAAAAGTGTGCCGTAGCTAGAATTCTTCAATCGGGGAGTGAGTTGTGTAGTGCAGCCACTGTTGGTTCTTCGGCTTCAGTGAGGTCGCGGATAAGGTGAGGGGCATGGAGGGGCAGGGTTGCGAGTTGTGCCCCACTTCATTGCCATCCCATCCCGCAAGCTGCTTAGTAAGTTTACTCGCAGCCCCTGACCATTGTCATCAGCTCTTTCCTTCTCTCGAGCTTCTGCTTGCTCCTTCCATGAGATTCAGGTACCTCTCCAAGGCAACCTGGGATTTGCCCGAAGCGATTAGAATCCTCTTCAGTTTCTACCGCTTACGACACCATCCAGTCTATCTCCTAGCCAAGCCGTCCACCCAAGAATATCACTAAACCCTCCCACGCGTTGTTGCCATGGTGATCGCAAGAATCCTGTGTACCCCTTTTTCCACTATTTCTCTTGTTTAATTGTGCCCATGAGTATTTTTACATGTGCCACCACGCATGCCCGGAATGCCGATTTTACCTCTGTCTGAGAACACCGTCCGGCGACTGGGATCAACACTTGTCATCACCAGCCCCGTGCTCCTTCTAAAGGAGCTGTTAGACAATGCAATTGACTCGGGAGCCACCTCGATCGACGTGCTTGTCTCGCCCAACACAGTGGACAAGCTTGAGGTCAGAGATAACGGTCAGGGCATCAGCCCTGACGACTTCGACTATCTTGGCCGCCCCGGTCACACGAGCAAGCTGAGGTCACTCGACGAGCTCGGCACCCTGGGAGGGGGTACGCTAGGGTTCCGTGGCGCTGCATTGGCGGGTGTAAATGCCTTGGCTACCGTCTCACTGACAACTCGATTGTCTACAGAACATGTCGCGACTGTCATCTCGTTGGCGAAAAAAGGAGGCGTTGGCACACAGCGACATGCTGGCGCTCCGGTCGGTACCACCGTCACCGTGACTAACTTATTCTCGCATCTGCCTGTTAGGTTGCAGGTTGCCGTAAAGGAAGCGCCCAAGAATCTGGCCAAAATGAAGGACCTTATGCAATCTTACGCACTTATAAGACACTGTGTGAAGCTGCGGTTCACAGTCCTCAAGTCCCCCAACCTATCGTGGTCTTACGCCCCAGCTCCTAACGGCGGTGTCAAAGAAGCGGCCATGCAGCTTTTTGGCACTGAACTTGCATCCCAGTGCACATTTGAAATATTCCCAAGGCGAGAGCCTCCAGGGGATAACGGACTTCCAAAGGCCCAGAGCAATCTCTGCCCGTCACCCGAGCAACAACCAGGCCTGGTCTTTGAAGCACTCTTACCAAGTCCTCAAGCCGACCCCCGGAAGATTTCCGGGGGAGCGTATCTCTCCGTGGACTCTCGGCCAATTTCACCCGCGCGAGGAACAGCCAAAAAGCTCCTCCATATCTTCAAGAGACACCTGGGAGACCATTTCGCGCTGAACGCGCCCAGAGACCCATTCCTCAGACTGAATATTCGGTGCCCGCCGGGCAGCTACGATGTCAATATTGAGCCATCAAAGGATGATGTTCTCTTCAAGGAGGAAAATCATGTTCTCAATCAGCTCGATGCTTTCATTTTCCTCATTTATTTTGCCTCGGAGGACCGTGACTCGCACCGGCCACTCGCAAGTGCGGTAGCCGAAGATGATCCAGCACTTGCTAAGGCGGGCCCTGGGGCACCTGGCCCCTACTTGCCGCCACAGGTGTGAAGACCCCTAGATACACATGTTAAACTCTGCTAAAATACCAAGGTCCCGGCTCTTTGGAGGGTCGACATGTCTTCCGGACTTGATGGCATGAGCGATGAAAACGAGGATGACAATGGAGGTGGCAGTGGCAGTGGTCGCCTCTCGCAAGAAACCCGATGGAGGACCGAGGAAGGGATACTCACAAATCTTGAAACCGACTCTGATGAATGTAGCCTTGGCCAATCCGCAAACGAAGGGTTGAATCCGTGGTCTATTGCCAAACTCACCGCCACGAACCGAAGGGCTGAACCAGCGGCCAAGAGTCTCGTGCCAGAATCTCGAGAGAAGAACCACCCACAGTCCTCGGAGTGCGGCGCCAATGATGTATTCCACAGGGGTTTACTAACAACTGCACGAGAAATACACCCAAGAGGTAGATCGGAGCCTCAACTCAGCCACCAGAATAGAGTTGAGAACCGGGTATCACAAGGGCGGCGTCTACAAGACGTTCTTGGGCACGCGCCTCACAGAGCGCCCACTCGTTCCACTCGGCCACCAACCCGACATGGCCAGTCCGGCGGCAACCAAGGGCTTCGAAGTCCACCATCCACATCATCCTCTCGTGGACACGATCGCGATGGGTTTGGTCAAAGAGAGCGTCCCCATACACGACGCGCGGCAGGCTCGGACCATTTAGCCCAGTCCCAATTATCATTTGAGAGGGCGAGAGAACAGCGCGGCCACAACGAGTCTGGCCATGCGGTCAACCAGCCGCCACTTTTGCCTTCTCGGCCGAGCCGGCACACACGACGGTTGACATCGGCGCGTCGGCTAGACACTGAAGAAGCGAACCTCATTATGCCTGAACCTGCAGAGGTTAACCTCCAACCCGCGGGAACCTTCTCAGAGGCATCACTACCTCGTGGATCCCTACCACACAGGGTTGCTGGTACTGCTGGAAACTCCTCAGAAGCCCGCGTGAGGGAATGGTTAAATCAGCCATCACCTCAACGGAACATCCTGTCTGATGACCCAAGGGCACATCTCATCAAGCAGCAATGCCTCATGACACGAAATCCACAAAAGAAGCTTAAGCGATTGAAGACGGAACAGCTGCCCCTCGAGGCGATCCCGCGGGATTTGCAAACGTGCACTCTGATGCTGATATTGAAGGCCGATGGGCGCGGTTTGATACGGCTGCTCTCCGATGCTTCTCAATTCGACCCTTGGTTGGCTGACGGAAGGCTGCGAGGTGCTTTTGAGGACGGAACTGGGCGGCCCGAAGACACAGCCACGTTGGTCGAGCCTCTGTTGGCGCGAATTGGCCACAGAAACACGGCGATGGCCTGAGTGACACCGACTTTATCGCTTCGAGGACAGCGGGCGGAATTCTGTGACGCGGGGGATTTTTTTGGAAGCATACTCTGAGTGGAAGGTCTGTTTACTATTTCTGACTTGCTGAATCCCTTGCACACGCCCACCGTATTCGGCCGTGTCCTGAAAGGATCGCTGCCTGCATGTCGCCAGTTGCACGCAGCTTATTTTGTAGTCCACGCACGAGCCTGGCTCACGAGCGAGTTCTCATTCGGACATGGTCCAACGCAGAGAGCGAGAAGAGGCGCGTGGAGTTAGAAATAATGCAGTTGTGTTTCGAAAGGGACTCATCTGGCTGTCTTGGGCGGTATAGTCGTATGGCACAGCGTGCCACGTTGCTCGATACATGTGCATAGCTTCCGTACGTGTTGACCATGCCGGTGAATTCTTCAGCGGAACAGGGCAGAACTCGCTAGCTTTGGTATCCAAGCTTCCCGGTTCCATGTGGATGATCGACTGAAGAATCCAGGTGGTGCCTTGGCCGAACCCTTACCTTACTACTCGTATTATGCATCGGTTGGTAGCAGCCTTTTATCTCACTAACCTTGGAATCTATAGTTATGTAACAAGCTTGGCCAACCATTTGGGTGCGAAGAGCGAATCTCGGTCGGGAGTCGGGGTGATACAGGCTGAAAACGGCGAAATCCCAAGCCGAGCACTGAGTACTGCCCAAGGTGCCGGGGTTGATGAGTCCCGTCGACACGAGCGCGCATGCAGATGACTGCATCTAGTAGTTGAGGCTGAGGTGGGTTTCGCAAACGGGGTTCGTGCCGTTAGAAACCGAACCAGCTTTGTCCTTGGCTGGTATCTATGTATAACAACCGGCTATTGTTAAGGTGGTGACAGCGCGCGAACCTTGCAGCTCGTGAGGTCGGCGGCTGGTGTCCCGTTGATTCTCGTGTTGGGCGGGCGGGTGGAACTACCTGACGACTGGATCGAGCCGTTCAGGCTCTCCACTGTCACCCTAAAAATCCATGATCCCAACTCCAGCGGACGTCATGGCTTGGCGTCACCCAGCTCAGCCCCACAGAACCGCGCCGGTCAATAGACAGCGCTGATCCGCAGCACAATCAGTGGAGCTGCGGGTGTCGCTAGGCTCGGGCCCACTGTCACCGCCTTAGGTTCTCCATCCATCATCGTTCCCAAAATCGTCTCTCGGGACTCCGCTTACTCTCTCGATTTGACGAGATCGAGGCTGCCGCAAAACACTCCCTCTTGCTCCCCGCCATCCTCTGGATATTGCGATTGCGCTTCTGCTCACGACGCCTAGCCAACTCTGCTCAACGGCGCCGCGGTCCAAGGAGTTTCGTCCAAAATGCCCAACAAGTAGGCCGCTGGCTTGTGCTTGTCGCTCATCCGCTATTCTCTGTAGCAAACTGTCGCCGCTCATTCCGCACGAGCCTCGAGTCAGCCGGCCGCCGACGCCTATTGCCATATCCCTGGCTCGATTCAACCATGCCGACAGTTCATGCTTCTGGCCTGCCGTTCCCCGAGCCCGAACCCGAGCTATGCGGTGCCCACCGTAGCGACCGCCGCGGTGGGCATCAGCCTTCCGGTCGTGCCTCCTGCCGCCCACCCTATCCGGCCGTCACCAGCCCGACGACCCGATCATACGCCGCGGCATTTCTCAATGCTGTCGACAGAAGACGCCTGGGTCTTTGGTTATCTCCGTCGTCGATGTTCACCGCCCTCACTTGGCTCGTCTTCGTGCCGTGCGTGGTGCTGCGCCCCGCTGCCGCCGCCGCCGTGTCCTTCGAGAACTGCCTATCCGAGTCCTACATCAACAATGTACCTACGCTGCTGCAATGGGTGCCTCTGTGGGTGGATGCCTCGTTCGACGCGACGGATCCCAAGCACACCCTCCGTGTGACCATGTGGGGGAATGTGACAGGCGCTTCCACCAACGTTACGCTGCCGCCTCCCGGGAGTCCGGATTGGAAAGACCCGAGCAAGACCGACGGCAAGATCCTGGGCGAGCCCGAGCCAGACGTGCCAAACCCCAAACTCACGACGCTCCATAGCAAAATCGACGTTCTCACCTACGAGCCCTGGAACGACAATACAAACTTTTGCAATACATCGCTAGTGAATGCCTCATGCCCCCTTGCACCGGTCTTTGTCGATGCCAACTCCAGGTACGCTTGCTGTCTCGCTCCTGCAAACCAAATGGCTGGATGTCTGTTGGTTAAAGCCTCGGTTGCTGCATGGATTCTGACTTTCTTTGGGTTCCCAGTTCCTTCCCATATGTTCTGCCGTCCGTGATGATCAGCAACGACCTCTACTCGTCCTATGCATTCTCCTCTTTTACGGTCACCTTCATCATCCTCTATGGAGATGCCAGGATCACTAACATTGGGTGTGTCTCGGCTGCCGTGACGCCTGACCTGGGGAACTTGGCGTGGTTGCTCAGATTCTTGCCTCTCCTTGTACTGGTGTTTGTGGGCGCCGCCACGGTTTTCGCCGGTATCTTCAGCCCGTGGGGTGCCGCTGACATATTCCACTGGAGCTCCAACTACGGCCGCGACCCCGACCTGCTCCGCCTCGTCACGCCTGGTTTTGGAGACTGTCTACAGTACATCCAGTTTGTCGTCCTTACCGGAGGACTGACCCTGAACTACCCGGGATTTTACCAGCCTATCGTCAGCCAGGCATCTTGGGCGGCGCTGATGTTCAACCAGAGCTTCGTGAGCAAGGAACCAGGGTGGATCAGCGTGCAGGATGGCATCTACGTCACAAACAGTACTTATGGTCTGCAGAAGCTTGCCCAGCTGGTTGGGATGGGTAACGTCGACGATATTTGGGCAGGCATGATGGTCTGGGTGCTGGCCATTATAGCTGGCATGATTGTGCTTGTCCAGGCTGGGTTCCTCGCTCAATGGCTCTACCGGTTCGCCAAGAAGATTCCCGAGGAAGATCTCCGTGCTAAGAACATCCCCTTCACACTCGGGAACGTCATCAGGATCGTCCTCAACTATTTACTGCTACCCATTGTAGCGCTGTCAACGTTCCAGCTAGTCGTTGCCAGCGGTTCACCGGCTTACGCCGTCGCATTAGCGGTCGTGACGCTGATCCTTATCATCGGATTTGCAGCTTGGCTCCTCTATCTCATCGCAACTACAAAACCGAGGGCGTTTTTGTTCGACGATCTTCCGACTTTGCTTCTCTACGGACCTCTGTACAACACGTACTCTGATGAAGCAGCCGCCTTCACACTAATTCCAGTCCTTCTCACGTTCGTCCGCGGCATCGCTATTGGGGCTGTTCAGCCTGCTGGAGTTGCCCAGGTGGTCCTCCTCGCCATCTGCGAGGTCATTCAAATCCTTACACTCCACGCATTCCGGCCCTTTCACTCTCCGACGTCCATGAACGCCTACCACACACTATTTTCTGCACTTCGCCTCATTACGGTTCTCTTAATGGTGGCATTTATTCCATCTCTCGGGGTCACGGATGGTCCGAAAGGCTGGATTGGCTATGCCATCCTCGTCACTCACGCCGGCGTACTCATTCTCGGCTTCCTCCTCAATGCCGTTCAGACAATGGTCGAAGTACTGGCCCGAATGCTTGGAGCCGGTGGCGATGATGTTCGCGGGCAGTCGAGGGGCGCTTTGTCGAAGATCTTTGGAATGCGGCAGCTGTCAAGGCGCATGTCGCGACGTGAAAATGGCCCATCTAGGCATAGCCAGCTGTCTAGCTCAGCGATGCTGGATGCCGACGAAGTGTCCAAAAATGGATACATCATGCCCGGCGGTCGTTTGCGGAGCGAATCCGCCGGAAGCATTGGGATGTTGATGCATCGCCGCCAAAGAAGCTCGTCTGTTCTGGACAGCCTCAGCCTCGATACCCCAGCCCGCAATATTGACAGCGGTGCAAGCTCGTACACCCCGACTACCTTGGGCGAGGCGAGCACCTTCTCCTACTTGCCGTCACCTAAACACGTCCTTCGTCACCAGGGCACCTTTGGGATGCAGACGCCCGATCCCTATTATCGGCCGCCGAGACAGCGACGTCCCACTTTGGAGACGCCATCTTCACCGTCCTCCAAGACGGCTGGGCCATGGCGGACCGGCGAATGGCCCCAGAAACGCCTCAGCCAAACCGGAATCGGCACACTCGGGGACCCTGCCGAGATTGGCGCCCAAATATCGAGAGACGCCACGCCCGCACCCTATACCGTTCCTTTTGCCCCCCGGGCTGACTACGCAACTCGCGAGGTCGATTTCTATTACGGGGTTAGAGGCGAGCGACTGAACTCGGACGCGCCCAACCGTAAGCTGAGAACTGGACCTGCTGACCCGACCAGGCCAATAGCTTCTGCTACCGGCTGGTTTTGGGGTATGTTTGGGAAGAAAGGGAAAGATAAAGGGAAAGGATTTGAGGTTGTTCGGAGCTCCCGTATGCCCCCCGCTATGCGTGCTGGGGGCGGCGACTACGAGGACGAGACCGTTCCAGAAGGTATTCCGGTGGCTATGGGCGTCCTGCGGAACGGGCCGATCGAGTCTGACGACGAGGATGAGGGACGGCGGAACAAGAAAACCCGTCCCGCACACGGATCATCACCGGAACAGGAACCGCTCAACAGCGGGAGGAGATCCCGGGAGGACAGCGCAGACGACTTTGGCACTGCAAGCACACCTCAAGTCCCAATCCTGTCGGCCGATATTACTACAGAAAAAGGTACCAAGGTGACTGACAGGACGTCGCAGCCTGGCATGGACGGTGACCTGCAAGTCCCTCCGGACGTTCCCCGGAAGAGCTCCAAACGGCATTCGTGGAAGGGGGAGGCGCAGTTACAACAACCAGTGCTGGATCGGCCGGTGAATCTCGCTCCGTCTACGGCAACTCCATCGCGATTGCCGTTTGAGCGAACCCCTTCGCAGAAGAGGCTCTCGGGTTCGTCAGCAGGGCTCACCGATGAATTCATTCAAGTCGACCTGCAAGAGTCCAACGGCAGTACGCCGGCCGGCTACGGGTTCGTCAACCAGGGTAGTATCAACCGGGTTGACCGCGAGATCGACCTCTTGGGCAGTTCTGCTGAGGTGGTCGACGAGAGGAGATAAACGACTCGGTGGTCACGGCACTTCCCCGTTGTTTTGGAAGGCCCTGTCTGCAGGCGATTTCCCGCGTTTTCTTTTGTCCGTCTTGCTGTTTCTTCATCTTGTGTCTTACTCCCGGGTTTATTTGAAGTGGTGGGTGCAAACTTGTTCATGTATGGTGGTGATCTCTAGTAATCTAGGCTCGCATAGGGATTTAGGTCGTGGCCGAAGGCTTCACATGGACCACTTTTTCTTTTCCTCTTTTCTCGTGTCTAATGGGGGGACATGGTCTGCCTGGTTGGCTTTTTGGGTTTAAGTTGCCTGGATATCTAGCGACGGCGCATAAAACGGGGTTTGTGAACGGGCGGTATTCGGATTGTGCTTCTGGTCAGCTCGTTTTGGGCACACAAATATAATATTGTCTTGTACACAAACGGTATATTTAGAAGGATCAGGACGGACAAGGCCAGATGTTGTAACGGGCAATCGAGCAAGGTATTCAGGAACAGCCAGAATCATACGTTCTTAAGTATAAAGTTCCTCGTTGGTGGCAGACGTTTGTTGAAGAGTGTCGTTTGGGTATCTGGTTGTTCATGTGTGGTTTCGTGAATGAATCGTCAAGCATATGTCGTGAAGGAAGGAGAAAAACGGCGCGCCAGCAATCCCATCCACCGTCCTACGCCAACCTCAAAACCTAAATGCCGGTGAGAAATAGGAGCAGTTCTCGACAGGTTCCGGTGTCCTCCGCGCCAAGAGCGCGATTACAAAATACCCAACCCAGCGGCTCCGGCAGCAACAGCGCCAACCAGCCCGGCGCATGCCGCCGCTGCCGCCACCGTCGGCCTAGCCGCAGCGTTGCCCGGGTCCGTGCCAAAGTAGAAGCCGTCAGCGGTCGTCCCGGACATGGTGCACATGCTGGGCTGGAGGCCGCTGCAGGCCACGCTCGACAAACTGTTGCCTACACCAAACGCCGAGTAAGCAAGCTTGTCGGTGGTGGCTCGAAGAAGCCGGGAGCAAAACATAAGAGGAGATCTTACAAATACTCGTCACGCTCGCGGCGTCGTACGTGATCCCTCCCCCGGCAGTGACAGTCGTGCCCCCACCCCCCGGTACGACAATAGTGACCGCATAACCGCCGCCTCCTGCTTCGATCTGGCCTCCCAGCTGAGAGGTACATGCAGCGTGGTTGGCGCTGCATTGACTAAGGGCGGCGGAGCAATGACCAGGATTCGCGAAGTAGGTGGCAATGTAAGGAAAGGAGAAGTAGACGTTCGGAACGTAGGAGACGGCTGTTGTGGCGGCGGGACTGGGGGTCACGAAGCTCGCTGGTGCGGTGCCGGTACATACGGCGCTGAGAGAAATTCAAGGTCAGCGCATCGTGTTTGCCTCCGCCGGCCGGCGGGGGACGGCATCGACTCACTTGGCAGGACAGCAAGCCGGGTTGTTGCTATCGTCGAGTGCGCATCTTTGGCCGTTCTGGCAGCAAATGTTGTTGAACACGCCGCCTTGGTCGGCACAGCTGAAGAAGTCCGCGAGACACGCTTGACGTTTTGCGACGATGGCCCCTGTCTCGACTGGTTGAAAAGGCTGCAGGCTGGCGCAGACTGCCGATGCCCACGTAAGTCCTACGAGAAAGCCGGCCGGGGTCCAGGCAGAGGTTGTCCGCCTGATCGTCATGTTTAAGGCCAGTCCGTATCCCGTAACTTGCGACAGATGACAAAGATCAGGCACAGGATGGACGCAATGGCACCCAGAAGCTTCCGTGAAAATGGTGTATCATAAAAAAAAAATGATACTGCAGGCAATCGAAATTGGTAGACGAGACAGATGAAAGCATGCGCCTCGGTGAAAACCGCAATGGTCGCAGCAATAACGTATATACAAAGATTGCGCGGAGAACAAATCGGCGGCTGGAATGCAGCCCTGCGGCACTGCAAGTCGATGGACTGCAAAGCGTCCGCCTGTTTACGGAGCAGGCGGTGTACAGCCCGATTCTGGACTTTTGTCTTGTCCAGCGCACCACGGCGCACCACTGCACGGAGCTTGGTTGGGTGGGCGAGGAGAGCTTGACAGCTCCCCAGACTGACCAACCACAAGGCCAAGATGGTCTCGGTGATGTCATCTGATTGCTGGCCCAGCAACCCACGCATCGGCGACCCTGGCACGGTGGGCGGCAGCGGGGTAAAATGCAACACAACCCTTCCGGGCGGGGCATATCTTGTAACCGCGCACCCGCGATCGCGGATTGCCATGGAGCCACGTGACAGGGGGCATCCGCGTTGTCCTGGAAGCACTATGCATGTGCTATTTGGAGCCGGAGTGAGACTCGACCATCCGAGTATCGTGGCGGTAGTGTGAGGTACGTGCAAATCCGAGGAGAAAAAAAAGGTGTCTTAATCGGCGCCTCGCAGATGACCGAGGATGGCCTGGAGCCGCAGTAGGGCTGTGGGCTCAGGGGGCTTCTCGCCCGGCTTTGCCTCCTCTATCCGTTGGATCTCAGTGC
This sequence comes from Chaetomiaceae sp. B2702, assembly GCA_023628455.1. Lineage (NCBI taxonomy): Eukaryota > Fungi > Ascomycota > Sordariomycetes > Sordariales > Chaetomiaceae > Chaetomiaceae sp. B2702. Next base: position 558,552 of record JAMAKP010000003.1, on the reverse strand, counting down.
GAGCCTCATCGATAAGCACGCTGAGGTCGCCCCATACTTCGTCCTGATAGCTTGTCAAAACCCGAGACCACTGGCCTATCCAAGTCTGCCATGCCTCGTTCGTGTCCGTGGTTCCCAAATGCAAGGAGAAATCGTCTTCTGGCTTGATTCCCGGGCCAGTCGGCGCCCGAAGATACTCTGGGACGAAGTTGAGCACGTTGTCCCATGCAATCGGCGAGGCGGCCTGATCTGTCTCTTCGCCAAACAATGCCTTGCGCAGACTCGCTAAATCGTGCTGTGACGGAGGTTCGTTGGTGTGGTCAAACACCTGATCGAGTCCGCCGTCACTGGACAATAAGGCAACGACATCAGCTCCGTCCTTTGCCTCCTGGTCCGCAGTCGACTGGGGGGGAGGCCCCATGTGCCCTGTAACACTCGACACCGTACGTCCAGGCACAGCGGACTGCCAGGCGCTCTCCAAGCCCCTTGGTTCTGACAGCATCGGCGCGCTTGAGTTGTCCAGGAAGGCGGCAAATGATGCTTCTTCTTGCGCAATGTGCTCCTGAGCCTGCCCCCTCCTCATGGTCTCATTGCCTGGGATGGCGGACCGCAGCTGAACGGAGCTCTCGCCGGCCCTCGCCAATGCCTCGCCAGTCCGTGATGATTCTCCTTTCTCATTCCCGCCACTCAATCCGGCACCTGGCGGCCCTGACAACAGGAAAGACGCCGCTGACTGTGCCATCCGAGGCATTGATGCCCCAGATGCTTTCCCCTTCGCAGCATCAGGGGCCGCCGAAGTTCCGCCCGAATTGGGTTCTGCATCCTTGCCCTTACCCTTCAATTCTCGCTGCGCTGCACGGTCTTCCATCGCGACTGGCTTTGAAGACGCCGATATGAACAGAGCGGGCCTGGCGTACGAATACGGCGAATAGCACACCTAACATACGGAACAACAGCCGTGCCCAATCGTCAACAAGCGAAGTCCACGTTGCGGGCCAATAATGTACCTGCAATGTCTTTCGGTCGAAAGACCGAGCGTTGCTGCCCGCTGGTCTGGTGCAACAGAGCCGGAAAGGTGGACATAGACTAGCGCCTCAATTCGTTTCTCAAAGACACTGGGACGTTGCAGCAGTCTTGGGGGGAGGTTGGTTGGGACCTTGGATGCGTTTGCCTGGTGTTCTAGGGGGGTGGAAGGGGAGCGGCATCGGGGAAGGGAAAGATCGGATTCCTTGTGTGAACATAGCACTGCTCCACAGGTACCTACCTAGGTAATCACCAGCGCGCTTTTGCATACAGTTACCGCGGGCAAACGTGAATCAGTGGGGTTCAGGCGTTTTTCGGAACTGTTAGGCGCGCCACTAGGTTGTCGGCCTAACGAGTCGCTACCTAAAAGCGGGGACCCTGACCGAAGCGCTGGCATTGTTGTCCACGCACTGTGCGCTCCAATCCGTCGATGCTCTAGAGCGGCCCCATTTCAGGTTGGCCCGCCCCAAGCAGTTTGGCCGATTTGGGCGCACCGCACCACCAAAGCCCATTGCGCCAACGCTGGCTCCCGTCATTTCGAGCTCAACCTGTTTCCAACATCATCCGTGCTCTTTCAGCTACACCAGCAGCCGGCCACGGTTCGACTGCAACCCATACTCCACGTACGCTCGATTTTGGAGATTCTCTCCCTGCATTTACTATTGCCCTGTACCGAGACCAAGCCTGCTGCCAGGGCCCGGCCATCGTCTCTTTTTTTTGCCTTCTCTTTCTGATCGTCGCACCGTCCTGTGAACCTCCGTTCAGGTGGTACAGTCGCTTTCGCGTCCTTCCCCGCCGGCATTCACCTGCGAGCCGCAGCACGGTCATTCGGACCAAGCCTCTCCGACATTCGCATCATCACGTATACCCTGCATCGTGCTAGCTTTGCACGGCTACCAAAGACCCCGGTGCAATCATTGAACCCCGCCTTCGTCCAGCCCTGTCATCGAACCGACCCGCGGGGACCCTTCTCTACCCCGGACCTCGATCTCACCGCGTCGCTCCAGGCACAGTCGTTCGACACCAGCATCATCTTCCGGTAGCAGTTGTTGGCAGAGCTGGGCTCCTTGCTGCCCGCTCCTCCAGATTGTCAAGATGGTGGACACAGAAGCGAACGTTCCGACATGGAAATTCACCCAGTAAGCCCACCCTTCCTCGTCTTGGTCTCCAACACACGATGTGGTCTTTGTTCACGGAGGCTGACTACTGGCATGCAGGTGCTTTGGTGATAAGGGGGATGTAGAGGACATCACAGAAGGTATGGCGTGACGCCCGAGACGAAATATACGCCCCATCATACCCCATACATGGGGGCGACCTGGCCAGGATTGTACTGACTGCGAGCTGCCCCAGCCGACATCATCTCCACTGTCGAGTTTGATCACACGGGCAACTATCTAGCAACGGGTGACAAGGGAGGCCGTGTGGTTCTATTTGAGCGGAACGAGACAGTCAGTCTGGCATTCTTTTCTCCGACTTCCCTCCTCCCCTCGTTTCCACTGCGGTCGTTGCTGATGCGCTCGACAGAAGAAGACCTGCGAATACAAGTTCCATACCGAGTTCCAGTCGCACGAGCCCGAGTTCGATTATCTCAAGTCGCTCGAGATAGAGGAAAAGATCAACAAAATCAAGTGGTGCCGGCGGCAGAATGCTTCCCACTATCTACTATCGACAAACGATAAGACCATCAAGCTATGGAAAGTATTTGAGAAGTCGCTCAAGGTTGTGGCCGAGAACAATCTCTCCAACGACTTGACACCGGCAAACATAGCGGGCGGGGGCGGAACCCCGCGCCCGATGCCAAACGTCCAGTTTCGCAACGCCAGTGACCTGAAGCTCCCCAGACTGACACACCACGATACCGTCGTCGCTGCTGTGCCGCGGCGGACGTATGCCAATGCCCACGCCTACCACATCAACAGCATTTCGGTGAATAGTGACGGGGAGACATTCATCAGCAGTGACGACTTGCGCATCAACCTGTGGAATCTGAACATACAGGATCAGAGCTTCAACATTGTCGACATCAAGCCGGCAAACATGGAGGAGCTAACCGAGGTGATCACGGCAGCAGAGTTCCACCCCATGAGCTGCAACTGGTTCATGTATGCCAGCTCCAAGGGGACCATCAAGTTGGCAGACATGCGGGAGAGCGCCCTGTGCGATCAGCATGCGAAGAGTGCGTGTCTCGGAAATCCGTCGTCATCCGCCTCGCGGGTGTGTGTGCTAACTTGTCCGCAGTGTTTGAGCAGGAAGAGGACCCTTCTTCAAGGTCCTTCTTTTCCGAAATCATTTCGTCCATCTCAGACGTCCGCTTTTCGTACGACGGCCGGTACATTCTCTCGCGCGACTACCTGACGGTCAAGATCTGGGATGTGAACATGGAGAGACAGCCCATCAAGACAATCCCGATCCACGAGCACCTCAGGCCGAGACTCTGCGACACCTACGAGAACGACAGCATCTTTGACAAGTTCGAAGTGGTGTTTTCAGGCGATGGCAAGAATGTCATGACAGGAAGCTACAACAACAACTTCATGATTTATCCATCCGACCCGGAACAGGAGGTTGAAGTAGTGCTGCAGGCGGACAAGTCGGCCTTCAAGGCAAAGAAAGTTGGTGTGCCGACGCCCATCAACTCAGCCACTAGCCCGACCGCGAACGGCAGAAGGGGTGGCTCGCGGGCGGGTAGTCCAGCAGCGCCAGGACAGGCCCAGAGGATGCGCAAGGAGACAGATGCGGACCAGATCGACTTCAACAAGAAGATCTTGCATATGAGTTGGCATCCTTTCGAAGACAGCATTGCGATTGCCGCGACTAATAATGTAAGCAACGATACCCGCCGATTGTGCCGCTCTAAACAGTTTTGTCTTGCTAACGCACATATCTAGCTCTTCGTTTTTTCCGCTCTGTAGAGAGATGCTCGAGATTTACGTCGCAGCAAGGCGCTTCTACGGGACTTTCCCCTACGGCGCATCTGATAGGCCCACAATGTAGTAGAGGCCGAGGATGGTTCAGGCTTCGAATTGCCCTAGAACTGACCCTGTAACTCTGACTTCACAGGGTCTGTCTTCCGGCTTATGCGACAACATCCACCAAGCAGCGTTGATTCGGCGAAGGGTGTGGGCGGATACTGAGCAAAGGGAGAACCAGGAACGGACAAAATAACGGAAAGGGGTGCTCAGAGAGGGGGGGAAGGGGGGGGGGGGGGGTGGGAGAGGGCGGCCTGGTATGGCAGTTCACCAGATATCGGGAGGCAGCGGGTTTGACCGCAGGGGACGGGGAAGGAGATTCGTACCTCGCCAGGGCCTCGGACACCAGATGTACCTTGGTAGTAGACATGGTCGCATAAGACAGAGCTTGCGCGGTGGCAAGTTAGCAAGACGACAAAGACGCTAGAGGCAGTATGCAGTCCACCGGGTGACGGGGCAATGCAAAACCTGCCTACCTATTAATGAAGTCGAGCGAGATCAGATAGGTCAGAGGTCTTTCATCATCACATCCATGTACCCGGCATCCGGCAGTGAATGTAGTCCCGAGTACATGTATTGTAGTAGCCACCAAGCGAGGATTTGTAGGCGTGTTGGGTTTCCAGAGCTTCCATGCTCACCCTCCGTGCCTTGCCTACTACATATGTAGATGCACTCAGTATGTTAGAGGGTCCGGGTGGTATGTACAGTACAGTACCTACCTTGGTAGGTAGGTAGGTAGGTAGGCTTGCCAGGCCCCCCACCATCTTCTTGTTGAGCCGCAATGCCCCGCCCAGCAAGGGGCCGATCCCCGCGCTGACGAAATCTAGCCCGCCAACCCCAGTCTCACAGTTTGCCTGGGATTATTTCTGGCGCCCGCACTGTGAGAGCAACGACAAAGCCATCCGCGAACGGCTTCACGAGCACCAAGTCAGCCAAAGCGACGAACATTTTCCGTCACCACCCGACGTACTCGGTTATGCACTTATAAACCGGTTGTTTGTTAGCAATCCCTTGTCTTCTTAAGGCTTATCTTGCACGGGTTCATTATCTCTGCAAGCGACAAAAAACGGCTGCAGCACACATTCCTCACCCTGCCGGGGCCCTCCAGTGCACACCGATCAAACTGAAAAATCGACACCCAAGTGACCAGCACGCCGTCATCTGTTAACAACCTCCGTCTCAGCAGACCACCCAAAAAAAAAATCCAAAACATGTCAGACCAAAACCACGCGCCCACGTCGCGCTCCAAGCCGCCGCCGCCGGGCGAGGAGGAAGCCGGGGCGGTGCTCAAGCTGGGCGAGTTCGAGGGCGTCGACACGCTGACGCTGTCGGAGGCGTCACTGGTCATCAACGCGCTGATGGCGAAGCGCCGCAAGGACCGCAAGGACCGCAACGAGACCGACGTGCTCAACAAGACGCTCGACTACCTCGACGCGTTTGCCCGCTTCAAGCAGAAGGAGAACGTCGAGGCGGTGGAGCGGCTGCTGAGCGCGCACAAGGAGTTGACCAAGTTTGAGAGGGCGCATATTGGTCTGTTACCGTCTTTTTTTTTTTTTCTTTTTTTTCCCTTTGTCACAGGGTGTGTCTTGGGTTGCTAGCAGATCACGGCGATGACGGCGACGACGACGATGATGATAATGATGATGAACTGACAAGAGATATGGTGAGCTAACATGGGTTAAACATCTTGTCAGGCTCCCTTTGCTGCGACAGCGCCGATGAGTGCAAGACCATGATTCCTTCGCTCGCCGACAAGATCAGCGACGAGGACCTCCAAGAACTGCTCGATGAAATGGCCAAGCTCATGAGCAACTGAGCTGATCCAACGCGAGCTTTATCCCCTCTGACGCAGGCGCTTGGAGGTACTAGTTCCCTTTGTCCTAGTAGGGGCGCCTGACGTTCTGGTCTTCGGGAGGAAAATTGACGTGGGCTCATGGGCATGGTTATCAGGCGAAGGGGATCTATATGCATACAACACACCTTCCCCATGAATGTGGTCGGGATGGCGGCAGAGAGGAATTCTGCATGGCACGGCGCACAAGGGTTTAGAGGGCTTTAGGTGCGTTCTCATTTTGTTGATTTAATACCCGAACAGCCTTGAGGTTGTTTCAACACGGTTTGTTTTGGAAAAATGTCTGCATTTCATGCCCGCGAGCTGGGCTGTCATCATGCGTTGTTGACCAAAATTCTGGACATGAATCTGCCAGCTCCATGTTAAGTATCGCCTAACCCCTGTGGTATCATTTGGCCAACATCAAACCAGTCTGATCTTTCTAGCATATCCCACCCCCTGATATGAGCCGCTATCTGAAGATCGCAAGCCACTCCCGCAAAACATCTCTTATAGCTGCACGTTCTGAAATTTTGTCCAGCTATTTGCATACATCCCAGCCTCTCGCTCCTGTTGGGTCGGATTGAGAGTCGCTCGTGGTCTCCCTTCTAGTTCCTCCCGCGCACCATACCGAGAGTCGGATCCAGCTGTTCCGTTCTGCTGCATTGACATGGACATCCCCCCATGGATTGGGGTCGAGTCAAGCTCCGAAGGACTTGATGGTAACCCGGATTCCCACACACTGTTTGGTGTGATAGGGCTGACGAGTCCGCTCTGGGCTCCGCTGCTCAGCCTGCCCATGTGAGTGCCATGGGCGAGGGGACTGAGGCCTAGCATGCTGTCCACATTTCCCATGCGTCCTGAATGAGATAGGTCAGATCCGAGTACCTGGCGGGGCCCAACATTCTAAAGGAGAGTCATACCTTCGGCTCTATCGAAAACACTGCCGCGTCCGCCTTGCGTCATAGGGTTGAAGACGGACTCCAGCCCCGAAGGGATCTGCTCATCACCTTGTCCTCTCGACGAAGCGGGCCTTTCTCCCTGTTGCCGTTTTTCATCCTTGTCCCGCCGCCGCCGGCGCCACCACATACACGCGGTGAGCGCCGCGAATACGCCAACGAGACCACAGCCAACCACGATTCCAACGAGGGCACTAACCGACAACGTTATCCCACTGCTATTGCTGGGGTCATGTTCGGCGGGGGTTGTCGGAGGGATGGTGGGTGATGTTGGTGGGCCTACACCCAAAGTCGGTGATAACGAGGTGGAGGCTGGCGAATGAGACGTCAGAAACGTTTCAGTATCCGTCAATGTCGCGGATATAGTTGACGTTGATGTTGAAGCGGTGGGTGTCGGCGCGGAATTGTCACGGGCAGAAGGAGGGCAACCGACGGGTGCTCGTTTGCAAGGATCAACGCGGCAGCAACCGCTATAGTACGGAGTTGTCCAGGTACAGATATACCAAAGGTATCCGCTCTGGGTATCGCATACCCTGCTTGTTGTGTCGATAGCTGGCTTGGTCAACGCCATGGCGATACGAGTTTCGCGCCTCGCTCCACTCTGCCCGCGATCACACTCCACCAGTGGAAAACTCGGAATTTCCGGTAATTTGCGCGGTGGAATTAACGAAGATCGGTGGGATCGTTCCAAAGGCTGTGCTGGGAAAGAAGAATGCGCAGGGATAGTGACGCTGAACGGGCGATGGACTTGGTCGAGACTTTCGATGTTGAAAAGGCTCGCATCTGACCGGGGCCGAGCAATTCTAAGGTGTGCAAGTGTGACCACAGTAGAGTGGGAGCCTGTGATGGAAGGCACAGTGTTTAATCGCACCTCGGTACGGCGGCATGGAGGCAGGCGGCTCTTGCCTTCTCTGTCTAACCTGAATGGCCTTCCAGGCCTCGAGCACAGCACAAAATGGCAAAGCAAACTGGAATGATCCAACCGCGAATCACTGTCTTCTTCCGACTCTCGCCTTACCAACACTGGGTGAGGTTCAACAGGCTAACAAACGACAATAATCGCTAGCAGGTACCACATCTTCACTTTATAAAGAAAGAGACCGCCTCACCCAAATCAAAGACTGGTCCTTCTCGCTCCTTCCATCCTTTCGGCACGTCCACCCCATCCGCGCCTGAATCTAGCCTAACCCGACAACCGCCTCAAGCCGTCAACTTCTCGAGGAGGAGTTTCGCTCCTTGGTTCCCGCTTGACCTCCCCTTTTCCGGCTGAGTCCCCTTGCCTTTCGATTTCGATTTCTTGCCATCGGCTTTGTCAGCCTTGCTGGCTTGTTCTCCAGCTGCTGCCGCCTCGAGCGTCTTCTTGTCTGACCGGAGAATCTTGAGCAATTCCTTCTTGGAGGAGAAGTCCGGGGCTTCTAGCAGTCCCAGGACAGTAAAAGAACTTGGCCCAGTGGCCCACCGCAAGATATGACCTTTGATGGCCAGATAAAGGATGTCGGCGAAGTTAAGTGGCGGGTCAACCCTCTTGACCGCGCCGGCTGCCTTGTCGAACCTGCCACCAGCGATGAGGGTCTTGTACATCTTGCCTCCATGCGGTGTGAAAGAGATATGTGGTGGCGGAGGGTACAGCGGATCCGTATCCTCGGACTGCGCCGGCGCCGGGTCGCCAGATGCTGTCGAAGCGACGGCCTCCAATGCAGCCGTCTTGTCGCCCGTTGCCGACAACAAGACCTCGGTAACGAACTGACATCCGAACGACGTCGCCACGAGGTCCATTGGTGAGGCCGCCACTGCCGCAAGCAACGGGGGAGATATGGCTGCTACAAGTTCCTTGCGCCGGACGTCGGCGTCCTTCTTGCTTGTCTTCTTGCGAATCTCGTGGATTTCGGCGAGGAGCTCTAGGTCATAGGCATGGCTGGCCGGGAACAGCGACTTTGACTGCCCGTCGAAGAGGTAGCAGACCGTAATGCGGGCATTGAGGTCATTGGCTAGGAAAATGATGTTCTCGAGGTCTTTCTCCTCGTTCTTCCCTAGAATCTCCGGGAAGATTGTCTTCGAGGTCAACACAGTGTCGTCGATGACGTCGTAGGCTGTCAGGATGACCATATGTCCGTGGGGGTCACCGCACATGAGTTGAAATGTGTCCTTGAACGTCTTGATGATCTGCTTGCGGTCTTTTGCGCTTCCGTGGGCCAGGAGCAAGCACACAAGGCGGGCCCCGGACTTGGTGAAAGCCATGTTCTTGAGGAGGTCGCCGTTCTCATCCTCCTTGACCGTCTCCACAAATTCCTTGAGCTCCTCGCTCTCGGGCTTGAGGTTGAGGAAGTATTGCAGCATGGCATCGTGAAGCATCGTGAATCCTGTCATTTTCTTCTGAATAAGATTGTTCGTCATGTCGAACAGGTATTTCATCGCCGGCCCTCGCTTGCTGGGTTCGTCGCCAAAGATTTTACTGAGATCTGCCGTAACTTCGACGCCCTTACCGGGCTTGAATAGAGAGAACTCGGGCCCATACCACTCTCGCAGCATGTGGGCTTTCTGCTCCTTGGTGGCGACTCCACGGTAGATATCGTCCAAGATCCAGGAGCCCTCGGGGTGGTTGATGAGTTTCCGCACTTTTCCGTAGAATTCCGGAACGATGATGTCTCTGATCTCATCATCATTCTGAACAAGGAGTTTCCCGATGAGGAACTTGGCGTATCTGCTTTCGGCGAGCTGGACGTATGTGCCTTGAAGCTCCTTCGCGATCTGCTTCCGTTGGGCTGGCGTCGAGTACTTAATAGCAGTCTGAACAGCGCGAACCGCGTCATGCTTGAGCACAAAGTCCTTGATGCGCCCGGTTATAATGCTGTACAGCTCATCGACCAGCTGTTGACGCTCCTCCTTGGGTACGTGCGACTTCCGGCGCAGCTTTTCCCACAGCTTCTTCGTCCGGTGCACCTCGTCCGCCAATGGCTTGGCAGCCTTCCGCTCTTGAGCCAGTTGCTTCTGCTTTGCGTGTGCTTCGCGGGAGGTTTGACCTGGGGAAATGTTAAGATAGGGATGCCACGAATGGCAAGTAGGAAACAAACCTTGTCCCGTTTGGTTGCCATTCTCCCTTGGTCTGCCAGCCGCCCCGGCCGGCCGAGAATGCTTCAGATTGGCACCGCCGTCGCCTGAGTCGGAGGAGCTGCCGTCACTGTCCGAAGCCACATCCTCATCGGCGTCGAATTTCTGGCGCTTTGGCCCGGGTGCCGTTTTTGCCTTTTTAGCGCGGTAACCGTCGTTGTGCTTGTCGTTCGAGGACGCCTTCCTTTTCGCCGCTGAGGCGGCGGGCGCTGAGTGTCTAGAGGCCATTGTGCGAGATCTTGGTGGCGTTTCAAAACAGTGAAGCGAAATCCATGTTCCAAGACTAGAAGAAGTATGCACCTTTGTCAATCCGATTTTTTTCTGGAGCTCGACGTACCAAACCCCTGCTTCTGCCGGGCGGTGAGGCGTGCAAGAACGGGGGTCCCGTTAACCCCCCACCATGCGTTCCCGATTTCTTGGCTGCCCCTCAGTCCTGTTTGGGCAGTTCAAGACGACTTGGAGTCCTACACCCCCCATCACACGCCGTACAAACCTATTCTTCTTGTCGCAACGATTACAACATGGGGCGCGAAGAGCAGATCGAGGAACGGGAGGTTCTAAGCTCCATTTTCCCAGACGAAATCACGGGTGCGATTCACCCAGGCTTCAGGTTCTGTACGGAGGGGCTGACCCAACCGTTCGATGTAGACATCTCCGAGACTGAGTACAGGATATCAGTCGCCCTTGACATCCCGGACGATGAATCGGAACCGCCAGTCATACTACTTACCGTACGGTATCCGGAAGATTACCCAGACAAGGCGCCTTTGCTGGAGTTAGCCGCACCACAGAACTCAACCCCTCACCAGTATCTGAACATTGCCGAGGACAAAGACCAGTTGCTTCAGGGGCTCGAGGCCACAGTCGAGGAAAATCTAGGCATGGCTATGGTGTTTACATTAGTTTCAGCTGTCAAGGAAGCAGCCGAGCAATTGGTGGAGGAGCGCAAGGGAGCCGCTGCGAAGGCGCATGAAGAAGCCGTCCTGGAGGCTGAACGGGAGGAGAACAAGAAATTCCACGGCACACCAGTTAACCGAGAGACGTTCCTAAAGTGGCGAGACGGGTTTCTTCAGGAACTAGAAGAGGCGCGGGTCAAAGAAGAGGAGGAGAGGGCGGCTGAACTGAAGAAGGCGAGGATAAAAGAGCCGACAAAACTCACAGGGAAGCAGTTGTGGGAACGGGGTCTTGCCACTGCTGGTCAGGAGGAAGGCGATGACGACGGTGTGCCAATCGAGGATGTACAGAAACTCAAGGTTGGCGATAACTAAGCTGGCTTGCTCATCTAGAAGCGGCCAGGGCCGTAAAGTCACTGCTTAGGAAAGCTTCACTGCTCGAGGCCCGACGCACTCGTAAGCCGCTTGTCGACAGCGGCTAATGGATACCTCTAAAACCTGACAAGAATTTTCCGTCCAAAACGCCTGGATATTCTGCAAATCCGCCGGTCATGCAACCGTTCACCATCATCGCAGGTGGGTCTCCAACCCGTAAAAAGGGAAACATAAACCTTCATTTCATCTCGGTATCATCATCAGCATCACTGTCGTCCAAACCCTCCCACTCCTCGTCATCAGTATCTTCCCATACGTCCCCATCCTCCCCATCCTCGGCAGGCTCTCCAAGTTCGCTGTTAATGGAGTTACGCAACTCCTGTGCGTGCTCGCCTAGCCTTTCATCTTCGTACTCCTCTTGTTCAAAGACTTTCAAGCACTGAGTGAGCCATTTCCTCGAGGAACGCCAAAGAGCTTTCCAGGCTTCAATGTCTGAAGGTTGACCCTCGTTCTTCCGCTTCTCCCCTGCAATGTACTTGGCATACCCGCCAAGATACAAGACTTCCACGCTCCGATCATCCTCGGCTATTAGGCGGTCGGTAACCTCCATCGCCTGCATCTCCATATCGACCTCGATCAGCAGCCGGACCAGACTGACCCTGGAAGGAAAGGGCGGCACTGCAGGATCTTCGGGCGCGAGGTCAGACCACAGTCCCAAACTCCGCTTCAAAGCTTCCTGGGCTTCTTCTGTCCTCGTCTGAGAGATGCGGACATTGGCGACGGTTTGCCACGTCTCGGCGGATTCTGGGGCGAGCATGGTAGCCTCGGTGATGAGAGCCTCGCACCGCTGTTCGGCGTTCTCCTCCCAGCTAAGATCCGTCATGTAGACCTCCACAACGGCGCAGAGAGTTTCTGCAAGCCGCTTCCGTTTCTCCGCAATGATCACTTCTTGCGCACCGCGTGTCAAGGGTCGCGATTCAAGCGACTCGATGAGGGTCTGAATTTGGGAACGCAGGGCAGCAGCGCCGCGTTCGAACCACGCGACGCTGTCTTGGCCGCCGTCATCGCTGAGCTGTGCCAGCCATAGGAACTTCTCGGGCCCTCCGCCGATGTCCTCTGGGAGCGAGCCGTCCTCGTCCACTTTGACGGCCTCAGCGAAGAAGGCGCGTGCGGTGTCGACCTCGCCTCGCTCGACGTGGATGTGGCCGAGGAGCGACAGGGCTGCGCCAGCTTGCCTCCCACCCTCACCGATATGTTCGTATGCGGCGAGCGCTATCCTTGCGGCGCTTTCCGGGTCGCCTTCCTCGAGGAAAGCCGTGGCTTGGGCGAGGAGCTCCCTTGGATTGACATTGGGGCTTTGTGCCGCTGCTGTCTTTGCTCGGACTCGGTCTCGCGTCCTATCCCTGTGCGACTTTTTCTTGGGTTTTGTCGGCGCCATCTTGTTTGCTAGGAAAGGCGGCTTTGCGACCAAGCTGGTTTAGCGACCCAGGTGATTGGTGAGTACTACAAATGGACTATCCCGCCATATGGGCGAACCGGAAGTCCATTCACGTCTTGAAATTTGGGCGTAAAAGCTTATCGATATGATTTTACCCCACGAGCCTGTGTGGGGTCCGGAAAGTCGATGGATCCACAGCAGCCGTCGCTGTGCTGGGGTGCTGGGAGTCTCCATTGCGCTTCGCTTTTTGCGCTCATTCCTGCTTATCTCACTTTATTACTGTACATACCTAGGTATTCCGTACATACTGTCGTTACTGTACTGTATTTAGCCATGAAGTTCGATTAAGCTTTTTGCTCGCCAAGACACAACACACAAGCCCTCCAGCAACGGTTAGAAATGCAAAGAGACGAGCTGGACTTTCCAGTGATTCTTACAGAAGATGTAGCGTCATGGTAGGTAATAACAGACGATGTGATGAACCAACTCTCTGCCATGTCCTGCGTACACCTTTGGTCTGTCCGTCCCAAGTGCGAGCTGATGCTCGATCCGACCATCCATTGGACGAAGCCCGCGGGGTTTATTAAGGACTTGGTGATTGGGCTATAGCCCGCCCAGCACCCCTGTCTTTGGTGTTTCAGAATGGCAGCATCGGGGACCTTCCCCAAATGAACAAGGGTTGATCAAGCGCACCACCAGCACCCGCGTTGGGCTTCTGCCTCGGGAGACGCGGAGGGATATTTTTGTTGGCGTCCACCCGATCACGCCGATCTCCGCGGCTGAAATACCCCTGAGGCTGCCCCCAGGGAGAGTCGTCCCAGTTCCTGAGCCTCTGCTGTTCGGAGCATCTCTCTTGCCAGCGACGACCTCACTCTTCACCACAGCAATGGTTCTCGCCAGATACATCCGGCTTGCCCTCGTCGGCACAGCCCTCGTCGTGTCCCAGGCGCAGGCAACCTTCCAATTCACACCCTGCGTCGACAACTGCGTCACCTCATCCGGGTGTAGCACGAGCAGTGCCAGATGCATGTGCAAGGAGGCGCGCGGCCTCCTGCTCGACTCGGTCATCTCTTGTCTTTTCTTCAACTGCAAGTCCGACCTCCGCAACTTCGAAGACGCCTTCCTGGAACCCATAGAAGAAGGCTGCGAGGAAAGCAACCGCGACATCCCCAACTCCAAGATCAAGGCGGCCGAGAGCCTGGCCAGCAGCTACATCTCGAAACTCCCCGGCTTCACCACCGCCAAGCCCACCACGGCTGAAGCGACGCCCACACCAAAACCGACAACGAACAAGCCGAACCCCACCACTGCGAAGCCGGCATCATCTTCGACGGCGACGTCGGAAGACGAGAGCTTCCTATCAAGTACTTCGACGCCGGACAGAGGTGTTGAAGAGCCAACGTCAGCGGCAGAAGCCATCCCTGCACCCACACAGGCCGCTGTGCCAACCTCCAGCACCGACACATCGACCACTGCTTCCGAGTCTCCTAAGTCGGACTCTGGCGGTGGGTTCGACACCAACCCCTTTGGGTCTTCGAGGTCTGCCGGATCGGCTATTCAGCCATTTCTTTCTCTTTTGGGGTTGCCTCTGGCGGCTGGAATACTGGGAATGAGGTGACAGGACGGCGATGAGGAGGCAGAGATTAACATGGTAATGATGTTGTGCTCTATGTGATGTGGAAGCCCATGGTCTCTCTCCTGTGGTTCGACAGAGAAGTCATGGCTATGTACGAAAAGGCGGCTCTTTGCTTTGTTTTGTCACAGAGATACCCCCCGATCAAGAAGATCGAACTGGCAAACAAAAAAATGTGTATTTACTAGTAGGGATGGAGAGGAGGCCCATACAGTGTCATTTTTTGCCAATATATCAACCTTGAGCAAATGTCACAGCGAAGGGTCGAAATGTCCCCTTGCCAGATATTCAACGCAATATCAGAAGCCATCATGGGCCCAGCCTGCCCGCCGCTCCCCGTGCTAGCGCAACTTGCAACATCTCTCGAACTGTGGCACTGTCGCCCGGTTTACATCCTGAACTCGGGACTTGCAATGACAAAAACCTCCTCGCAACGAGCTCTGCCTGTTCCAGCTCCTGTTTGTCCTCCTCAGACAAGTCAGAGCACGCCTCCACGAGGCTCTCGTTTTTGTCTTGCAATGCGACAATGGCTGCCGCCCTATTGATAACGTCACTCGGCACATCATTTGCTGCCGCGCATAGTACTCCTAGGCTTGACGAGCCTCGCCCTGACAGGAGTTGGAAAAGAAATATAACTTGCTCCTCCGGATCTTCGGCCTCTGGGTTGAAGCGAATGTTCATGTGGCAAAAGGTCACGTCCTTTTCAGACCTCAGCAAACCATTGTCAAATACTTCGTGAAAATGGGTTCCGGCGAGCACCTTGGGTTGTTCGGCTTCAAGATCCAGGAAGTAGGTGAGGTACGCTGCCAACAGCGCCGAGCCGCTCTCTGCCGTGGTACCTTTCCCAAATTCGTCAACCAGGAGCAGGCTCCGCCGCGTTGCAAAGTTCATCGAAAACGCAGCTTGCTTCAAGTCCACCAAGAACGCGCTCTCGTCATTGACAACCGTTTCTCGCGTCGCAATTCGGGTGAGGATGCGGTCGGTCACGCCGATGGTGGCACGCGTGGCTGGAACGTAGCTGCCAGTGTGTGCCAGGTACACAATGAGAGCAACCTGCCTCATGTAGATGCTCTTGCCTGAGTTGTTTGGACCAGTCAGGATAAGCATAGATGGAGCTGGATCCTTCCTGCCATCACTGATTGCCATGTTGTCCCCCTCAACGACGCTAGCACCGCAGCCTCCTACCATCACGCAATCATTCGGTATGTACGATGGCACCAGTAGCTCTTGAAGTGGATGACGCCCTCCAACAATGTCGATCATATTTAAAGATGTCATTGTCGGCGGCGCCCAGTTGTACTTTTCTGCGGCCAGAGCGAGCGTGAGCAAGGTATCGAGTTGTCCAAAGAGAACAGACGCGCTGAGGATCGCCTCTTCATGCTCCAGAACTGCAGCTGCGAGCGCCATCATAACCTCAATTTCCTCGTCTTGTATCAACATTAGTTGTTGGACATCATTCAGAAACAACCCCGGCTCGAACTCACCGGCGATGCGTGAAGGCAGATCCCCGTACTGCGAGTCAAGATCCAGCATGAGCTGATTCTTGTAATACACGACATCCTCGCTCACAAAACACATTATCCACTCACCTTCGAGGTGATTCTGACCGTGGTAGATACCTTCTCCTGTCTCGGGATCGAGTTGAACAGCAATCAAAAACCCCAGCTGTGGCAGGATCGTGCAGTGACGGATGTGTTTGGCGGCGTCGGTCGGGACCTCTCGCACCACAGACTCCTTCAATTCAGGGAGAAAACGGCATACATCGGCGAACTCTTGTCTCAGTCCGTCCAGATACTCGCTTGCTCCCGGTAGAACTTCGGTGTGGCCACTTTCCTTGGACAGATGGAAATCTATGGTTCGTATAATGGTATCACCGACATGCCAGAAGCGTTTTACGTCGATTTCGGTACAAATCTACCTATATTAGTGATTCCATGAATCCAGTATAGGTCGTTAATATTAAGCTTACCCGAGAGAAAATCACGATCCCTGAAGTCCCTTGCAGGGTATGCGTCGCCTGCTTCAGCCGGGTGGACACCATCGCAAACCTCAGCAATGCCTTCCAGTCTCCAACGCGAATGGATAACTGGCCCCGTATTCGATCCACTCCCTTTCTCACATGGAGTAGCAGGGTTTTAGTGTTCTTGAGTTTCCGTAACAGCTTTCGCATATGCCTTGCAATTTCGCCATTCTCTGCGCGGAGGAGCACCTCAATGCTCTTGTGTCGCTCCTTGATCAAATCAAGGTCAGTGCTTGGCTGAAGGAGCATCTGACGAAGCATTCTTTTTCCTTGTGCGCTAGAGGCGAGGGCCTGGAGAAGCCCTGTGACTGAGAGAGCTTCTTTCGCTGTGGGCTCGGAGCTGTTCGAAGAGCGAGTTTGCGGATTGGGATGCAGCTCTGATTGCAGGATTTGGAGTGATAGCAAGGTGTCTGCGCTTAGGAGCATTGTGTCCGTGGATGTGTTCATCTCCACGGACCTCACACGGAGAACTATGCATTCCTCTTCTCCCGGCGATACGTCCTCGGCAGCCCTTCTTCGTTCGAGGTCGCTGAGAACAGCACCGGCACAGCCAACCGATAAGAAGCTATCGAGATTGATCCTTTTGCCGAGGCGCATAAGCTGATTATGGGCGGATGAGCCAATGGATCGCGCGGGTTCAACTTCCGCCGCTAGGACTACGACAGGGCCGGGCTTAGACGGTTCTTGATCGAGCCTTGCCAACGCTTCTCTGCTCGCTTCATAGTCGAATTGCGCAGAGGCAATATGCCGTAGAATGTATGGCCCTTGCGCTCCAGAGAATCTTTCGGTGTCGTCAAACCGGTGCGCATCTCGCTCAAGGAACTTGGTCAAATTGCCAGGTGCCCTACTCGGAATGATGATTGAGGTCGGCTGGGCGCGGAGCAGAAGCGTTTCGACAGCCTCAATGCCTCCCATGGGAATTTCTTCCTCAAGTACCAGAGTCTCCTCCATCGCGATGTAGTAAGCACAACCGACAGTCCCGTCTTTTCCCACATCGATAGCCAGAATAACTTCGTTGAGCGTGTCTTGGTTATGGCTGCCACTGCTCAGCTCGTCAGCCAGGTACCCGGAGCTCGCCCCCCCGAGCGGTTCCGGATATCCAGGTCTTCCTCGAGTGGCCAAGAGCGATCGGCGAGATAAAAATTCGTGGGGACATAACGAGGCATTATCCGGATATGGCGGCCTGGACTGGCGTCGGACCTCGCTTGTCAGGGTAGATGGCGAGGAAGACAGATGAGAAGTCCGCGAGAGGCCAGAAGGGGTTGAAGCGACGCTTGACTCTCCATGGCCACATCTCGTGTGCGGTAATGAGACAACAGGAGAGACCGAGCGTCGAGAAAATGCCTGGCCATGTGCTGTGCGCTTGCTGACCTTGGACCCCTTACGGTGGCCTGTTGTGACACGGCGGGAAGCGGTGGCCGGCCAAGGAAGCGCATCATCTAAGTGCCGAAATGGTGGGTAAAGAGATGAGGATAGGTGGTTCAAAGGAGGCAGGGGCGTTCCCGCGCGCGATAAGGAGATGGACTGTGCGCGGGATGGCGTTGAAGACGAGGATGAATCAAGACTCTGGGGGGACAGCAAATGGGACGCGGTGGAAAAAACGCTCCGAGCACTACCATTGGCGGCCATGGTTGTTGTCTGCCTGGAGTTGCCAGTCCAAGGTTTCAATTGTCTGTGTTATTGCTATGGCAATTTTGTTGTTAGCTATGCGCAAGGGAGCGATCCATATGTCTTACAGAGTGCCCAGCTTGTCAATTTCGAAAACAAACCAGTGACGCCCTCTCCAGACTGCGGCCATTACCCAAGTTACATAGGTGGTGGCGCAGGAGGTTTATCTTGTCCCTCCCTCAAAGGAGAAATGGAGAAACTATCAGGCACCCTGGGTTATAGGTAGTAGAATCCGGAAAATCTGAGGGCAGAGAGACGGGCACCGGTGCTCGAGGCACAGAGTGAATTTGACCTGTTGACTCATTGGCCATGTAAGAGTGAGCGAGACTAGGCAACAAAGACCGCCTGGCACTGGCTGACGGGATGGTCGAGCATATGGGGAAAGTGCGACGAACCGGGACGCATCATGGTCCTGCCCATGTACGCTCCGTCAAAACCAAGGCAGGAAGAAACAACAACGCATGCTCGAGCTGTAAACTGCGCATTCGCCCGGGCGGCCAAGGTATCCGGCCCTTATTGAATCGTATCTTGCAGAGGCTATTACTGTGCTTTTTGCGCATTTCCCTTCTGAACCCATTCGGTGAATTCCCTGCGCTGCTTCCGAATATCCACAAAGTTTGGCCTCGACTCTAACACGCTAAAAGGATTGCCCATAAAGTCCTTGTCGAGCGCTCCAGAGTTGTCCATGAAGCCTTCCTCGCCTTCCCGCTCGATCTTGCCTGCCCAGACGCGCCACTCAAGCGGCCTCAGAGGGCGAGTTCCAAGGACCAGCCCGAGGAGGATGACGAAGGTCGAGAGGATTGTTTCAATTATGATGTCGACTGGGAGAGAGACAACACCTGTTGGCGATGACGTTAACGTGGCGGTGGTGGCAGCTCGAGGCGACTGTAAAGTGGTATGTTCTCGCGCCGAGTAGCAGCTGGGAATTGGTTAGGGTGACGCGTTTCGGGGGCCCAGACTGAGATCCTTACGCATGAGCAAGCAGAATGCCGCCAAATGCGGTGATTGTTTTGGACAACAGCGTCATTGGAGAGAATTTTCGATGGAATTCCCGTTGCGGTCGGAATGGTTGAGGCTCCTAGTCATGATGCATTGATTGCCAGGAGCTTGGAAGCTGCTGTGGGGCTGAATGGAGTGCCTCGCTAAAAATAAATTGCTGGATACAGCAATATTTAGGAAAAGTTGATACATGCTTTTGCATAAGCTCCAAGCACGAATACCTCGCTAAGGATTGACAGAATCAAGCTGTTCAACCTCCAGTCTTTCCTACCTTCGTCACTCAAATAGCATTTGTCACGGCATCTCAGGTTCTTAAAGTTGAACTCGAGTTGATGACAAAAAATCAAGAGTTTCACTTTGTAAAAGCCGCCCATTTAGGACCGGCATCCATCCAGTCTGCCACACAATGGCATTGTCCAGACGCAAGCCGCAAGATGACAGACGCTTGAAAGCAACTCGGCTGCGACACAAGCGCAGACCCACAGAAAGAAGCATGCAAGGTGATATTGCCTGGAATGGGCGCGAAGCTAAGTATTTTCTTTGTTGTTTATCCCAAACTCCCCAAACTCCACAAACTCATTCTCCCAAAGATGTCATTGTCCAGAAACCTGCCGGATCGCCCCCAAACTCCAAACTCATCCATGCCACGCCCTCTTCACCCTTTCACCCAGCGCCAACACCCATCTCTGGCTGTGAACCACCGAGATAAGGCATCTACAATGCGATTGTATGAATATGTACTGTTTTCCTTTGCTGTCACATCCGTCCTGGAGTACCATCCCCCAACCCGCGCGTTGTCGTTCTTGGCCTCTTGCCCTGCCGACACTCAGGACTCAGCTTTTGGTTCTACCCAGCTTGTGTCGAAGTGCGCAGTTTCCGGGAGTGGCTCGATCTGCCACTCATCGGCACCTCTCAAGAACTGGGTATGCTGTTCGAGAGACAGTGTCTCGTCGAGACCCATGAAGGCGTTCGAGAACTGGCTCTCGGCCTCTGTGCCTGCTGTCAGCTGCGCCGTCTGCCAGGTCTGCTGCGTCCCACCGAGACCGCCGTCGCCCGGGAATATGCTGGGTAAGTTGTTGAAGTTACCCGTGTCGAACAACGACGCGTCCTCCTGCGGCATCAACGAGGGATCTATCCGATGCTCGAAGTGGGGGGCATGTTGCTGTTGTTGTTGTTGCTGCTGCTGGTGCGGATGGTGCGGAAGGCCATGCGATTGGGGCTGGGGCTGGACCATTCCCGGTTCGACCTTGAGATGATGGTGGTACTGGTTGGGGTCATAGTGCGAATGGAGACCGGCATTTGGCTGCTGGAATGCGAGGCCAGGAGAAGGTGTTCTGCGCACAAGGACGTCGTCAGCCCCGCCGTGGTGCAGGTACCGCTGCTGTGGGTTGCGCATCTGCACCTCATAGTACGGCCCTGGCAGGCCTCGGTTGTCGTAGGCCGTTTGTAACGGCCTCGTCGCCGTGTTGAAGTCAAGGGCGGTCGACCGAGTATGATGCAGCATACCCATTGCCTGCGCCTCGGCCGCGAACTGGTGCGGGTGCGGATGTGGATGGGTTGCCGCGTACACAGCGCGGCTCGGGATATAGTCGCTATCGCCGCCAGGTGTGTGCGTTGCCGACCGCATACGGGAACTCCCTCTACCGGACCAGTCATAGTCCTCCAGATCCGAACCGTCGCTACGGTCCTCGAAACTACTCTCGAGCCTAGGCGCCGGCTTCTGCGGCTTGGATGGCGTGAACTTGTAGTTGGGGTGGGCTTTCTGGTGGTTGTCGCGCTCAATGTCGGCCCACAACTTGTACTGCTGCCGGATGTGCTCGGGTTCCAGAGGCCAGCTCATGCCGCATACCCGTGAAACGATCTGGTGGTTGTGCTGGGACGCCCATTCCTTGGCGCGTTGCTGGTACGCCTTCCGATACAGCATGAAGGCGTTCATTGGTCTCTTGACCCTTCCGGGGTTCTTGCCCTCGTCGACCTCCCGCCGCCGGTCTTCGGATGAGCGGTTCACATATGTCTCAATGTCGGCAATCGCTACCGACGAGCTCTTGGTCAGCTCGCTCATGGGCTTGTCCAGCACCGGCACGTCCTTGGGCGGCTTGGCGCGCTCTTTCTTTTTTTTGGACGTCGACTTTTCGATGCGGGTGCTCCGGGGACCCAGAGCCCGCGCGCTAATATCTGCCCGCGCGTTATTGCCTCGAGTGGCCGTGGTATCTGAACCTCTCGACGGAGTTGGCGGTGAGGTTGCGGGAGTACTATACGGCTGAAGGGACTCAACAACGCGCGTCAGTATCTACGCTGATTTGTTTGGCCGGCGACTTGGCGACTCACCTCTGGGATGGGCCCGTAAGGGCTGTTATCCTGCGGATACATTACTTGATGGTGGTATACCTGCTGCAGACACGTTAGCCGCCTAGGCTCACACGACCTGCGACGTGTCCCTACCATGTCGCCGCTACGTCCGCGCTGTTGATACGCCATCTCCGCGCCCACACCCTGCGAGTGATGCAGTTGCGGCCCTGGTGTTCCGTATCTCGAAGCTGGTTGCGAGTGGGCCTGAATAGAGTTGGCAGAGACTGTCTCGCGGGGATAAGGCGCAGAGGCGTTGTGTTGCAGCAACTCACTGAACCCGGATGGTAGCGGCTCTGCTCCTGTCGGCGCCGGTGATGGTGGCGTCTGGCGTTCCATCCTGGATTTCGTGGACCTTGGTTTTTGGAGTGGCCTGCGCAAAGTCGCAAGGAGTCAATTCGAAAATTCTCAGCTCCGGAGGAAGCTGGGAATGATGATTACCCCTGGGTGCTCGCGCCTCAAATAATCGCCAAATTCGCGTTGAAGGGACGTCGTCAGGGTGTACCTCGCTGGAAAACCTTCGCCGCAGACGCCACTCTCAGAGGAGGATCGAACGGCAGAGGGGTGTTTCTGTCGGCCTTCGGCTTCTGCGATGGGCGAGTGCTCTGCTCACAACACAGACCACATACTCCGGGCGTGAGTGTTATCTTTGACTGGTGAATGCACTCTCGAATCGGAGCAGAAAGCCGGGTTTTGCTACGTGGAGTGGAATAGCGACCACAGCCCTTGCAGCAGTCCTTCGCTGTAGATGGATGAATGGGTATTGCCTGGTTGAGGACTCTGCACTTAGTGTTGTCAGGAAACGCTGGGGTTTTGGCTGGCTAGGAGTGTGCAGAATGCGATGGACGGCACGAACCCTTTTGAACAGATCGGTCCTTGGACTTCAGAAGGGGCAGTAAACCTTTGCAATGCGAGCCCAAGTCTTCTGGGTCAGCCCTCTTCAACCTCACTCCGGTCAGCGAGAGATGTCTTTCCCCTTGGTCAGCTTCTATGGACCTTTGCTATGCAGCCCCGTCCTTCGCTGGATCGATATTTGCCTTTCCAGAGGCGACGCTTGCTGGTGAACTTTCTTTTCTTTGTTCTATACCCTTCGGCGACAGGGCATGGGTTGCCAGGGTGAGAGTTGGTTGATGGTCTCTGCTCTCTGCCACCTCAATGAACGTGGCAGGTGGGCTTTGTCTCGAGCAAAATGTATGAAGGTTCCAGAGGCAAAGGGAAGGGGACCTGGCCCTGGTATTTGTATTCTCTTTATTACAGTCTTGCCGCCGGGCAATGCCGTTGCGATCCGGTGTGCAAGCCCAGTGGGTTGACGCATTCGGAAGCCAGCCGGGTCAGCAGTGCAAAGGCAGAGAAGCCTGGATGGCGTCCCGGGAGCCACTCTGCACCGCCTGTTGGCAATCCATCCGCCTTCAGTCAGGCTCAGGAGACCCGAAAGCTGTTGCGTGGAGCTTTACGCCAGCCGGAGGCAGCAAGCCGTCGTTCTAGGGACGAAATACATCCTTACCCCGGGGCAGCCAGTTGAGCCCCTTCTGCAGCAAACCCTCCCAATTTTGGCATTCACACACCTCCCCCTCCCCCTCCCCCCCCCTCAATGTGTGCCACAACTGCTCCACATGTTCACGCAAAGAACCGAAATACCCCTTCTCGAAGAGCAACGAGGACTCGTTAGATTTCTTCCCACGTTACACGTGGCCACGGGAGCAAATGCAGGGCTGATTGTGGGAGGTACCCGAGAGTCGCTGGAATGTAGCCGGGTAACTCCCGGAAACGGTCTCGCTCTGGGCCATCGCTAAACCCCGGCACATGCCGAAGGGGCTTTCCCTTTCTTTGACAGGCTTGACAAGCAACGCCAGCGGACCTTTGACGTCTTTGGGTCATCTCGCCTTCTATCGCCTTCTCATGCTGCACCCGTGGTTGGGAATCAAAAGTGCACATGTGGGTTGGCTGGAGCAGAACCCGTTCGCCGCGCGAAGAAGATCCACTCCAAGTTTGCCTGTTGGATGCTGGGCAGCCGGTGTTCTTCTTACCGCGTCCTGCCATGGCCATGCCCAAGCCGCATCGTGCGTGCAGGGTTCGATGTAGCCGGCGTGTGGTTGGCCATGCACCCTGCAAGCCGCGGCGGGTAGTCGCATTAGTTCACTACTGTTTGAACATCAGTCGTAGAGATGGGCGGATCCCTAATTCCGGACAGGAGATCAATGATTCCATTACACATGACTCTCCGCAGCTGGGCATCTGAACACCCAAGGGCCAGGGGTACTGGATCTAGGGCTTGACGGCTGCGGTCTTCTTGAGCTTCTCTGTTTTCTTTCCACTGCAGCTGAATGGCTTTCTTGGATCATGCTTGGTACCCCCGGGGTGTTTGCCAGAGAAACGAAGAATTCCAGTGCTCAAGGGGTTCGCGGTTTTCTTCTGGAGGACAAGCAAAGGACCGGCTATGTTACAAGCAGCATCTGGCCAAAAGGGCTAAGGAGCCAGCATAATTATCTCTATCTTTAGATTCATTCATTTGTAAACGTATAGTTACTTCTGGTCGTTGCCCAGCAGATAGACGACGGCATCCCATACTAGCGGTCTGCCTCCCCTTGCAACATCGTGTCTTCCACAATCCTTGAAACTGCGACCTCCCGGCCAGCCCGCCCTATCGCCGTCCATTCCGCTCATTCCGGGGGCCCAAAAACCGTTCTGTTTCGCATGTTCATGTCGGCGCCGGGCCATATGCTTAATCTCATCCCCTGTCTCAAGCTCTGGCCACCTGTTCGTGCAGCTTGTCGGAACAGATGTGTCGACGGGGGTGGGGAATGACATCTCACTTGTCATATTCTTACTACATAGACGCTAGGCGCTAGTTCTTACGTCGTTTCACTTGGGAGAGACGACTGCCGCGTATCCGGGCGGTTTGGGCGAATGGTCGATATCCAGATGCTGCTGTTGGACAATTGTCATTGGAGAGTTGGGTTATTGTTGTATTGGCGACTGATCACACCCCCAGTGTCCCCCAGTTTTGTTGTTGCGCAGCGGTTTCTAACAACAGCAGCCGGTGGGTTGTTGATTTCACCCTTGAATTCCAACGAAGAGGTATTGACGGACACTTGGCATCAATCCTAGGGTACACACCGCTAGATGACGTTGAGTGAATGTCCGGAGATTGAACTTGTTGACTTCAGTCCCTTCATTTGGCTGATGCTACGGCGCCCTTCGTTTCAATCTACGAAAGACTGTCTATCGGTCTATCCTCCCCGTGCTAACGATGTTCCAAATGCCAGTGTTGCTCCTTACCAGGGTGGCCGATGCTCTGAACCCAATGCCGATACGATACGAAAGTACATAACCGCGCTCGCGAATGCCCCTCATCCACCAATCTGAATCCGGAAAGACGGGCTCTCATCGCCATATCACCAACCATATCCTCTTCCGCGAGGCACAACCACTTAGCTGACCATCCAGTTGTGGAGAACTAGACATCGGGCCCGGGCTTGGGAGTCCGGATGCCTTGCGGTAGCTGCGGAGGCGGCGATCTCACCGGTTCCGCAGCTTTGACCGGAGGCGTCAAGATCTGTTGCCGTGGGGAAGGTGACAGAGCCGCTACAGGTGGGAACACGGCTGAAGTTGGCTGGACGCCTCCTAGCAGAGGGATCGCGGCGCCGTTGGCACGCCTATTGGCCTGCTGTTGAGGTCGAGGCACGGGCGGGGATTGCTTTGTGGGGGACAAGCCGCCGCTAGGAGGCGGCAGTGGCGAAGATCCGGACGTGGCATGATCGGCTCTGGCATCGCGCGATTGCGCAGGTGTGAAATGTGGCAAACCTATCGATGGCGCAGTTGTCACGTCGCTGATATTCTCCATAGTGAGTGAGGGCGCGGGCCCGTTCGAAGGGGCGGGAGCAGGTGGAAAGGTCTTTGTTGGCGGGGAAGGGGGACGGTGTGGTTGCTTTGATGGTGAGGAGCCGCCATTACCGCTTCCGGCCAACGCTGAAAGAGCACCGCTTGACACGGCCGCTTGAGCAACCAATCCTGTCGTCCTGTCATCATCGCTAATCGGGAGAAGGGTGGGGTTGCCTGAAGCCGGATTCTGAGCGGTAGACTTGACCGAATCTCGATTCGCGGGCAAAAGACTCGGATGTGGCGACGAAAAAGGATTGTTTTTCGGCGTGTTTGATGAATGCTGAATGTGTTCAGGTCGAGGAACGCCATCGTCGGAGATGCCCCCGGTTGTCTTCTCCGGCGAGTTCGGAGTGCCCGGCCGTGGTTGAAGTTCAACGACCAGCTGCGTTGGGGGTTGCTGCAGTGTCGCTGCGCTCTCCTCGATTGCCTGTTGTCTGGGGGGTGGTGCCGGTTCCTGCTGGCGACCAACCTTGATTTTGACCATTCGAGGCCGGTTCGTTGCATCCTCGCGTTGGCGACATGAGCTGCATATGAAGTGAAAATCTTCCTGGTCCGCTTCCTGTTCGTCGATGCCCAGGCATTTACTATGCTGCCAGGTATTGCACCTCTCGCACGCCACGCTGTGTGTTCCATCGTCAACCTGGCCGTAGACCCCACAGGCACAATCGAAAATCCAGTCTTCCTCCTCCTCTTCAAGCTCCTGAAGCGCCTTCTTGTTCCTTTCGATTTCGGCTAGTCGTCGTCGCTCGGACATGCGGGCAGACGCGTTGCTCGCCTCCCTGCTATCCTCGGATAGCTGAGCAAGTTCGTCCTCGTGTAGCCGGCGGCGCGCCTCGCGTTCCTTGACACGCTGTTCCCTCGACATCAGCCTATTATCCCTCTCGCGCTCCATTTTCAGTCGTTGTTGCTCTTCCTTTCTTTTTGCCGCCTCCTCCTCGCGTCTCTTCCGCTCTTCCTCGCGAGCAAGCTCCTCCATCCTTTGCTGCTCGATCTTGCCAGCAAGACGGCTCGACCTCTTTGCATGGGCCAGTTTTTCCAAGTTGAGCAGCTCCTTTTCCCGCTGAAGCTGTTTCCGCTTCCGGGATTCTTCCTGTTTCTCCAAAATAGGCAGTAGATGATCCTGGATTTGATCGCGCAGGGTCTTTTCGTTGGCATCCTTGGATTTGTGAATGGTTGATAGAAAGTCGCGGACTTCATCGAGGGTGACAGCGACACATTCCCATTTCATGCCTCCGAGCCCGTCATCTTCGGGTCCAGCCGATGCGCCCGCATCAGAAGCCTCGTCGTTGGCATCGTCGGCATCGCTTGCCGCTCCCGATGAAATGCGCCTCCTCTTACTTGCTCGCTGTGCCGCTTTGGCCTTTTTTGTGTTCTTTTTCAGCTTAGGCGGAGGCGGCGGGGTCTCGGTCAAACGATATAGACGATTGTCGTCGAGAACGAAGTAGGTGCGGTCTTGGCGGTCCCATCCGTAGGGCTCGATGCGCTGGCGGGAAGTTAGTGTAAGTCCCACGCTTGTGTATGCCTGGTCGATAAGATGGCATTTACGTACCCAGTTCGTCTGGTCTGTGTCCTTCTGCTCTTCGGTTTTCTCCCGCAGCCGTTCCGGGTTCATCATGATCAACTGGGTCATCTGCTGCAGCACCCGGATCTAAGTACAAGGATTCCATCAGCTTAAGTGCGCGGACAGACAGTTTCATCCACGTTGGTAGCATACCTTGGCAAAAAGGTCAAAATCCGCAAACTTGGCAGGCATCTCTTCGGTCCCAAACGGGTTTTTCTCTGGGGCTTTACTAAGAAACTGCCTTCTTGTGTATTCGTCGAATAATTCGTGACTGAGCCGAGTGAGCAACTCGCCGGGTGGAAGGGGGCGGGTGGCACGTACGTCAGACCGCGGTGCGAAGATAGGAACTTGAGGAGGCCAAGGCCGATATCTTGGAGTGCCATGGCGCCTGGCTTGAGACATTCTGCTTCCAGATCCTAGCACGAGTCGCATGTCAGCAAGTCGCTCTCCCCCTTGGTTTACGGTGGCAACGGAGAGAGGAGTGGGAGAGTACGACACACATCAATATCCAGATTATCATCAAGCTTCAGAGCTTTTCCGAAAAGAAGGATGAACTGGAACAGGTTGGCGAATTGCCACATATTCCTGATGCGCTGTAGCATCGACGGCTGTGCTAGTCCCTGGGCATTCTCGGTATTTGGCTCCTGCGAGGAGCGCTTGCGGGCGGTCGGCATCTTAAGTTGGCTTCTTTGCGATCTTTGCGATCAGCTCTATGCGGTGATGTGGGCGAATGCGACGGATGCTGCGCCCAGCCAAAAAGAAAAAAAAAGTTCTGCAAAGGGGGGAATTAAAGTTCAGTGACTAGCAATGATTCGTCTACGACAGAATCTATCATTGCAAATTCTTGGCCACGCAAACACCGTAGCAAAGTGTGCCGCGAGGATGCGTTGCGGGATTGTTTGGTGGGTTGAGTTGCTGGTTAAGGAATCTTGAGTGATGATGCGACAACCGCGGATCGCGTTGAGAAAAGGCTTGGCAAGCCAAGTTCAGGGCGCGGCGCGATCCGTTAGAACGCGACAAGGGCCGCGACTATAGCGCCCCGGTTGTTGCAAATGCCGTGGGGAGCCTCGTTATTTGTTTGAAAACCTGCATTCCCATCCCGCAGCTTCAACACCAAACAGCACATGCAGAACGATGGGAATATCTGTGGGACAGCTCCTCAACTCTGAAACTCTACGGAACTGACAATACATACAACCGTTGGTCCGCAATCGGCTGCTGTCACAATCCATGGTGCAAAAGAGCCTTCCTGCTCGTGTGCTATCGTAATGTTTATCGCTTGGCTATCTTTGACTGGTCGTCTCTAACTACGAGCCGTCGCAACGACATAACTACTGCCGTCGGCGTCTCTAGTCGCATGACGAGTTGCAGATCCCGTCAGTTGAAGTCGGCGGAAGAAAAGAGAGTGGCGTTTCAGGTCGCGAGAGTGGGGACTTGCTGGTCCGTTTGAAGCTTGAGAAGTGACACTGTGTAAGGGTGTGCGAAATAAGCTGTGGGTGGGGACGAACAACGGTGCTCCTCGATCTAACTACTAGGCAAAGCGACATTGAGGTGCTGCTGGGCCACCCTTTTTTGACATAACAGGTTAATCTCTTTACAGAGGGATCATGCCCTCCCGGCGGTTCATTCGCGGCGTATTTATCTACATGCGAAACAAAATTCCACGGTAAAGCACATCGGGTGGTGGTCCTGTCCACCGTTGAGGTGCGTGCTGTACGTACAGTATGTCCTTCACCCCTGGCTGAGAACGTCTTCCCATTTGTTGGCTGCCTCTCAGCCTGTTGCATTGGTCCAGGGGTACCTTAATGTGCGCCAAGATACTGTGGGCAGTGCTGCTCTCAGCTTTCCCTCTTGGAGATCAGTGAGCTGAGGACGACGTTTCTTGCCCTCCAACTCTCCATTCTCGTGCATGGATGACGAAGTGGAAGAAAACAGATCCATATTTGCGGCGCAGTCATTGAATGACCAACTCGGCGACCTTCCCCAGACCCGGCCTTTCCTTCCCGTCTATCTCGTGCTGCCTTCCTACGCCGCCGAGTGCCCGATTTGGAGTTGCTCGTGCTGCCTTCTGGCCCTCTCTGGAGACAATCACTGCTCGAACCAGTCTTCGACCGCGCTTCGCAACCGAAGTCCCTCCGTACACTTAACCTCTTCCCGCCTGCATTGTCGCCAGCGAGACCAACACATAGCCGCTTACCATCTTCACCTCTTAGGTTATTCACTAGTTTCCTCCCGCATAATGCCCGATTCGAGGCTCGGCTAGCACACGCCGTGACAGTGTTAGCGCATTGCGCGCCGACCTCTGCTTGCGAATCCCATCGACGGCTCGGGTTCCGCCCTATTTACAATCATGAACGGGAATAATCCAAACGCATCACAATCACCCCGCCGAACCTCTGCACCCTTAGTACCTCCTCTGCAGTCGATTCCCCTACGAGAACTCCAACGTTCTGGGGATGCTGACGTGGGCGGCGGGAGCGGCGGGACCGCCCACGGGGGATGGCATCAGCATTCGGGAACAGGAACACACAATCGCGCCGGGGAGGCACCGTCGCCCATCGCCATGTCGGCAAATCTCCCCGGCTTGTCGGCATACTGGGAGCATCCCTATCCGCACGCCGACGACGCAGCCGGTGCCAGCGGCGGCACCTCACCCATCGATCACATGGCCCTGCAGTTTGCGCTGCCTCCCGACATACAGCCGCAACAGTCTACTTCCCAAATTGGGCAATATATGACCTCGGCCGACGACCCGTATCAAATACCCCACGCCTACTATGAGGAGCGCACCGATACGGATTCTCTTGACTCAGACAGAGTGCCGCTGAAGCCAGCAGCCGAGCCCTTTAGCCGCTTAGAGGCCCCAGACGGCGAGGCATCGCCACGGAACAGTTTTCAGACCGTATCCGATCTTGGCAACACCCCGTCCCGCGCGCGGAGCGCCCAGATGCTCGGCTTCGACCTGGAGCCGGGGTTGGCCTCGGATCGTCATCGCAGTTATGGCGACCGTCTTGCGCCAACGGACCGGCGCCGGTCTCGCTCGCCGTCAACGAGCGGGGCACTTTCCAGGGCGAGTTCCATCATGAGGGCCATGTCTCAACGTGTCGTTATGATCAGCGGAGAGGGTGACCTCGTTGACCAGGCAGCCCGGCGGGAACGGTCACGGTCGCCCAGCGCAGACGGGCGCCGCCCACGTGATACATCCGGGCCCATGCTTGTTGATACCTCATATCCTTCACAAATGTTCCAAACGCCAGCCGAGAAAAGACCGGGCTCTGACTACTTCCAGTCGGAGGAGCCGGTTCTAGCGCCGAGGCGGCGCGGCCCGCTCCCGAACCCTCTGAGAGGGAATTCTCTGGGCATATTCCCTCCTGAGAACCCAATACGGAAACGACTCTGTGACATCCTGGTCAATCCATGGGCAGAACCGTTCATCTTGGTTCTGATCGTCGCCCAGGCGGTTCTTTTGGCCGTCGAGGCCGCGCCAGACGTCTTTGTGGAAGGAAACGCTAGACCCGAACGCTGGGGTGGTACCCGGATCGATTGGGCCATCCTTGGCCTATTCATTGTTTTCACTCTTGAGCTCATAGCCAGGATCATCGTCTCCGGTCTCTTTATCAACGCTGCCGACTATGCACCGGTCGGCAGTAAGCGGAGGCTAAGAGAAAGAGTAGCTGAGCAGTACCGGGCCATCTTCAAGCCGCAGCGGCAAAGGTCAGTCCGGCAGCCGCCGCAAGAACAACAGTTCGTGCCGACATTTGCAAGGTCATTTACAATGATGCATGGAATGGCAACCCAAGTGTCGCTGGAGGAACAGCAACGACTTCACCTCGCGCGGCGGGCGTTCCTACGCCACGGCTTCAACAGACTTGATTTCATAGCTGTTGTTTCATTCTGGATATCATTCGCCCTCAGCATCAACGGCTTGGAGAGCAAGCACTCACTCTACGTGTTTCGTATGCTTAGCTGCCTGCGTATCATCAGGCTGCTTGCGCTCACGAAGGGTAATCTTGTGAGTTGGCCTTCTCGCGTCAAGGAACCGGTGCCTGCATGCTGACTGAGTGTTTTGCAGATCATTCTTAGAAGTCTCAAGAAATCCGCCCCGCTTCTCGTTCGGGTGTCGTTTCTGATGGGGTTCTTTTGGCTTATCTTCGCCATTATTGGAGTCCAGAGCTTTAAGTCCAGCCTGAGCCGCCAGTGCACCTGGATCAACCCAGAAGATCCCACAAATTTCAGTGCCGCTTACACCCCGAGCATGTCATTTTGCGGCGGCCATCTAAATGCCACTACAGGTCTGGCCGAACCCTGGGTTTCCTCGCCAACGAAAAACTTATCGAGCGAGTTCCTCAAGAGCGGCGCAAATAGCGCCAAAGGCTTCATTTGCCCCAGGGGATCCATTTGTCTTCAACAGGATAATCCCTTTAATGGGACAGTCAACTTCGATGACATCGGGCACTCTCTTGAGCTGGTCTTTGTTATCATGAGCGCCAATACTTTTTCTGACTTGATGTATTACACCGTCAGCTCGGATTTTCTACCTGCTGCCCTATTCTTTGGGGCTGGTATCATCATCATGATGCTCTGGATGACTAATTTGCTGATCGCCGTTATCACGTCGTCCTTTCAAGTCATCAGAGAAGAATCTAAGGCTAGCGCGTTTACGGCCGATGACGAACCGTCTCTTTTCCACCCGAATATGGAGCAGGGCCCGCGGAGACAGTCGGCATTGCAGCGGATAAACCGGAAGACGTCCTGGTTTTGGGTTCTGATCATTGCCTACGGTCTCTTCTGCCAGTCTTTACGGAGCGCCACCATGTCACCGAGCCGGGAGAACTTCATCAATGCGTCCGAGATTGTGGTCACCAGTCTTCTCGACGTCGAGATCGTCCTGAGATTTCTAGCAAACTTCCGAGGATTCCACCGCAAGTCCCGTAACTTGGTAGACCTCGGGCTTGCCGTGGTCACGACTATCATCCTTATTCCTCCGATCCGCAACTCGGGACAGGTATACAACTGGCTTACTATCTTTCAAATTGTCCGGGCTTACCGTGTCGTCCTTGCCGTCCCCATGACAAGGAAGCTGATCGAGCTTGTGTTGGGAAATGTTACCGGCATTGGAAACCTGATGCTCTTCGTCTTTCTGATCACTTTTCTCATGGCTATCTTCGCGTCGCAGCTCTTCCGAGGTCAGCTACCCCCAGCGGATTCAGAGGACGAGTCGATACGGATTCCGTTCAACACCATCTACAACTCATTTCTCGGCATGTACCAGGTTCTTTCAAGCGAGAATTGGACCGATATTCTCTACAACATCACAACCTACACGGCCCATCTCAATACCGCCTGGGTTGGCCCCGTTTTCATCATCGGCTGGTTCATTCTCGCCTACTTTATTCTTATCAACATGTTCATCGCTGTCATCCAGGAAAACTTTGACGTGAGCGAGGATATGAAACGGCTCGAACAAGTCAAGGCATTTCTGCAGCGCAGAGAGCTTGGCAGTTCTTCCAACCTTGCGCTGTCCAAGGTCTTTGGCTTTGGCAGATCCCGAAACCGAGCGGATCCGCTTGACCAGACTACGGGTGCGGGGGTGGTCGATATGCTCTTCAAGGAGGGATTCGTGCGCGAGTTTCTTGATGAAGCCCTGGACGAATTACAGGAACATCCTACGGACAACCAGTCGCCGCAACAGCCGGGCGTGAAAGGCCGGGCTAAGATTGGGCTCCTATCTACTGCGCGGGAAAAGGTGATGTCACTATTTCGCAGCCAGGAACCTAATCCGTTCTACTCCAACGCTCGATTCGGGGGGCCTATTGTCACGCTGGATCCCGGACAGCTGGCCCGTCAGGCCGTGCATGCTACTGCTTCTCGGCGCAAGGCGCAGAGGGAGTACCTGATGCGGCATCCGAATTACAACACGTCTCTTTTCATTTTCAAGCCGCGAAACCGCGTACGACGCCTGTGTCAGAAGCTCGTGGGCCCTGGTCGAGGCACCGAACGATTTGACGGTGTTCAGCCTAACAAGTATGCATGGTACACTTTTTCGGCCGTCATCTACGCCGCCATTGTGGCCATGGTTATCTTGGCCTGCATTACAACGCCCTTGTTCCAGAAGGAGTACTTTGACGTACATACGTTCAGTATCAAGAACTGGTTTGTCTGGACTGACACGGCCTTCGCTATCGTGTTTACGCTGGAGGCTATCATCAAAATTATTGCCGACGGTTTCTTTTGGACACCCAACGCCTACTTCCGGAGCACATGGGGTATCATTGATGCTGTCGTCTTGATTACTTTGTGGATCAATGTCGTCACCCTCTTCACCGAAGCTGGAGCTGTCTCCCGAGCCGTCGGCGCCTTCAAAGCACTCAGGGCACTGCGTCTTCTTAATGTCAGCGACAGTGCGCGAGAGACATTCCACTCCCTCATGATTGTCGGCGGCTGGAAGATTCTGAGCGTAAGTCGAAATTTATTCGTTTATTTTTTTTTTTTTTCTTGCCCTGAAGATGTTGAGGATGGCGCGCATGCTAACATCTGCCACCCAGGCGGCATTCGTCTCCATCTCGCTGCTGATTCCGTTTGCCATTTACGGCCTAAACCTCTTCAATGGGAAGCTGATGGCTTGCAACGATGGGTCGGGCATCGTGAACCTGAGTGACTGCATCGGCGAGTACAACAGCACGCCTTTCAACAACGACTGGCCCATGCTCGCCCCGAGGGTTGCCGCGAATCCCTATTTTAACTTTGACGACTTTGGGTCCAGCCTCTTCATCCTCTTTCAGATAGTAAGTCAAGAAGGATGGGTAGATGTGTCATTTGCTGCCCAAGCCATCACTGGAAACGGCCTCCAGCCGGAAGACGCCCCGCCTTTCAGCGCGCAAGGAAACGCCCTGTTCTTCGTGGTGTTTAACCTCCTGGCAACTGTCTTCGTTCTCACTCTGTTCATTTCAGTTTTCATGAGAAACTACACAGAGCAGACGGGCGTTGCATTCTTGACGGCCGAACAGCGGTCCTGGCTTGAGCTGCGCAAAATGCTCCGCCAGATTTCGCCGTCCAAGAGCGCGTACGACGACAAGAAGAACAAGTGGAAGATGTGGTGTCATAAACGTGCCATCGAGAAGCGCGGCAAGTGGTACATGGCCATCACCACAGTTCTTGTCTTTCACTTGGTGTTGCTTCTCACGGAGTTCAACAATGAGCCAGCTTGGTGGACGCATGCGAAGGATGCTTTCTTCCTCGTCTTCACCCTCATTTACATTGTCAACATCATCGTGCGCGTCGTCGGTCTCGGTTGGACCCGGTTCCGGAAGAGCTCTTGGGATTTGTTTTCTCTTGTGGCGGTCACGGGTGCCTTTGCAACATCAATTCTGTTCCTTACGGATAGGACGCAGGTCACATATGTCCAACTGCACAAGTTTTTCCTAGTGGCGCTGGTCCTCATGCTCATTCCGCGGAATGACGCTCTCGATCAGCTCTTCAAGACGGCCGCCGCCAGCTTGACGACCATAGGCAGCTTGCTGGCAACCTGGATAGTATTCTTCCTGGTGTTTGCCATTGCTCTGACGCAGACATTCAGCCTGACGCGATTCGGCAACGAGGAGAACGCCAACATCAACCTCCGCACCGTGCCGCACGCCCTCATTCTCCTCTTTCGGTTCTCTTGCGGAGAAGGCTGGAATGAGGTGATGGAGGACTTTGCCAAGGTCAAGCCTCCGTTTTGTGTCGAAGGCGAAACGTTTTTCGACAGCGATTGCGGCAGCACGGCGTGGGCCCGCGTGCTTTTCGTTGCGTGGAACATCATCAGCATGTACATTTTTGTCAGCTTGTTCGTGTCGCTCATTTACGAGAGCTTCTCGTACGTGTACCAGCGGACGAGCGGGTTGGCTGCGGTGGATCGCGACGAGATTCGACGTTTCAAGGAAGCATGGCGCAGCGTTGACGCATCCGGCACCGGGTTCATCAGCAAAGAGGCATTTCCAAGGCTCCTCGGAGAGCTTTCTGGGGTGTTTGAAATGCGCATCTACGACAACGACGACTCGGTTCGGGCGATTCTCGAAGATGTGCGAAATGAGAACGACGCCGCCAGCATCAGGCACGCGTCCATCATCAGCAAGAGCCAATACCAGACAGGCATTGACCTGAAGAAACTGAATGAGCGTCTGTCAAGGATTGACGTGGCTAAAGTCCGCGAACGCCGGCGCCGGTTTAACATATTCTGCGAAGAGGTCATGGTGTCTGCGGACCCGGAGAGAGGCATCTCGTTCACGACTGTGCTGATGCTCTTGGCGCACTACAACATCATCAATGACAGCAAGAGTCTACGGTAAGTTTGCCCGGCCCCAAAATGACATCATTACGGAGAGAAGGTTGCTAACATAACCATGGCAGACTTGAAGAATTCCTGCGGCGCAAACTGCGGCTCCAGCGCGTCGAAGAAGAAGTCCGCCGACGGGTTGTTCTGGGCTTCTTCGATATGCTCTACTACTCGCGCCAGTTCAAACGGCACATGGAGATCAAGCGGGCCGGGCGAATGACGGCGATCCCGCAGCTCGACATACCCGAAATTCTGGTGGACAACGAGGAGCACAAGGACGAGCCGGAGGAACGGCGACCGCAAGACCAACGGCGAACGCAGGAGGAGCAGCATGCGCAGCAGCATGCGCAGCAGCCGGCAGGCAGCCGCAGCAGAGCCAAGTCGAGCGCCGCAGCGACGGCGTTTGGTTTCGATTCGGGCAGCTTGCTCTCACCCTCTTCCAGCCGCGCAAAGTCGCAGCACCGGAGTTGGGCCGGTCTGGGTGCGGACCTGTCGTCGTACGATACTTCGTACGGGCATCCTCTCGCCAGCCCACGGGCATCCAGACCATCTGCGTCGGCGGGGCATCGGTCGCACACGAGTGCCTTCAGCTTTGAGTTGGCGGGGCCGGGAGTGGTGGCGGGCGATGATGACGATGAAGCTACGAGCCTTGGGAGACGTGAGAGTGTGGTTGATCCTGCGCTT
Source organism: Chaetomiaceae sp. B2702 (assembly GCA_023628455.1). Classification (NCBI taxonomy): domain Eukaryota; kingdom Fungi; phylum Ascomycota; class Sordariomycetes; order Sordariales; family Chaetomiaceae; species Chaetomiaceae sp. B2702. The sequence continues at coordinate 522,867 of JAMAKP010000003.1, read as the reverse complement.
GTCAGGGACATGCTGGATAACTCGGTCTGGGTGGAGAGTCTGAGGAGAAGCGCGACGACCATGAGGAAGAGTGGGTGGGGTTCGCAAGGGGGTTTCAGGTGAGGTTCTAGAACCGGGCGGAGATGGCTTGGAGGTGGGTACCGATGGGTGTTTACAAGACTGGCGTTTCGGTCTTTTTGACACATTTCAGAGTATGTTGTATTGGCTTCATGAGCGATGATAACGGGGGAAGGGTATCTTTCTTTGTCAGGTTCCGGTGGCGGCTGGCCTGGTTTCTTGCACAAGCACTGGCGCTCTTGCGGGAGGAGGCACTTTTAGATTTTGTCTGTTCCAGCGTGTACTATTACTGATGAAGGTATCGTCGACCAGAGTAATGCTGGAGAGCGGTTGATTTGGCTGGAAGAGCGGGCCCCAACTGGGCATTCTAGACAGACATACAGGTCGGTTTCATGGGGCAGCGAATGAATGGTTATGGTTGCTGCAACGTCGACGTAGTATTCCGTACTGTGATCTGTGTCTCGCTGTTTTTGGTCAAGCCCCTGCAAGCGAGACTCAGAAGTTATTCGATACGAGGGGTAATAAGGATACGATGTGGCGATGTTGGGGTGTCCTGGACCAGGGGTTGGAGTCAACAATGGGGATGTCATCACAAAACCTGCTGTGATGTTCTGTCACAGCGAGATCAATGCATGAATGGTACACAGTACCACATCTCGGACACACATTCAAGCAAGCAACGGGAGTCGTTGTCGCCAAAACCTGCCATTCCGACGACGCAAAAGGAAGAAGCACAGAGGAAACATGTCAGCTCTGCGAAGACTCTGGAGCTCCATAGTTGGTGTTCCAGAAGGCCCAAAGAAGTCTTTTTTGGCACAGCTGACTCTCTTTGTCGGACGATGGTCTGCGATGCTCGGGTGTGGCGGCATTGAAGGTTTGAAACGACGCAAACGGGGATTTCCTGACAAGGAGTAGCCTCCTGATGCGCAGGGTCCCACCGTCGTGCTAGTGGCTTGGCCCGCCTGTAACGGCGATCATACAAGTTTCCCCAGGGGGCCAACCGGGTGCGATCCCACACTTAGCACCGTGCACCTGCCCCCATCATTCGGCCACCCACAGTTCGATCGACGGCAGCCAACTGCATCGACAACTATGATGCTCGGAGCAAGCAAACAGACACACACCTCCCGGAGGCCTTACCGGATCTAGAACTGTGGGTGTTCGCGTGGGATTCATCGAGCTTGCTCTGCTCTACGGGGTGCCGTTTTATGTCGGGCTTTCGGGAGGGGCCTGCAGCCCGTCATCGCCTGGTGCAAGAGTTTGCGTGTTTCACATCATTCCTCGCTCGCCTACCCCGCCCCATACCTGGATCCCACCCACCTTGACTGGGTACACCTTGACTGGGTACTGTACATACCTTATTTGACGATGCCGCCACAAGCATTCTGGCACTCCCGGCGCTGGAAAGGCCACTTTGTGGCCCGTTCTCCAGCCATGAAGGCAGCATGACTGTTGAGTACCACCGGGACCGGCGGATTGATGCGCAGCTGAGCAGCGGGCTGCGCCGGCGATCGCATTGACTCAGCGTGCCAAAGAGGCAGCATCCTCCCTGTCTGCCGACTCGTCTCTGCGGCTTGTTGGTGTTGAAGTGCTTTGCGCAGCCAGGGGCTTTAAGGGATGCCCCCCCCCCCTTCCATCCCGGCATCGCATGACAGATGTGCTGCAATACCCCGTTCATCGTTCCTACCTTAGCCTGTCTTAGCCCTTCACATCCATCCCTTTTGAGCCAGGCTGTGCCTGCTCCCCCCCTAGTCGTCGTCTTCTCCTTGTACGCAGTAGCCCTTGCTACCGTCCTAAGTTCGTTCCAACTAGAACTGCCCGCCCCTGTCTGGCACAGGGAACCCCTGGCAAATTCCCCGGCATCTCTCCTTGTTTGACAACGACGAGACCGGCACAAAGTACAGCTTCTACTTTACTTAAAGTACGTGCTTGTCCTCCGCGGCCCATAAGCCCTCTCCCCGTTTATTTCATCCCACTTCAGGCTCTCGGGCTTTATACCACCACCGGTTTTGTCACTGACCCAGACGAGGGCCACTACCATCGGCATATCTTCTGCCCTCCGCTCAGATCTGTGCCAGGCATAGATTGTCCCGTCTTTTCAGAACAACCAAACACTCTCAACACGCCAGTCCTTCGCTTCACCGCCCGTCCTTCGCTTTCCACGGACAGGTTCTCCGAGAAACATTCTTCGCTTCTTTCATCACAAGGCTGTGCCTCATTTTTCACCCGCTCGGCTTGAGCATTCGGATACCCTGCCAGCCTACCACCCTGCCGAGACTTGTTTTATCTGCCCACGCGGAGCAGCTTTGGTCCTCACACCACACCACGACCATCCCACCACAGCAATCCCGATTCCAAGCCAGCCAGCCAGCAATCATGCAGACCTCCCGCTTCCAGTCCATCACGGCGCGCTTCTCGCCCCACAACCTCCGGACTTCGTTTCGCCGGTCCATGTCGGCGTCGTCGGCATCCTCTCGGGCCAGCAGCACTGACCGGGCTTCGCTGATGTCTCACGCCAGCTCGCCCGTCAGCACCATCAACAGCATTGTCTTCCGCCAGAAGTCGGTGCTCGAAGCACACGATGAGCAGGAACGGCCGCCGCATATTCTCGAGCCGAGACCTGCTGCGACTTTCTGCAGCCTCGAGGAGCGCATGATGTCCTTCTGAGGTTGGCCAGCCTTCTGCGGAACGGACCAGGCGGCTTTACCGTTGGCTTCTTGGAAGCAATAAATTCAACTTCTTCAACCACCACCTTTTTTCTCTCTTTCTTTCTCTCTTTTACACACGACATAATGCTATCTTTTTTTGGGGGGGAGGGGGGGAACAGGTTAAGGGGTTGACGGTCATGGTTATAGCGGGATAGCGCTTTGGGGTGTTTTTCTGGGGGGGGGCAAAATGGCGTTATATTTCCGGCGCTCTCGGGAACCAAAGGCTGCGGCATTCCATGCAGTAAATGAATGCTTCCTCTCGATCTGCGAATTCGTCCCGACACAGTATGTATATACATATGTAGCCAGTCTAATCCACAGTTTTTCTGGCTCAGCTTGCGTTCCCTCGGTGATTTGAATACAGGGGCGAGATAAATGCAGAAACCTGCAGGTCGGTCCCTTTCTGGCGTGCATGCAGATGCACAATGCAGGAACCATTCTCTTGGGAACGGTTGTCACAAGCTTGTTTGAGGCCAGAACCCCCACGGCCGTGCTGCAGGGGGGATGTTAGATCGGGGATGATTGGCTCTGTGTAAATCGCCCCATCTCACAGCAGTCCGGAAGCCCGAAAAAACATCTTCCGACGCATTGGCACACGAGGAAGAGACCGAGGAAGGTCAGGCCACGGTGAGAACGAAAAGCCCACCGACCCTTGGCCGTGTCTCTGTGCTCTGTGAAGCAAGGTGGCTCAGCTGCCCTTGCGCAAACTGCTTGTCAACGTGGCAGAACAGCTCTCTGCCAAGCCACGTCACGCCTCGCTCCGTGATTCGATGTACTTGCAAGAAGGCATTGTTCTTTGTATGGACAGCAACATCCCAGCTCGCCTCGGCTACCGCTTGGCCTGCCATACAGAACACAAAAGCCTGTGATGGCATGGGTCGGGCACCAAGCTGTCTGGACTAAACCCGTCATGGGAGCACAATGACACCGGGCGACGCGTGTCGTCTGTCGCGCTGGCCATGGAGCTGCTTCAACGCCTCTTCTTAATCCCACTCGTTGCTGGAAGGCGAATCGAGGGCCTCGGTCGTTAGTAGTACTGTATGTATGTGCCTATGCATCAGACCGGCCATCCTTTTCTCTTTCCTTCTTGAAATTGCTCCAGCTCTCGGCAAACCAAACCGAGACCCCATCCCAGCTATCAACGACTCGACCGGTGACGAGACGAGACAAAGGGACATATCGATACAATATGGAGGCAGCGACGATGTCGATTTGGGCTTCGCAGGATCTTCTCCAGAGTCGTCCGCGTCGTAGTGCCCGGCGAGCACTGATGCTCAAAATGAAGCCCGGCGCCCGGGCGATCGAGCGCCAGCAGCACAGGATACGGGTGTCCGGGAATCGTCATGATAAAGGTGAGAGCGCATACCTCCAAAGTTCCCCCCTCAGACTGTGGCAGAAGAGAGAGTCACGTTGGTTTTCTTGTTCGTTCGGTTTCATTGCACGTTTATGTCACGCCTGGCTGGCGTTGCTTCATGCCTTCATCTACTTTGTATTGTACTGTGCGCCGGTGCGGTGACTTACACGGGGCCTTTTGTTTTCATCCCAAACCCTATCATGCCACGAGCAATGCTTGTTCAACGGGTAGAACACAATCATGAAAAAAAAAAACAGAGTCACCGGGAGACCGCAAAATGGGCAGTGATGCCGTTGCGGTCTCTTCCCCCCCCCTCTCTCCGGCATCTTGTTTTTCATCCATCTCCTTGTTCGCAATCATCGTCAGGGGCCGACCTTGCGATCTTGCCTTTCGGCTTTCTGGCTGTCAGCTACAACTTTTCTGAGCATCATTCTGGCAAGAAACCTACAAAGAAAAACCACCAATTCGCTGACGAAATAAAACCACAGCGTTTACCGCCATCGTCGCAGCCACCATGCTTGCCCTCCTACCTTTCCACAAGCCGCTAGGATTTCTCGACGGTCGGCTCGCGAAGCACGTATTGCTGCCGAAACGCCAGCCAAATATGGACGAGAAAACGGCCTCGATGAGCTTCCAAACATGCTCCCCGGTTGAGAGTCGGCTGCCGCGTGATCGGGAAGACCCTTGCTCGTTCCGGACGAGACTGGTCGATCCTGTGGTCAGTTCTGAAACCGACATTGCGATTGAAAGCACCGAGAAGCACGACGGCGATGACCTCAGGTTTGATGACGCCCAGTGCATTTCGGTTGGCCGGTCAAGAGGGAAACCCAAGGTGAACCCCCGGGTGCCGGTCTCGAGGGGTTGTTATGAGCAAGGGCAAGCCAACGAAGGCGGGACAGCAATCGACCTTGGCCCTCGTCTGTGCTCAGCCCCGGCAGACATCGTCAGCCCGGAGAAGGATAGGCGACCTCAATCGGCAGCGCCTAATCCAACCAGCATCGACAGGCCCATCGTCACGCCAGTTGAGGAGCATCTGGACCGGCCCATGACGTACAAGACATTCGGCGACCCAACGACCGCCTACCCGGCTGTCTTGGTTGATGGAAACGACGATGGCGGTGACGATAGAGACAATATGGAGGCCATGAACATGCCCTTCTGGAACCTCCCCAAGCGCCTGAAGCGACATAGCCACCACACCGGAGACATCATCCCCGACGACATGTCCATCATCTCCGATGTCTCCCTCATCCCGACCTACTTCCCCAGCGACGTCACGAAGCAGCAACGTCCTCAACACCGTGCCCTCGTCAAGAGAATGATCCGCGCCAAGGCCAGGGCTGCCAGGCAGACCATGTGGGAGTTGAAGCGCTCATGCCGCAATGCTGTTGAGAACGTCTTTGTTGAGCCAGCTACTCGCAAGGGTCCCAAATGCGTTGCCGTTGGCTCTGCATGCTAAGGGCCTAAGGCAGCCCGAGGAGGCCAAAGGGGAACGAACATCAACTGCTGCACGACGAGATGGCATTGCCCGCCCTTTTTTTTTTGCCATCAGCAACATCAAAGCTGTCTGATCCGTAACCAGCTCCCTGCGTTGCTCATTCGTTATTCCCACCGAGCCAACTGCAGTATCAAGAACTCGCCATATTTTAATTTAACTGCCTACGGAGAAAGCAAAAGTCAGTAGGCCCAGCGTTGCAGATGTCAGATGGTTCCGCTAATAACCGCCTTACCAGGCTCGAGACGCTGATGGGAAATGTCTCACGAGCAGTTGGACAGGTACGGCAACAGACCAACAAAACATGGACCGTTCGTTACCCACGCAAGCGGGCTACAACCCCAACGTGGCCAGAATGGTCACAGCATGTCTGTGCTCGGAGAACTTGCCTGCCAAAACCCAACCACCTATTCATCCAACCGGCCAACCAACCATCAAACCCATTGTCAATCATTATGGGATACCACAATGTCAGGCATAAATTGCACCAAACTACCAAGTGGATAAAAGAGAACCTGGGAAAGCATATCAGCAACAGACTGGATACGCAACCACTTCTTTTCCTGAATATCCATTTCGTTTGTCTTGGCAATGACTTGGATCGCATCGCGCCGGATAGCTTTCTCCTTTTTGTTTCTACTTTCTCACCATGTAGTATTACTATTATCAACCTGTCATTGTGCTGTAATGAGCATGCCTGGTGTTGGGCTGGGGTTAATGAGAGAAGTCATGATATTTCCAGGAGCATAGAGCACTGGGCACCCCTCTCTGACTCGACAGCGCTGAGTGTCTCATCCTATCTTGGTTTGTCGCCTTGTTGTGGTCCCTTTTCACCCAGCATCCCAGGTAAAACATCACCAGGGGCTGCTGCTGTGTGGTCTTCACAATGAAGATCTGCTTAGCAACCAGCCAGCCATGGGCAATGCGACTCAGGGCGGGAAAAGACCGCGTCGTACTTTCGACATATTCGGTCCAAACGTGTCAGAGCTGTGGTGAAGTGGTTTGGGGTTGCCATGGCAACGGAGTCCTCAACTACCTGAATGCGCTTTGGAACTCGCTGGCTGAAACCGCTTCTCGCCTGCCCTGCCACCTACGCGTTCGGCAACCCCCATCCCTGAGATAACGGGGCACCACACAAAATTCAGATAATGCAATGCTCCCATTCCGACGCCTAAAACCGCCATCGTAGCAAAGCCAAACCAAACACAAAATATCTATGTACACTAGTTTTCGGCTGGCTTCACCCAGCGCATCCTTTCTGTACGTTCCATATTCGCATCCCACAGCCCACCATTATGCAGCAATACAGCGCCGTGATCCACGAGGCTGTCCCGCAGGAGCCAAGCGGGGAATCTAGTCTCCTAGCAAGCATATCGGGCGGCTGTCGAAGCCTCAAGCAAAGCCCCATGCGAAAGCGAAAACTGCCCCTGGAGGCAAGCCAAAAGCACATCCACCTAAACACCGTCCCACCTGCCTGTAGACACCCGGCGCCGTCGCGATAATAATCCAGTAAAAGGATGAAATGGGTTGATGAAGAGAGAAAAACAAAACCAAAACAAAACCATAACCGACAGTGCCGTGGCGTAGACGCCCAGAAGCGACGCCCAAGATAGCCCCCCTAATCCTCAATGGATATTGTGTCAAAGATGAAGATGTTGAGAACGAGGGCCTTGGCTCCCAAGGGGCAGGAGCCAGGATGCGTCGTTAATCCATAGTCGTGACGTGTCGTCATGGCGGCGAATCCAACCACAGTGTGGTATCCTGACACTCTACACTCAAGCAGAGATATGATGCGCGACGCGCTGTACAAAATGACGAAGGCGAAACCAACTATGAAACCTCATCGAGGGTCAGGTGGATATCGTTGATGCCGTACAGATGCGCATTCCGCTTTGACCATTGACGAGTGAGGATTGATGCTTCAGTTACGGTTAGAAAGTAATCACAAATGACTATGCTGGGCGGCCAGGCAAGACAAAACATACCCTTCAAAAACTTTTTGTGAGCGTACTTCTTGAAAAAGGCCTCGTGGATCACGGGCCGAGCCATATAGTCGACCATCAACATGACGACGGGAAGGATTTCCTCCTCCGAGTACCCGGCATAGTACTCTAGTGTCTCATCCTATAGAGCGCAATAACGTCAGTCGGGTTCAACGACTCTGTAGGACAAAACCTTCGCTTACCCATTCCCCGCGGTCCAGGATTAGCCGCGAGAGGTACATGGCAGCAGCAGCGATATGGCTGGGGCGGTAGGCCATAAGGCGATGGTCCAACAAACTAATCTCCATGAGATACTTTCCAATGGTACGTGACTGGATGTCGTAATTGTCTGCCTTGGAGATACGGCGGAGGAAATTCATTGGGTTCGGGTAGCTCAGGTCGTAGCTCAAGGTTGCGAGAACAAAACGCTCGGCGCTCAAGATCTCGGCCTCGGTGAAACCATCATCGGCGATGTGGCGGAAGTTGGCAATGTGGGGAGAGAGAACCTCCTCGTACTTGGAAGCAATGAACATGGCGGTGATGCCGACAAGCTGAAGACGGTCGAGCTGAACAACCTTCTCAGAAAGGAAGCGGTCGACGATGTTGACGGCGAGGAACAGGGTCTCGGGAAGCAAATGGAAACGGGTGTGGACCTCAACGAGCCAGTCAATCAGAATGCCCCGCGTCTTCCATTCGAGATCGTCCTGGTGCGACATGTATTGAGGATTGGGCACTGAATTGCACTCCAGGTCGCGGAGGTACTCGAAAATGTCGTTTGCATATTCGGCAACCATGAGCGGGTCATCGAGGTCTTCGCTGTCGAGGAGTCTTGCAGTGGGAGGCGTCTCGGCCCGCGGCACAGGCTCAGCGGCAGCGGGAGCCGGTGACGGCGCAGTCTCTTTGTGCGCTGGCTCATCTTGTTTCACGTCGGTCTTGGTCTTCTTGTCGTGCTCAATTGTAGTGTGAACCTTCTTCCGGATCGGCTCGCCCTCCTCCGGGGTATCCTCTTTCACAGCTGCATTGGTGGTTGCTGGTTCCAGGATCTTGCGTTTCGAGGCGATAATGGAGCCGGGACCTGAGCGCTTCGCCTCCGCCTTCTTGTTCACTTCCTTTGTGGCCACGGCCGGCCGCGCCGTGGTCGTCTTCTTGATACCGGTGGGTTGCGCGGCTTTGGACACAAGACCGGTCCTCCCGGTCGGCTTCTTGCCATCTGCAGCCTCAGCTTTTGTCACATTGCTGACATCACCGAGGACGGCACGCTTCCGGGCGGGATTGGCATTTGCAGTGGTCCTTTTGGACTGCAACGGCTTAGTAGGCATCGCAAGCTCGTCAACATTCACAGTCGCGGCGGCCTTTGCTCGAGTAACGCGAGCTGTCGCTGCGCCATTCTCGTCATTCTCGTTCGTCACCGAACGTAGGTTTCTTGTTGCCCTCTGAGTATTGGTAAGCATGGACTGTAACCATTGATCCCAAGGTCGAGTCGCGTCAAAGCAGTAATGCCAGACCGTGCGGGAGCACTTACAACCATCTTGGCGAGGAACAAGTGAACAAACGAATTCTATGATGCTATACGCATGTTAGGAACGACGCGTCTCCAGACGATGTGGCAGCCCAGCCGACGCGACTGGAAGTTGCAGACGGCCGGAAGCAGAGATCGAGTACTCACCAAAGATGCAGAAATAACAGACGACGAAGGGCGATAGAACGTGTCTTTGGGTCGAATATGTTGAGGAGAGTTGGACACCAAACGCGCTCTTGGTCGAGGTGAATTTGCCCTGTCTCGAGATATGACGCGTTTACTTCGCTCGAAGGTCGGCTTGTCACCACGATGGCCGCTCAATTGGCGATGGTAGGTGCCGAGGGTCTGGGGAGGGCGTTGTGGTGGAGGACGCTTCGGTGATGTTGAGGGAGGATGCCGGCGCGAAGTGGCAGCTCTCTTGTTTTTAAGAAGTATTCGTGGAGAAGGTTAATGGGGTCAGAGGGCTCGCGAAGACAGGGAGGGAAGCTTTAGGGTGGGGACGGGGTAAGATCAAATCAGCGCGGTCGGCTGGGCGTGGGTATGTACCAGGTACCGCGAAATCGCGCCTCCAACGTGCGCTGAGCTTTGCAAGTGGGTCCGTTCTGCGCCAAAAACGCGTCGATGAGAACCCGCAGGATCAGGGTACACGCAGCAAAATTGACTTCAAAAGTGGTGGGAAATAGTTCGGACAAGTGGGAAAGCGTGGAAAATAACTGATAGTGCCGTCCGAGAAAGATGGAATGAGGAAAGAAGATGATCCCGATGGTGGCAGCAACGGATCGTTATTCGTATTCTAGGACAAGCCGGAGGTACACGGTACGGACCGGGGAACGCGATGCTCCAAACTCGTGCTTGCCGTTCCCTAACCCACCGTCAACAGCGGTAACCACGGGGCAACCGTCCCGCGATTGGTTGATCTCGGAAGTTCTGATCAAGACCCCTGTTGCCGAACCGCACCCGCGTTTTTCGCGATCCTGAGCGGGGCTGTGGCTCGACGCGGTGGTTCAGCCTCGAGCTGTGCTATCAGCCACATTTGCCAGCTGGCGCACGGGCCTAGGGAATCAGTCAAAGCAAATTTCCCGGGTCGGCAAACCGCCGTCGACGATCGACGACTGCTGGTGTTGAAGGAACATCCTGTTCACCAACACACCCAGCGCGGCCTGATCCTGCGGCCAATTGGCTGCTTCACACCCTTCCGAATCTGTTTTACTACCAGCATCACCTCGATGTCCCGACCTTGACTCGTTATCGCTGCTCTTTTTCCTAGATTTGGTTGAGCTTCCGCGTCTTAGAATCCAGCCATGATGCTGCAGCCGCGACTCCGGCCCCTAGCGGCGGGGGCAGCTTCGCTTCCATCACTATTCCAGAGCGTCCTGCGACTGAATACTGCGAGACCGTATTCGGCCGCGGTGCAGAGCGACGTCAAGAATACATCCAGTGATGAAATCCCGACATTCGGCCCCCCCTCGACTGAAATCCAAGCTGTCAAGATGCGAACGTACAAGCCGCGGACACCCGGTCTTCGACATCTCAAGCGACCCATCAACGACCACCTATGGAAGGGCAGGCCGTATCTGCCTTTGACGTTCCCCAAAAAGGGTCATGGAAAGGGTGGCAGAAACAATACCGGCCGAATCACCATCAGACATCGCGGCGGTGGCCACAAGCGGAGGATCCGTACCGTCGACTTCAAGCGTTGGACGCCGGGGCCGCACACGGTCGAGCGTATCGAGTATGATCCGGGCCGGAGCGCTCACATCGCTCTGTTGACCGAACAAGCTACGGGCAAAAAGAGCTACATTGTGGCGGCCGAGGGCATGCGTGCGGGGGACGTGGTACAAAGCTACCGAGCTGGTATCCCTCAAGATCTCCTTGACAGCATGGGAGGTGTTATCGACCCTGGTATCCTGGCAGCGAAGACGGCTTGGAGAGGGAATTGCCTGCCGATGCACATGATCCCCGTCGGTACGGTGGTGTACAATGTCGGATCCCGATCAGACGGCAAGGCGGTTTTCTGCCGCAGCGCGGGGACGTACGCGACCATTATTTCCAAGGAGGAGGAGACGCGGGACGACGGCACCAAGGTGATGACCGGGAAGCACGTCGTTGTCCGGCTGCAGAGCGGCGAAATTCGCAAGGTCAGCAAGGACGCTTGTGCAACAATTGGCGTTTCTAGCAACATCATGCATCAGTATCGGCAGTTGGGCAAGGCCGGACGCAGCCGGTGGCTGAACATCAGGCCCACGGTGAGAGGCTTGGCTATGAATGCGAGTACGTGGGGCAGGAACCCGTCTTTTCTCTCCCTCCCATTTTCTTACCCGCGACGATACTTCGTTTGGTCGCTGACATGTCCCCAGACGAACATCCTCACGGTGGTGGTCGTGGCAAATCGAAGGGTAACAGGAATCCCGTCAGTCCATGGGGCCAACCGGCCAAGGGCGGTTTCAAGACGCGCAAGAAGAGCAATATCAACAAGTGGGTGGTCACCCCTCGGGTACGGAACATGGGCAAGCGGAGAGACAAGAACACGGCCTAATTTTGATGAATGCGGCCGCTGTACCGGTGAGGCGTGGGCGAATACATCTTGTACATTATGTAGATCAGCAATCTTCGTTTTCTGGGCCGGACTTGACGAGGAGCCTCTCGTGCGGGTCTCGAAGAGGAACGACTGCCTCAACGATGAGAAGCACTCAATAAGGCGTCCTGCGCCTGCGTTCAGCCTGGCGTCGTCCCAGCAGCCCACCATTCTATATGGTATTCGTCAAGCAAATGCATCCGTCGAAAGTTTTTGTATCTCGTCATGAGCTTCTGCTCATTTGATGTCACATTGCAGGCACCCAAGAGGGCTTGTTAGAATTGTGTCAAAAAGTTGCGGTGGCGCTAGAAGGCGGGCGGTAACAGGGTCTGCAAGCTGCGTGAGCGGCTGCCCGATGCGTGCACGATGGACAAGCAACTGTAATTGATTGGCTGCCAAGGGATCTCGGAGACAATGCTACGGACCCTGTCGTTTGGAGTGTGCATATGGTGGTAAGTACGGTATGTACATAGTAGGTAGGTAGGTACCTACCAGATAGCTAGGTTACTTAGTAATTAGGATAGGCACAATACCTAGCAATAGCCTTGTGCAAACTTCCTGGTATTGACAACAGCAGATCCTGGGAGCAATGACAAGTTGCAACCTAAATATTTACTTTTCCTCGCACTAGAGAGGTCGATGGAAGATGTCATACATTGCCCGAAGATCAACCAACGCAGCGACGAGTGCCGAGCCTGCCAAGCGCTCTGTTTCGTGGAGTGACTTGCGCATACCACCCAAAGGTCTGGCCCATCGCGGGGCTTGCCAGTTTCAGCTCGACCCCTGCAGGGCAATTCTCGATCACTTCTTGGCAAGCTCTGCGATCCGTCCCATGTGGGAATAGGTAACTACGGTGTGGCCTTGCCTGTCCTTCGTCCAACAACCGACTGCCAAAGTTGAGGCTCTTCTCTTGCATGTTTCTCTTTTGCATGGTTGCTGTCAGCACTCTCACAATAGGTAGCCCAAGTCCCTCTCTTGTTTCGTCGTCAACCCCCTGTGCATCCGAGACTTGCAGCGTCGATCGGCCTTGGCCAACCACTCGGATGCTGGTCATCTCGATCCCTTGTGTGGCTGAGTTCTTGCAACACGGCGGCAAAGACCCATCCACGCCATCCCTTCTGGGTCTCGGCGTGGAATTTTAGGGTGCGCAGCGGCAAACCAAAGTCTCCAACGGGGGTTTTGGGAAGCACTCGCGGCAACTGCATGGTCAAAGAAGCCGGCGGATGACGCGTCTGTGTTCCCATTTTGATTTCGCCCTCGTGTGAAAAGGAAAGCGCTGTTACACAGTAAACGGTGGCGGGTATTCGAGATTTGAGTGGTTTGCTCGCATCGTGCTAGCGTGCACTCCTTCCTTTCGTGGTCTGGCCCGGCACTTGCGCTGCGCCCGTCCGATTCTGTTTCACTCATTTCACCTTCCTGTCCTCCCTGGGGCTCCCCAATGCCCGACGACTCAATCCGCCCTCTCATCAACGCCCGCTCTTTCTCTCCTGCGCCAACACCCGAAGCACGCGATACTATGGACAATCTGGATCTCGCCGGGGGTAACGTGCGGAGGAAGGGGAGGGTATCATGGGTTTTGGCACTCTCGTATGCGTTCGACTGGATCGTTCTCATCGCCTTTGCCGGCATCGGCTACGTCCTGGGAGATATCACTCCGAACAAGCGGCCGTTTTCTCTCGACGACCGCAACATCGCGTACGCTGACCCCTTTCCGTACCCTTCCTGCATCACACAACAAGTCGAATGGAAACCCTGACAATTTTGTAGCTTCCCATACACGGTCAACGAGACGGTCCCGGTCTGGCTCCTCGTAATCGTCGGCATTCTCGTCCCCATCGTCATCATCGCCGTTGTTTGCCTCATCTTCGTCCCTGGTGCGACAGTCCCGGCCGGGACGCCTAAGTCTCTGATCTGGAAGCGCAAGCTATGGGAGCTCCATACTGGCCTGCTGGGCCTCGCCTTGTCCATCGTCGCGGCCTGGTTCATCACGAATGGCATGAAGAACTTATTCGGGAAACCTCGGCCGGATCTTTTAGATCGATGCCAACCCGACCTTGACAACCTCTCCGACTACATTGTCGGCGGCTTGAAGGGCTTGAAAACAGCGACCACGGCTGGACAACTCGTGAGCCCGGACATTTGCAAAAACCCCGACAAGCACATCCTCGACGATGGTTTCAGGAGCTACCCAAGCGGGCACTCGAGCTCTTCCGCTGCGGGTAGGTACTTCGGAGCTCTGGGGCGCTTGCTGGACGAGGAAACCCGAGGCCTGCTGACACATAGATAGGTTTGATCTACCTCTCCCTCTTCGTTGCGAGCAAATTCGCGATCACGATCCCATTCCTCGCCCCGGCCGGGTTCGCCGACGCCTCAGCATTCGCCGCTTTCCCCTCGCGCACACGCCTACCCAGCATCAAGGTTTCTGGACCGAACACGTATGAGCTTTCTACCCGCGGCCCCGGTGCGCCGACGCCGTCTACCTTGGACTCGACCTTGGGCAACAAGGGCATTTCGCGCCACAACCAAACCGTCTCGGCGGTCCGAAGGCAAGCAGCAGCGCCGCCCATCTACCTTCTCTGCATCGCAGTCATACCGTTTTTTGGCTCGATCTTCATTGCTGGCTCACGGTGGTGGGACTTCCGTCACCACGGGTTCGACATCTTGTTTGGTTACTTGATCGGCACCATCGGCGCCTTCTTCGCCTTCCGCTACTACCACCTGCCGATCTCTAGCGGCGCGGGGTGGGCGTGGGGACCTCGCAGCCACGACAAGGCGTTCTGGGCTGGCGTCGGCAGTTTCAGCTATGCGACGGACCATCTGCGCGGGCAGTACCGGTCTGGCGATGAAGAGGAGGCGCTTACCGGCTCTGATCCGTTTGGCCGGGCCAGCGCCGCGGGTTCTGGCACCCCACCTGCTGTGTCGTCCCGGAAGGCGACGGCGACGGATGAGCGGGATATTGCGTATTTGGGCGCTTCGCGTATATAAATCGCGCCGTCTTAGATAGGCTTCTTCCATACTGGGGATTTGGGCGGGTTTAGGTCTGTTTCTGTCCTGAAGATGATTGTTAGATACATGGGTTGTCTTTTTCGGCGTTAGGGATGCCGTGTCCATGTTGCGCGAAAAAGGGCCCAGCGCAACAAAGGCCATTATACTCGGATTTTTATTTTATTCTCTTCGAGGGGCTAGTCAGCGGGCTGGTAGCGATCTGACTTATTCAATGTATAATGGCGTCACCAGAGAACGTACAGATGTGAGACCATAAGTGTGGATGAGCTTTTCGAATCCACTAGGACCACTGCCCTTTTATTGTCTCGGAAATATCCTGATTTGAGCCGACCGTCATTTTTCGACGACCAACCAGTCATGCACAATCGGAACATATCAGAAAGCCGTTCCGTCTGTCAGTGTAAAAGGTTCCTGTTACCTGGGTAATGTAATCAGGTTGCCGCTTCTCTTGTTGTTGTTTAACACCACGCATTAAAGAACCCAGACCAACAACCAGCCTATTCCTATATCTATGAACAAGCGCTGCTCGGTTTCCCCCTTCTCTTCGGCGCCTCACACAACTCCCTGCATCCCTCCCTCCTCCCCATGCCATTGAAAACGCCAATGTGCAAATGCGCCAACCAGAAGCTTTTCCCTACAAGAATCAAAGAAAGAGATGAAAGAGCCCCCCGGCCCCCCCCGGTTACCAAACCGCCATCATATGCCATCCTTCCAACCCCCCTCTCCCAGCCCTCGAATGCCAAACAGAAAATAACCGTCTCGGGTGAACCCACTTACTGCAGGAAGGCGAGCCAGCCTACGCAACGCTCCCAATCTGCGCCTCACCGCTGAAGCCCAACGACGCTGCGGGAGCAGCAGCAGCAGCAGCAGCGCCGCTGCCGCCACCACTAACCGGATTACCGCCCCTATACTCGGTCAGCTGCCCCTGGGGCAACTCGTCGCCCTCGTCGACATCGTCATCGTCCTCCTCGTCGTCATCGTCCAGGTCATCCTCGCCGTCCTTGAACCCGCTCTCGACCTCCATCTTGCGCAGCCTCCTCCGCATGTCGGCTCGCACGCTGTTCTGCCAGCGCACGAGGGTGGCGGCGGCGTGCACCTTGAAGCCGTAGACGCGCGGGACGTAGCGCTCGGTGCTCTTGGCGGGGATCAGGGCCGGGTAGACCTGGAAGAGGATGTTGTGGAACGAGGTGCCAAAGTAGGCGCCGTCGATGGAGGCGTGGCGCGACGATTTGGGGTTGTACGTGTCCTCGCAGCGCGCGCAGTACAGTTTGACGGGCTTGAAGTTGGGCACGTCCGAGAGGCCCATGGGCAGCAGCGGGTGCGAGTTGCACATGACGCGCGGGCACTTGCCGAAGTCGGCCTTTTTGTATTTTTCGAGCTGTCGGGGCGGATAATGAGTGCGCAATGGTCAGAACGGACATCCCTATCTAGGTAAAGTGGGAAGAGGGCGGGGGGGGAGGGGGATGGAAAGGGATTATTTTTTTTTACCATCTTCGCCAGGCCTCTTGTCGTGACGATGTAGCGTGCGTGGACGAGGCCGTAGAGGTGCCTGGCCGACTTTTCTATCGTCTCGCGCATCTCGTCGTCGCAGTCGAGGTCGAACACGTCTGTAACGAGATCGAGCGCATACTGGTAGTACTGGACCTCGGTGTTGAGGCCTGTCAGGTTGAAGCGGTCCGTCAGGTACTCCTCGTCGATTTCGCAAAAATACTCGTTGCCGCGGGACGAGATGAACTGGGAAACGCGGTGTTAGGCGTAAACAGCGCTGCATGGAACATGGGTAGGAGATGGATAGCTGAAGAGGCTGCATACCCAATCGCGCCAGTAGCTAGTGTAGTCGCTATCGGACTCGGTCCCGTAGTCATCCATGCTTGCGATCTCGACAGCGCAATCTGCGTCTGAAGTTGGGCGCTGGCGGTTGCGATTATTGGGATGCTGGGATGGAACAGGGACAGCGGCCACTTAGAGGACTAAGCGAACAACTAATTTCGACCGCAAAACTATCGGCGAGGTCAAAGGTTATAGGCGTTTGATATCGGGGGCCCGGGGGATGGGTGGTCGGCGTGGCCGACATCGATTGTTGATGGATGTCTTGCAGGGCGGCGGCTGGAAATGTGCTTTGGTGGGGGGGGAAAGACCACTGCCTGCCCGGGGAGGGGCGCCGGTCCCCACCGCTCAGCAAACCAAGTGGCCAAGGTGCCAATCTCACACGGTGCAAGCCAGCTTCTATGAATCAGAGCATGTTGTTGGCTCTATAGACTTTAGTTGGAAGGAGAGCCTTTGGTTTGAATATGATTTAAGAATAAATAGTAATCCAATTTGATTTTCCTAATCAAAGACGGCCTGTCGCTTAAAACACTGGAATAAAGATAGGATTGCCGACTCGATTTGGTCTCAAGAAGAGACCAAACCCGATCAACAGCATCCATGCATAGTGCCAATAGAGCGAGCATCTCCGTTGTCTTGTAAGTCTTTAGGAGCAACCACTCCAGCATCAGCAGCCCGTGAGCACGGGGAGAGAGTAGGTAGGTAGTCAATATGCCGAGGGGTTGTGACGGCAATCCAGCTCAATCTGATATCCCCTGCAACCCCTTGATCAAGTCGTCCATCGACTGCGTGTAGAGCGTGTCCGGGCTCATGGTGCTGCGGATATAGGGGTTCTGCTCGAGGGCATTCAGCCATTGCGTCCACCGTGGCGATGGCGTCGGTGGAGGCAGGTCCCAAAACGGCGCCAGCCGAGACAGCCGGAGAGCGAACGGCGCCAGGTGGACGTCGACGAGACACATAGAGGCGCCTAGGAAATACGGGCCCTGTTACGTTAAACAAAAGTTCAGCAAGCTGCCCACCTCTGACCTAGTGACCAGTGACCGAGACTTGCCTCCTCGCCCGCAGCCTGGACAAGGTCCGAGAGGTGACCCTGCAGTTTCTCCACCCCGTGTTTCCGCGCTTCCTCTTCGGCTGCCACCAGGACAGTGTAGAAGGAGGGCACAATTCTCGTGTTGATCTGTAGGATGAGTCAGGCCCCTGACACGATTCAAAACGACGGGGGACTGGTCATACAAAGTCGATCCACAAGCGGCAGTTTGCCTTGAGCTTCGGGACCGTCGGGTGCAACAGGACTGTGCCGTTAGAGTCCTCCAGCTGGAGGGGCATGTCGTAAGTAACCGTCTGTAGCCAAAAGTATCCCCTGGAAGGAGAGCCAGAGTGCACGCTTACGTATTCCAGGATAACGGAGCTCTCTGCGCAAGCCCACCCTTCCTGGCATATGGCGGGAACGAGCCCTCGTGGGTTCGCCTCCAGCAGCGGAGTGGGCTTGGGCTTGCAGAGCGGGTATGTCTCGCAGTACTGGTATTCGAGACCCTTGGCTTCGAGTGCAATCCAGACACGCTGGGAGAAGGGGCTGTGAGCGTGCTTGTTAGCGTTTCCCGGTCCTGGGTTACCAGCCCGAGAGTGTTCAGCTTTCGGCCGGGGCGTGGCGTACCAGAAACACGCCGAATAAAACTTTATGGCGGCATTTTTGGCGTGACTCTTCGCCGTCGCAGCGGCCTCTCCCTTCGGTCTCCACGGCGACGGCTTCTGGTTCCGCTTCGTTTCCTTCTCGCGTTCTGCTAGCCGCCGCATAGCCGTGCTCTTTTTGGCCGCGTCGCTGGTTTGTAAGCTGTGCTTGTGCGTTACTACTCGACTATCACCACTTCCATTCGCCCGATTCCCATTGATCCGCTCAATCACCCAAAACGGGCCATCCCGGATGCGCACAAGCTCCTCTTCCAGTTTCATTCTGCCCAAGCCGAAGCCGTCAACTGCTTGCCTCAGCTCCGCCGCAGAACCTTTTGGGTACTCGGTGATCTTGATCTTGACTTCGCACAGGCCGAGTGGCCGCGCGGTGCGGTTGCGCTTCTTTCTGTTGGGATTGACTGACGTGGGCTTCCCCGAGCGTCTACCCGTCATGCGGCAGTCAAAGTAGCGCGTAACCAAGTTCTTGCGCTTGTAAGGCTGATTTGACCTGAGCGAGTATATATTGTCGACCCAGGGGAAGTACATGTCATATCTTGGATAATTGGTGAGCTTTACCCATGCCATGGTTGGGACAAAGAGATTCGTGACACTGGGTCAGAAATTGGGGAACTCGGGATCAGCGGTTTTACTCACTCTTCCTTGGTGAGAATTACGGGCTCGTCCAAGTCAAACAGTCTTTGGCGCCACCGATCGAGATCAGGAGGATTCTCCACAATCTTGACGGGCAGCTGTCCGGTACGTGCCGGCCGCGAACTGGTGGAACCACTGGCAGAACCCATTCTCACGAGATCCGCGCCCCGAGCCGCCTCCGCTTCGTTTACGGCCTGGTTTTCCGCCGGGCCGTGAGGGGGGATGCCGAACTGAACAAGCGGAGGAAGCGCTGGGTTGGTGGATGCCATGCCAGGGGAGAGCCTTTGGCTGTTGTGTGCCTGACGCTGTGGCGAGAGTCGCTTCCTTCCCGACTGCTGCTGCTGCTGCTGCTGCTGCTGCTGCTGGCTTTGATGGGGTTCATGTGCAGGCGGTGGCGCAATACCACGGAAGGCGCGAGGTATTGCGGAAGCATTGGCTAGTCTGACCACAGTCCCGGACGGCGGGCCACTGTAAGAAGCCGGGAAGCTGTCGAAGCCCCGGGGGTTAAACACCGAGTTGGACTCAACACCATCATCCACTGCAGGCACTTCCGCCGGCGACAACCCGGAGGAGCCCGCAGCCTCGCGGTAGCCAGTGCGATGAGCCGGAGGGAAGTTCAACGGCTGGAGGTGGACATAGGTCGCAGCCTGCGGAGGGATATCAGACGGCTGAGAGAAGGTCGAATGATCCATGATTCTTTATTGCCGTAGCTTGCTGCTTTACCCCGTCCCGGACACTGGCGCTGGATTCGAAAGTCGGTGGCGGGGCATGGTGCAGCGGCATGAGGCTGCGCTTTAAAGCAGCGAGAGCTGGGGTGCACGGACCAGCAGGCTGCCCCTGGTTCCGCCGAGGGAGCAGGCAGCTTCATGCCATCGGCGCTTGCTTTGCGGGAGAACGGCGGCGATGAATGATATATTCCCTACGCTTGGTATTGGAGGTGTCTCGCTTGGCGCGGTTGACTGGGATGCCCGCAGTTCTCTATATTCAAAGCGGCCTCCCTCCTTCTGATCCCCGCCTAACCATCCGTCCTCGTCCTGGCCTGTCCTTCTCCTTCTATGAATCGTCGTCTTTGGTTTCTGACCGGGTGTTGCTGGTGAAGGATCCCGCGTCACTGGCAGACCGCCCTTCTGCTTCCGAATCACTCCCCGCGATCCGCCCAAGGCTGGCCCTGGCTGCGCCGCCGCCACTAAGGGACGGGTAGAGACCCGCCGAGGGTATCTCAAGTCTCGGCATGAATCCGTTCCTGGTAGGCCCTTCATCGCCCTCAAAGTCCTGGCCCATTCTGGCCCTCACCATGTCCATTGCTTCTCGCAAAGTATCCCCCGTCTCGTCAAGCGCCGCCAGGAACCGTGCCAACTCTTTGCACAGGTCCCAATCTTCCTCGCGCATGGCACGGCTCAATAGCCGCACACTCTGCTCGCTCGCCGTCGCAAGTTCGTCAAATGTGTGGAGAATCAAGAGATAGCCGCCTGCCGTTTTCAGGCTGCCGCGTTGGAGGCTTTCCTCGAATAGTTCCTGTGGCGGAGGGAGGTAAGCAAAGAGCGTGCGCCATGAGCGCACTTCCGTCTTCCGTGTACACTGGACCACAATGTCAAGATATTGCTTAAACGATGAGAGCAGCGAGAGGACGCGCGGGAGAATGGCGTGCTCGGGCGCTGGTGTAGGGTTGGCATCCACTTCCTCGTCCAAGACGTGGTGAAGGAGAATCTCGAGACCATGAGCAAAATATTCTAGATGCTCGTACTGCTGTGCTAGTCGCAACGCTTCGGCGGATCGGTTCGCCGTGAGATGGAACCGCAAGATATCGGGCAAGAAGAGGTGGGTCTGCAGATCATCTTAGTCTTCCTGCTGGTGAGCATGAGATAGGGCGAGTTGAATGGCTCTTACTCTGATGGAGAACCGAAAGAAGGAGAAGCTAATATCACGGCGCTGTATGAGGTCCGGTTCCACGCCCAGCACGATGGCCTTCGGGAGCAGGACGGAGAGGGGATAAAAGTCGATGGGGACCGGAACCATGGAGGGCAACTCCCGCGAAAGCTCCCCTGATATCGCTTTCATGACCGGCTCCAAGTCCGGCCACGCCTTCAGCTCGCTCCCGTCAAATATCCAAAGGGAGTCTTCCAGACTCCCGCTTCCCGCGCCGTTGCCCGCCTGAATGAGCCGCTGTGGTGCGGGGTCGAGGGTGTGTGGCCGGTCCCGCATGCTGAGATAGTACTCAACGTTATGAGCAATAACACGCATGTCATATTTCAGATTGCCCTCGCTGACCGACGGCCGTAGGAGGACCAGCTTTCCGTCCACAAGAAATAGGACAGATGCATGAGAAACATCCTGAGTAGGGTCTCCCTCCAGAAGCTGGTGGTCTGGCAGGATCCAGCTAAGGCCCCTCACTCTCGCAGGCGACCTGACGATGCCATGGAAGGCTATGTGGCCCACTTCGATCAGCTTGATAGACCCTGATATGGGAGCAAATATGTAGTGATAGAGGAGATTGTCATAGGTGTAAACCAGCAACGAGTCCTCTCCAGTGGACGTAATCAAGACCACGGGCGCCGCCATCTGCTGCGTGTGTGCCGCTGTGCCATCAAGGGCCGCCTCGCGGGAATAAAGGCGCAGTTCAAAGGATCTGTTGGCTTCCACGGCGGCGACTAAGACGTTCTGATACCAGCACATGCCCCCTCTGACCTGAAACTCGCTCTCCACGGCTTCATTGTTGAACGTCTTCCATCGACCGCTGTTCACGCTGTAATGAGCCAGCCCTCTTTTGCCAGCCACGGCAACATATCTGCCATCTGCCGAAATGGCCGTGCATCTGATCGGCCAGTGATTCAAGAGGTATACGGCAGGGATCCGAGTCATGTGCCAGAGCGAGGGTTCGGCGGAGATAGATGTGAGGTCTGGGAGGTCGTAGCCCCTGTATACCATGACGCCCGAGCTGCTCTGGAGCATGGTCCGGAACAAGTTTGCCGGATTGTAGCAGCCTGTGGCAGCACTCCGCGCCATTTCTAGTAGCCACACCGCTTCGTGTGCTCTGCTAGCTAGGAGAAGATCGCAAGCCCCTCCGACCCAGGCAGCATCAAGCACGCCCGAGAGCCATTCTTCCCCGTTTGCAGAGGAGATGGCGTGATCGGCGTGGAAAGTGTTGCTCAAGGGCTTTCCATAAACACTCCAGGTCGCCCAACCCTTCTCGAACCCGGCGAAGAGGCAGTAGCCGTCAGGAGAGTAATTGAGGGTGGTTAATTTCCCGGACGCGGCGGCAGACGCCGGCACGCGGTGAACGTGAGAGGCAGGAATGTTCCCAGAGTAGTCCCTTGCTGAGTAGACGCGGACGCTGCCATCGGCACAGCCAACTGCGATCAGCGAGAATCTCGCATTGATCACACACCGAACGGCATGCTCTTGTTCGTTCTGGGGTATGTGAAAGCAGTAACCCTTGAAGAGTTTCTTGGGGTCCGCCGGCTCGTTCGAGCTACTGTCTTGTTGGCTCGGCGTTAGTCGTTGCACCGCATACGCCCTTCCGTCGCTCGTAATCCAGGTTGAGAGGTTCATGGGCCTGTCGTGCGTCATCTCCCTGACCGTGACCTTCTTCTCCAGCCAGCCCATCCGGCTCAGCAGTTCGGTGCTTGTCTGGCTTCCAGAACTATCTGGAGCCCAGCGAATGCACTGAACAGCGGCGGGTTTGCGTGTTGCCACGACCAACTCGTCGTCGAGCGCCAACGCGCTTTCAATGCCCGCGTCCACTTTGATCACCATGCGGAAGCGAACACTGACGTCTCTAACTCCGGTTCCCTCGCCCGGGCCCCATAGTATCTGATCCGGCGCAGCGTGGCCGGGATCGCCGACATGGTTCTGACGCCTTCGTTGGACGTTGGTGTGGTTCGCAAAGTGTGGCCGGTAAACCCGGGCCTCCGGGTCGGTGGCAAGAGAGTATGTGATCAGGTATCCTAAGCTCGTATGGACGACTAGAATGGCCGAGTCTGGCCGTAGCAGCAGGTTGATATTGGTGCCGTAGGCGTCGAGGGACGCTTCGGAACGGACGACGACCGCTAGGACGACGGTAGGCTGAAATGGAGGTCAGACCCAAAAAAAACAAAACGGTAGGATCATGAAGGGTTCCCCACACCTTTGTCTGCCAGACGGTCATGGATGTTGCTGTGATAACGGCAAAGATGTGGCCGGCGCGTGCTACCCCCAGAGCAAGGACGGGCTGGTGCAGAGGGATGTTGGCGGGAACAGGCCCCGGCGAGTGTGCGAGGCTGTCCTCGTCGAGATAGTCATGCTCAACGGGTTTGATGCCAGGGGTCAAGGGGGTTATTGGTGTCACCGGAGTGAGGGGGGCTGTCGCGGAAGGCGGCGCTGATGCGGTGGTCAGATAGTCTTGGGGAGCAGCGGAGCCAGGAGACAGGAGCGAATGCCTGCTAGTCCCCTGCTCAGATCGTCCAGCAGCAGTCTCGAGGCCATCGTGGGAGACGGTCTGGAGGGACCCCGGCTGGCGGGAGCTGCTCGTCGCATAGATCCGCGGTGTCCCAATCGGCCAGTACATGGCTCCTCTGAAGCCGGTCCCGTCACGGCGGCTTCATGCGACGCATCGGCAGGTCTGAAATCCCTTGGCCCTTGGGGTCAATGCATGTTGGATATCGCTCTCGTTCGACTGCCGCTAATGTGTCCGCATTGGGCGCAATGGCGCGCGCCTGGTGGTATTTGTAGGTACTGCGAGGTCGAGTGTGCAACGGATGGACAAAAGCCCAGTTCCAGGTTGGGGGTGCGGGTGGGATGGGGATGCGGTGTTAGTGGAGCAGCCGGGTGCCCAAAAAAAGGATGGCGGACAGCGGCAGATGCCGCAACCTTGAAAGCCTAGGGTGTTCTTGGCAGGCGTCTGATGGGCTACACATGAGCCTTGTGCTTGCTGGCAGCTTCTGCAGCGAGCGAGCGACCTACCGCCGGCGCCCACCACTTGGATCTTTCCATAGATCGAGCATCATCGGGTGCAGGTCCTGGTCATCTTCAAAACTTCGCCTCGGATTACCTGGGCTCTTTTATTTTGTTTTATTTTTGGGACCTACCGCTCCAATCTTGCCCTCTTGTTGTCAAATTGCTCCGCCCGTGTCCTGGTATTTCCCACTCCAACGGCTCTTCTCTCTCTCACCTACTGGTCCTCCATCTTTGAGCAGTCTGCGCACTCTCGTGCCACAAGCTAAACACAACTCCATCACCTCGTACATGCACTTCATTCGCACTTTACAGTGGATACCTGCTTAGCTTCATTCCCACGATGGCACCCTCGATTCGGCCTAGGCACAGCCGCATTCCCAAAGAGAAATTCTCGGTCTACTTTGGACATCTCAAGAGCCAGCCGTATAATGAGTCGGCTCCCGGCCGTGGGGCTGCCTCTCACCAAAGGTGTGTCTGTGTAATAATTGGGTGTTTGGGTTGGGAGACGCGTTCTTACGTACAACGACCTCCGGGTTTAGTCTGCGTTCTATTGCCTGGAACCCTCTAGGCAGTCTTGTCGCGACGGGGTCTTCAGACAAGACCCTCCGTGTCTGTGAGTAATTGCTCAAATTTTGGTGCGGTAATGAGATGGCGGGGCATGGGGCACTGTCTCATTCACGGGTTCGCTCGTTGGCCGCTCAGCTGACCAGCACGCGTTGTAGGGAATCCCGAGAAACCAAACGTCCGGTTCTCGACAGAACTTAAGGGACACTTGGCTGGGATCGAGAAGATAGCCTTCAACCCGGTCAAGGATGCAGAGCTTTGCAGCGTCAGCAACGACGGAGTCGTCAAGCTTTGGGACGTGAGGACAAAGGCCTGCGTCAATGAGGTCAAGGGCCTGGGAAGTGCCCACACTCTTGCTTGGGCCCCTGACGGCTCGTCGCTGCTCGTTGGAAACAGGGTAGGCTCGCAAATCATACCTTTCAGGGTTGGAATGATACACTGACCTGGCTGGAATCGCAGCGCGGCGAACTCTTCCAGATTTCGCCAGCCAAATCTGCCGTAGTCTCATCCCGTCAGCTCTCTGTTGACACAAACCAGATGGCCTTCTGCTGGAGTGGAGAGAAAGTCTTCCTCCCAACAACCGAGGGCAAGATACGGATTCTCTCATATCCCGAGCTCGAGCCCGCTCTGAACGTCAACCACGCTGTCAAGGATGGCGATTCCACAGAGTTCATGCTCAAGGGGCATACCGCCTCTTGTTTGACGACCGAACTTTCGCCAACCGGAAGATACCTTGCCACCGGCGGCGCCGACTCCATCGTAGCCCTCTTCGACACCAAGGATTGGATATGCCAGCGAACTGTCTCCCGCATGGTCGGCCCAGTCAAAAGCATAAGTGCGGCACCGTCCCAAGGTGGAGCAATAAGGTTAATGCTGATCTAATTATAGGCTTCTCTTTTGACGGCAGTTACGTCGTTGGCGGTTGCGAAGAAGGTAATTCGAAAACGCCTTGTCGAATCCAGCAAGGCGAGATTTGCTTACTTGCTCTTCTATTTAGGTTCTGGCTTGGAGGTTACCCATACCGAAACTGGGGAGCATGTCCACACGTTCAAGACGGCGGGGCCGTGCGACGCTGTTGCGTGGGCTCCCACGAGATATTGCCTCGCGTACAGCGATCTAGGCGTGCTCCGCATTATTGATGCAGACAGGAAGTGAGCTACCAACCTATTGGCCATTCTCGATATCAATCCGACGCCTCCATGTATACACAGGCATGTTGCCCGAAGAAAGGCCTGGCGTCTCTGTCAAGGGCTTGTGCGAAACCACCACGGACCAGGCCAGTGCGACGACTTGATATTCGACGGTGATCTCGAAGATATGAGCCGAGGTTGGTCCTTGCGGCCACCCACAACGTCCTGGCGAGTCTTGGAACTTGGGAACTTTGGCCAGGAGTGGTCGTGACAGCAGTTATCAGCACGGGCTAACTTCGCTCCGACTTGCCGTATGAGTCGCAAGGATTACCAGCACGGTTGTGGCTGTGCGGCTCTACCCGCGCGAAACCAAAAGTCCGGAAATATCTCACGCTAGGGAAAACCCACGTGGGAAAGAAGAACACCAAGGCGAGAGGAAGTTGTGAAGCAAAAGCGATGGTGGTCACTATTGTGGGGGCCTCTCGAGACGCACAAGTATGAACGCCTACAGTGACAGGAAACTATAGCGCAAGAACCGGACAAACGAAAATACTCGGGTTCACAAGACAACATACAAACCTGACAGTTTTTCATCCTTCACATCTCTCTCCTCGGCACTTCCTCCTTAGTTCTTAACACCCGAAGCAGTTCAGTCGTCCAGCTTCCGGCCTTGACAAAGACAAAAAGAGTCTGTCCAACCTCCGCAGCTTGCGGACTTCTGTCCGATCAACCACGACGATCATCATCCAAGCATGTGCAAGAAGCGGGTGGGACCAGGGTGGGCTATGCTATTAATAATCAGCACTAGCAGGTGATCTGAACCAATTGTTGGGCATTTGAGATGGGCCCAGGTACCGCATCGCTGCAACCCTGACCCGGTGACAGCGGACGTGCGTGCCCCTTCCCAGCCTGCCGCACGCACCCGATTAAAGGGAAGAGCTCTTCGCGGTTGTCATCACGCACCGTCAAGACCCCAGTGTGAACAAGCGGCCCCCCCCTCCCCCCTTGACGCTAGGGTGAAGCAGGGTGCTTGGCTTACGGGGTCTCCATCATTGTTGCTAAAAGCGTAACAGCTGGAAGGCCAAAATTCAGATCGATGAGATCCGTGCATCAAACATGAGATAAACGGTTCGCTAAGAGGGGCACTGTTGCGGGGGGAAGTTAAGATTAGGGGACCTGGCTGGGCACCTGGGGAGGCTGAACCCTGTGCAACGTCTCCATCATCTGCGGGCCGGGTTTGCGACGGTGTGCTGCCCATTGGCTGGCCCGATCTCGCTTGCTGGGAACCAGGACAGCGGATGTGGTGACCTGCGGTGACCTGCGAGGGTTTTGCGGCACTGCCCAACTGTGTCTTCCATTCCAGAAAGCAGCTGGGTTTCTAGGGCAGCTCTGTGTAGTACTGGACAAATTGAGCGACAAAGCACTGCGGACCAGACCCAATCAAATCCTACCAGCATTCAACCCAGAGCCTTGTAGGGCAGCGCCAGGCATTTGTAAACCGCGTGGCCCCCGCGATCAGCCTGCCCACTCCGTATCTTGCCCCCTTACATCGAACGCCGTGTACCAGCAAGTCAGCAACGGCCATCTTCGCTACTCACATTGTGTGACCTCGCATTGGCCGGCATTGGTCAACGAGGTTCGCGTCGTTTTGCATCGCTGTCAATTGCTGGCGATCCGGCTTACGTCTACTGTCTACTCTCTACTTCTCAGGAGGCATCAGCCACCGACCCGCGCGACACTGCGCAGGCCTCGCTGTGTGTCAGCTCCCTGATTCCCGAAGCCGAAGACTGCCCCTACCTATTCGAGTTCTCCGAGTCCCAGCAAATCCCAGCCGCCATGTCGACATCGTCCGAGACGCCGCCCGATACCATCATGGTCTCAGACCCCAGTGCCGACCGACTCCACGACGGAGACCACATCACGATTGATGCCCCCGTAGGGGGCAATTCGAGCGTCCCCAAGCCCAAGCGCCTGGCGTGCATGATTTGCAGGAAAAGGAAACTGAAGTGCGATGGCATTAAGCCAAGCTGTAGCACCTGCTCGCGGCTCGGCCACACGTGCGCCTATGACGAGGTCAGGAGGAAGAGCGGGCCCAAGAGGGGCTACGTGAAAGCGCTGGAAGAACGACTAAGTCAGTGTTACCCCCCGGCGTTGGGCATGGCCGAACTCTGTTGAGAGCGGCCCAAGGCAACAGGAGTCAGCTAACCACCAGCCTCTGTAGAGCAAGTCGAGACGCTACTGAAAACTCAAGAGATCTCGTCAGGTGCCGACGGAGCCAAGGGGATGCCCATACCCGTCGACGCGACGACGAAGCAGCCCCTGAATCAGCGCGCCGCTGCCACGGCGAACTTCAACGTCACAGATCCGTCAATCGGGATTGCCAGCGGCCGCGACATGGATCGGTGGCACTTCAACGGCGATTCTCCCCATGCCGCGCCCCTCGAGGACTTCAACTTCAACGGCGGCATGGGCATAGGCGGAGTTGACAACAATTTCACATGGGAAATGATAGGGTTGGGCCTGGAGGAGCCGCTACCCCCCCAGGAGACAATTGATGAGTTGTAAGTGGCTGACTGCCATGAGCAAATCTGTGTGAAGCCACAGAAACATCAACTGATCGTCTTTTCATCCAGACATCAAATCTACTTTGAAAAGATTCACCCGTCAGTACCCATGATCCACAAATACCGGTACCTAGCAGCCATGAACCTGTATGTTTCTTCTCCGCCCCTTACTTCATCATGAGTTCGCTAACCAATCGATAGCGCCCCGGCCCAGCGGCCGCCCGTCTGTCTGCGATACGCCATGTGGACGCTGGCATGCTCAGTGTCGGATAAGTTACAGACTCTGAAGGACCTATTCTACGCACGCGCAAGGAAATACCTCGAGTCGGATTATATCAAGGGGTACGGAGAGCACATGATCTCGGTTGCACACGCCCAGACACACGTGCTACTTGCCTCATACGAGTTCAAGTGGATGTACTTTCCAAGAGCGTGGATGAGCACAGGCTCAGGAGTGCGCCTCTCTCAGATGTAAGACCCACCGTTTGTCGCCCCGCCGAAAACTGTCAGAACTCTCTGCTCATACATACCTCACAGGATTGGCCTTCACCGACTTGACGGAGCCGGTTTGGATGTCAAGCAATGTTTGCCGCCACCCCGAGATTGGACCGAGAGGGAAGAGAGGAGGAGGACCTTTTGGATGGCCTTCTGTCTCGACCGCTTTGCTAGCATCGGCACCGGGTGGCCCATGACTGTCGACGAAAAGGACATCTTGACGAATCTGCCAGCATCCGACGAAGCCTTCGAGCTGAGCCGGCCGGAGCAGACTCCCGCGCTCGAGAACGCTATGGGTCCCGCAGGGGCCGAAAAGCTCTCGTCGTTTGGCGGTGTCGTCCTGATGGCCTGCCTTTTCGGGCGGAACCTCGTCCATTTACACCGCCCAGATGTGGATGACCGGGACCACGACCTGAACGGCGAGTTTTGGAAGCGGCATCGCCAAATGGACAACATCCTTCTCAACACCTCCCTCTGCCTCCCGTCACAACTGAAGTTGCCAAACGGTCTAGGGAACCCCAACGTTGTGTTTACCAACATGTGTATTCACACTTCCACCATCTGCCTACACCAGGCGGCCATCTTTAAGGCCGACAAGAACAGGCTGCCAGCGTCGGTGAGCTCAGAGAGCAAAGTGCGTTGCATTACGGCGGCAAACGAGATTGCGAGCATCATGAGGATGGTCTCGCATCTCGATCTCTCTGCGGTATGCTTTGATCCGCGAGACACTCATCAAAGAAAATTGCTAATGGCGTTACGCAGATGAACCCCTTCATCTCCTTCTGTCTCTACGTGTCAGCTCGCGTGTTCGTGCAGTACCTCAAGAGCCGGCCAGACGACAGCCAAACCGCCGATTCTCTGCGGTTCCTCCTTTCCGCCATGAACGCTCTCAAGAGACGGAATCCCCTCACCGAGTCCTTCTTGGTTCAGCTTGACGTAGACCTCGAGGCTCTGGGTGTGCGCATTCCCAAGCTGAGGAGCGCGTTCCCTCGCAGCAGCGATAGCGTAAGTTGTGAGCCTGTACAGCGCTTCGCACGGCAGCTTGCTGACCCAACCCGCAGCCGGGTTCCCCTAGGCATCTTCCCCCCGGCCTCGCCGCACACACTCGTAACAATCCGATGGGCGCTCAAAAGTCCCATGGCCTCATGGGCTACAGCAACCAATGCCACTTCATGAAAGTCGCAGGCGACGACGGCAATCTCGCCAACGCGCCCGAGATCATTGACGTAGACCCCAACGCCGCTGCTGCTGCCGCCGCCGCCGCCGCCGCCGCCGCCAATTTCTCGCCATCCGAACAACCCACCAGCCTTCCGACCCGCGAGCGCAGCCACACGGGCTCCTACCTCCCCACCCACGGCCTCGTCCCACCCTCCTTCTCCGCCTACGGGCCTCGCCCAGACATGGACACGGGCAGCAACAACGACCTGTCGGGTACATCCCCGGACGGCCAATCCAACCGCCCGACTCCGAACTCCAGCACGACCGGGACGTCCGACCCACAACAGCGCCAGAACTTGGCCGCGCCCGGCGCCGGCCACGTAAACGGCGGATCCGGAAGGAACTCGTTCGAGACCAGCCCTGTCTCGTCGCACCAGGGCCTCAGCAGCATGTCAGGCACGACGCCGAGCGACGTCGAGCGGAACGTCACTGCCTTCTTTGGAGACCCGTCCTCGTTTGGGATTCCAACGGGCGTCTCGACGGGACTGACGCCGGACCAGCGGTATGCCATGCCTGGCGCGGCCGGCGACACGCCCGGGAGAGGCGCGGGAGGCGGCGGTGGCGGGGAGTTTACGGGGCATGCGACGTGGGCTGACATGACGGGGCAGCAGGGGATGACGCCTGTTGCGGAAGGGGTGTTGAGGTCGATTATGGCGATGGGTCCTATGGATGGAATGGAAATGGGATGGGAACCAAGCTCGTAGATTTGGGGACGGGAGATTCAAGGGGATGGGGTTTCAAACGGTCTGGGACGGGGCTGATTTTCAGGGGGTACAAGCTCTTGTTTTGTTCACATGGGCTATTCTAGGAGTTCACTCAATGACGGCGTTTGGCTACGGGGATTTGTTTTTCTGGATATCTAGGTTGTTGGTTACGTATCTGGGAACATCGTTGACAACGGCGTTGACGACGATTTTTTATATTGGCTTGGGTAGCTTGGTTTCGATATTCGATAACCCAACAGCACGTTTGCCGAGGTCATGGAGTTTAGGGGGTATAGGACTATGGAGGGCTCGCCGAGTAGAAGTTAGTTAGCGCAAATGCCACTCCCAATCCACCATTTAGAATCTCCCAGGAGAGAATGCTTAGCAGTGTTTGTAGAGGCATCCCGAAAAAAAGGCCGATGATCCCTTGGAATCTGTGAAGGTACATACAATTACCACGCTTACCCAGAAGTCGATCCAGCTGAACTACAGTCTAATAGAGCCCGGGTTTTCACCAAAAAAAGGAGGTTGCTGGGTTACATCCCGCCAACACCGCCTCATATCCCGCCGCACGCCCATATTTATAGCACGTCCATTACCGACAACCAAAAACAGGCCTGATATTTCAAAGAAAAGAAAAACAAAAAGGGAAATTTCGAAAGAAAAAGGAAAAAACAAGGCTCGGCATGACACCAAAATCTCCCAGCCAAGGTTTTCAGCCCTCCCCCGGACGATCATCTCCCTCAAGCAACGCCATTACCGCCCACCTCGACAGGTCCGGTCGGCGCTGGCGCCCTCTCGACCATCTCCGCCCCCGTTCCGCTCTTCCGCGTCCCCAGCTTCCTGTTCCTCAGCCGGCCCCTCAAGTCCCGCCACTTCTCCCTCACGCCAATCACCAAGCCTTCCTGCCGCGCCCGGATAAACCCTTCGCCCAGCTCCTCCAGGTTCCTGGTCTCCAGCCTCCTCCCCCCGTTCCCCTCCCCCTCCCCGTCGTACACCACGCGCTGCACGTCGGGCAGGTAGGCCCACGAGTAGACAGCGCCCAGCGCCATGAAGGTGGCAAACAGGAGGAAGATCAGGCCCTGGCGCGTCGTGGACGAGTAGCCCGAGTTGATGCCGTAGACGACCAGCACGGCGACGATGCTGCCGAGTTTGCCGGCGGCGGCCGAGATGCCGTGGCAGGTGCAGCGGTAGGCGGTGGGGAAGATTTCGGCGGGGATGATGAAGGTGAGCGTGTTCGCTCCTGAATGGTGTCGAGAGACGCGCGTGAGTATAAAGGAACTAGCAAGTAGATCGATATGGAGGAGGAGGAGGAGGAGGATGAGGATACAGGGGTTGGGGGGAGCGCCGTTGTTGGCCTTACCAAAGTTGAACATGAAGTGGCAGATCGCCACGCATACGACTGTTGCCGGCGCGCCTGGGCTGTGGGCTACGCCGTAGTAGACGCCGCCAGTAACGAGGAAGAGGGCGGTGAGGACGATAAAGGACGAGGTCAGCCACTGCCGGCGTGGGATGCGGTTGGCGAAGAAAATGAAGCAGGCGCTTCCTGCAATGGAAGCGAGCGAGACCGTGAGGAGGTATTGTTTGGTTTGCTCGATCAGAGTTTCGTAGATGGTGTTGCAGGGCTGGGTGACGTCGGTTTGCCAGGTTGGGAGCTTCCCTCGTTGCCACGAGGGGACGAGTGATGTCCCGCCTGGGAGAGTAGAGTTCCAACACCAGAGATCGGAGTTGATGGGGACTCTTTCGGTGGTGGCCCACAGGTCAGCCAGAGTCCCGCGGTTATCCAGGCTAAACCCATAAAATGATACGTCCAAGAAAAACCATGTCATGGACGTGCCGAGCAGGTAGTACCAGTTCTTGTCTTTGATGAAGTAAGTGTGCAGGTCCTCGAGGGAGAACTGACGGGGCATGGGTTCTGCTTCGAAGAAGTTCTGGCCGCCGGTGGGGGACAACGACGTGCCATTGGCGGTGGGAGGGGCGCCGTAGACTCGCTGGGTGTCCCGGAAGGCGTTACCGGGTTTGTTCTTGACCTCGAGCGTATAGAGGCCACAGTCGTACAGGAAGAAGCGGAAGATGATGGCCAGCAGGGCGGGCACCGCGCCAGAGCCGATGACGATGCGCCACGTCCCGTCGATGATCTTCTTGCATTCCTCTTCATGGAGGAGGTCAAGGCCGCACTGCTTGTCGTGGAGATTGTGGGCAGCGTCTTCTCCCAGCAGCACCCAGACGCCGACGATTTGTGCAAGGGCTTGGCCGACGGGCTGCATCAAAAACACAGACGACAGCATGGTCGCCCTCGACGATGTGCTGGACCATTCCGACGTAATAATAGCAGATAAAGGGTATTCGGCACCGATTCCTAGTCATGAAAGTCAGGGGCGGGAATCCAAGCGTGAGGAGTGCCATCCTGCCACGGGGTTCACTCACCGACTCCCATCACAAAGCGCCACTACATAAAAAACATACGGTCAGATGCAAGAATACAGAACAAAGCCGCAGAAGACAGCATCCAGAGAACATACCCAAGTAAAGAGGGCGAGAAACGAAATATCGCCATATCCGTTGCTGGTGGTGGCCACTCCGATGGTGGAGACGATGACCAGGACGAGCTCGATGCCATACAGACGGGTCCGCCCGTACCTGTCGGCGAGGTAGCCGAACAGTAGCTGGCCCAAGACGGAGCTGGTCGTGTTTGATTAGCCAGCTTGTCGGACCAAAGACAGAGAGCATCCGAGCGAAATGGTCAGGCCTACCCGAGCAGTGTGACGAGGTTGATGACCAGGCCGCACCACCTGTCGTTAGGAAAATAGACAAACGAGACAGTAGAGAGAATGACATTAGTAGCAAAGAGGTTGTATCTGCGGGCAAAAAAAATACAGTCAACAATCAGCGGCATGGAGGAGCTTGGTACTGGACAGTCGTCTATGAGCAACGCACGAATCGGTAAGAAAGCCAGAGGCGGCGACTCCCCAAATCCGCAGATTCCACGAGTTCAAGTCGAGTTCGTAGCGCAGCTGATGGCGATCCTGTCGTCGGCCACGTCGGTCAGCACATCGGGGTCCTCAAGTTCAGAGGACCGAGCACAGCTGGGGGCGACCTGCCTGGCGGTCGCGCGGGGGGAGCGCTGAGCTGTCGTACCCCAGATAGCCGCGGTTTCTCTTCTTTTCCGGGTCGGGATACATGTCGACCGCGGTAGGGAGTGAAGAGGTAGAAAATATACTTGAAGGCGTCTTCTACATGGCGGCCATGGCAAGGATACGTAGGCGCCAGAGCTGCTCTTGCAAATGAATTGCCCAACACCAGAACACGCACGCTTTTTTGGTATAAGGTGTGAGAATGGATGGGGCCGTGGCAGGAGGTGAAGCCAAAGGTCAAGTCAGGCCCGGCGACTCCAATCTGGGGTGTTCGAGGCTCTCTTGCTCATATTGTTCGGTGCAGAGCCAAGAACGAACAACCCCCACCCCCAAGTCCAGAAGCACCAAGCCCCCCAGGGCAGAGAATCCAATACCATGCAGGATCGGGTGTGTGTGGGGGGGGGGGGAGCTGTGACAGGGGGTTGAGCTTCTCATCAGGGTGCCGTTGCCGGATCGTCGTCCGACGTCTATCCGTACTGCGTCTGCTTCCACTCGCACAGATGAAAACGCATGCAAATGATGATCCCATCCATGGAACTACTTAGGAAGAGCCGAGCGCACATCTATCAACGCAACGCCATAATCAGCTGTTTTCGCTCCTCCGCAGGCAAGAGGGGTGTCCATCTGAAGCGAGAGCTGGGACCCGTCGCTTTGGTGTTGCAAAAGCTGCCAGGCTCCAGTTTTTGTCAGTCCCGCCAAGGAGAATAGTACCTACCTGGTAGTTATTAGTACGCAGTAAAGCGGGACAGCCTTGGCGGGTTTTTGGTTTGATGCACAAGGCATGGTGGGGAGGAGAGCATGGAAAAATTAAAAAATCTCCAGCTCAATCGGTTTAAGATCCCATATTCAAATCCATCGAGACCGTTGTTCCCACGGGCCTCTCGTGGATCCAAAGAAATGCCCTGCTTGCTTCTGCCCCACGACCGTACCGCAGAATCGGAGCTTCAGGGGCCCGGGAACTTGGTTTCGTGGATCGTGGAGGGCTTTCCAGGGTTGTCCGCCATGGCGTCGTTTCCATTTCCAGGTTGTCCAGCGCATGGCCGCGATGGGGAGCCGGCATCAGCCAATCATATCGGCCAACGTGAACCACCTGCCGAAGCAAGGCTCTTCATTGGCTGGCACGACAGCTCCCTCGACAACGGGAAGGGCAACCGCAGGCTCGGCGGGAAGAGTGGAGTCTGACCTGTAACTCGTCCGTTGCGAGCGGCTTGTGCAGTGATGTGTAATAATAATGCTCGACGAAACGGCCCATTTCCACGGAGATGAATGATACTGTTGCCCAGCTCGGCATGGCTTTCGTGGGTACCGATTCCGATACAACTCGTCGTCTATCCCAGAGACTGACATCCGGCAGTCTTGATCTGTAAACAGGGGTCTGGGATCGTCTTCTGTCACTAACATACCAATATACCGCTGGACGAACCTTCTAAGCCCCAGACCATCCTCATGAACACCAAATAATCCACAACCCACAATCATCTATACGTTTGACGCCCACCCCTCCCTATTAGCTGGTGTTGCCTACTTGATACTGGCGCCCGCCTGCTGCATGATGCGCCGTCCCTTGTTCCTGACCTGTCGTCTCGTGTTGCGGCGCCAGAATCTGTTCCAGCGGAGCCAGCTGGCGCTGGTCATGATATCCTTCGGGTGCAGCCGACTCATCACCCAGGTTCCCGCTGGTGTTTTGCCGAAGCTCCACCGCGATAGAGCGCCCTTCTGCTTCCCTCTGCTTCCGGGACCGTATCCGCGCACATCGACCAGTCCTCAGGAAAGCGCCGCCATTCGCCTTCCTAACCTGCCGGCTGATCGTCGGAATGCTGACTTCCAGGCCACATTGCGTGCGCAGAAACAGCTGCATGTCGTCCAGGAGCGCGTCGGGGTGGTCCTTGTGCCATTCAACCAGCTTCTGGAACGCAGGGACGATGATGGTCAGCCTGAAATCCAAGAAGGACGGGAATAAACTCATTTCACGCCACCTCCAGATGATGCGGCTTCAGCTTCTCGGCATTCTTGCTGACATCCTTGTGTTTTTTGATCTCGCCCGTGGCGGTAAACTCATAGCGCCGACGCCTGACTGTTCTCTCGTCGACGCCAAGAACCCATGCAATTTCGTGGTTGTTGAGTTTGGAGACCTGAAGGAGCCTCGACAGAATAGCTCTGCGGTCGTCGGACAGCTGTTTGCCAGTCATGATCAAAGCATGTGCTGTGAAATTGGCCTAGCAGGCGTGGTCCAGGACGTCTGCCGCAGTGTGGGGCCAAGGCCCGAGGCTGCTGGACAGCGAGCGGAGTCTACCGAAAGTGCATGAAAATTCAAAGTGGGCAGCGCTTCACGGCATTGTGTTGATGGAGGGTTAGGGTAACGCATCAAATTGGACCCTTGAGGAACAACCCCCCCCTCCCCCCACCCCCACCTCTGGACAACTGAAGCCATGGCGCAAAGCCACCAAACTTCCAGAATCCAAACCCCCGATCACAACGGCCCTCGGGCCCGGGAACCAAGCGATAATTTCCCGTTTCTGCCAAAAAGCAGGCAGTTGATGCGAATCCATGTGACGAGATCGAACAATGGGATTTTTCAGCCTCCCTCCGGCTGCAGCCCCGCGGCGGTCACAGTGGCTGGCTCATACTACCTTATCACGGACAATACATAGGTAGGTAAGGTACCTACAGTACCAGAGTATGAGGGGCGGCAGGGGGGACGGTCCACGCTAATGCGCGGCCTGCAGAACCCTCCAACCCTGCCCACTAGCCACATGGAGCATCTCGCAAATCGCAGGGCTTGTTTCCGGCTCGTGGGTTCATGGCTTGCAATGACTGCCCGACCTGCAACACCATGGCAGCCCCTGCCCCCACACGGCCGCTGAACAGCACATGCGCTTGTATGGGACCAGCGCTTTGGTCCCTGGACGCTGCCTGCGATCCTGCCAGTGGCCGCAAGGTGGGGCGGATGTCGGCGAAGCTGCCCCCGCGCATGTCTCGTCTTGCTGCGGAGGCAGAAACCCGGCTCTACCCACTGGAAAGCTGCGTCTGGCCAGGGCTGTTCGCATTGACGGGCTCCGGGCTGCGACTACATACACCACACCACAGCACGGACTTACTGTGTACAGCTGAGGCGGGCTGACGTTGCGGAAACCAAAAGAACAGCCTCCTACGCCATCGCCTGCGCCCATTGACGCCTGTCGCCGGCAACATCACGGTCACCTGGCCCGACAATCATGTTGATGTGGACGACTGTCAACCGCCCAAGCCTGCACGCCTCTCATCGCCTCTCGTCTGTCTGCCGGTTGGGCCTTTTTCCGGCACGCAAGCTAGGCGGCAGGGCTTGGCCGGCCATCTCCATCTCTCTTTAATGAGATGGTCGACTGCTGCATCGCCCGCCCCCTGAAAGCCTCTCTGTGGCTCTCCGGGCCACGGTTACGCACCCAGCAACGCACCCAGCAACGCACCCAGCAACGCACCCAGCAACGCGCGCAGAACGGCGGTGTGTCCAGCAGCACTCCGAGAAGAGCAGCCCCGCGGGACAGACGACCATGGCGACGTCCTGGCGGTCTGGTTCCTCTTCCTCCTTTGCCTCGTCGGCCCTGAGCGCCCCGCCGTCCCACGCCCAACATGCCAGCCCGGTGGACTCGACATTCACACCTACCTCGGCCGCCATCTCCGCCCTGACGGCCGAGTCGTCCGCCCCACAGACCCCCCCGGCGCCTCTCGATCTTGGGCCCCCTGGCTACCACGCGACAATGTAATAGCCGCCATGGCCTATCCTTCCTAGCCCCGACTGCGCAGCGCTCTGTCTTCTGACACCCCCGGCTGTCTAGAAAGCTATTCGAGCGGACGCCGAACGAAATGACCGTGTACCTCGGCCCCTGGGAGATGGTAGGTGCCAACCCACGGCGCCTTCTGTGGCAATGTAGTTATGCGGGCGAGGTACTGGAACATTTCCGTACGTTTTTTTGTTTTGTTTTTCCTTTGGGCCTGAGCTGCCCCCCCCTCCTCGATCGGCTGGAAAAGTTCACATCACTGAGACGCAGTCCAGTCCCGTCCGACAACCCCAACGAGCCCTTTCCCTACACACTCCATGCCCAGCACCGCCGGTTCGGCGACCCCCGGGAAATGGAGCTTTACCTCACTTTTCTCGAGCCACACCGTGTACGGTACATCACCACAGACGGCATAGTGCACGATGAGTACATCGAAGTCAAGTACGAGTTTACGACCATCGAAGGGTCCATTCAGCTGCAGAGTGACATTAGGAGAAGAGATCTGGTGGATTGGTTTGACGTTGACGTCGTCTGGTCCGACACACACCGCAGGACAGACTCGTACGGCAACGTCAGGGGCCTGGGCACCATCCAGAGGATAAAGCTTTGGCGGGACCGATACTCAACCTTTCATTACCTGACATTCTATGCTAACCACCGACGGCGCTGGAAGGAGTACCTACTGGACGACTTTGACACCGAGTTTCGCCAGCGGGACGACAGGCACAAGAGAGTTCAGCTGGGCGCCCGCGGCGCCAGGAGAGGCAGCGCATCGGAGAGTAGTCAAAACGGCCGCGACCGGCGATTCTCGGCGACATCCATCTTTCGTTCCAGACATAATAACCCGCCCACAAACGGGAATACTGCCTCCTCGTCATCGGCCCAGGTTGCCCTTGACATACGTTATCTCGGTATCCAGTTCTCAAGGAATCCCAACCTTCAAGCAGGGAGTGACGGTAGGTTTCTGGTTACCCATCCCGAATCTTTCTCTCGTCGTTTTTTTTTGCCGCCTCTTCCCAAGCTTCTCGGTGTGGGCAGCAGGAGGCTGATCACTGCAAAGATTACAGCAGGTTCATGCAACAATGGAGTTCTGCACATGCTGCCGATGCGCAGTTTGAGGCGACATTCCCGACAAATCATGTCGAGTTACCCTCGCCCTATATCAACGGATATCAAGCGCGCGGCCCACCTCATGTCAACGGAGTCGCCGAGCTACCCTCACCCGAGTTGTTCGCAAATTTGCCGCCGGTGGCCGAACCGGGGTATGATCCGGATTCCGATGAGACTCCGTGAAGCGGTCCCCCAGAGGATCGTTGACCGCTATGTTAGAAAGGGAAAAAAGGAGGGCGGCGTTTTGCAATCTTTCCACAATAGATACCCAATATGTGCCCGCATTGGTCCAGCGCGTGCTCCTCTCCAACGGTCTTGAGGGGTCAGAAACCAAAAAAACGGCAGGGGCTGAAAGCCTCGTAATGTGTAAACAACGAGATAACGACGGACGCGAAATGGGCAGTAGCGGAAGAGCTCCTGGGAGGCATGGGCAACGGCATGACTAACAAAACTGCATCGCTTTGTACCTACCTGCTATTA
Organism: Chaetomiaceae sp. B2702; assembly: GCA_023628455.1. Classification (NCBI taxonomy): domain Eukaryota; kingdom Fungi; phylum Ascomycota; class Sordariomycetes; order Sordariales; family Chaetomiaceae; species Chaetomiaceae sp. B2702. The sequence goes on along the minus strand of JAMAKP010000003.1, from coordinate 483,936 downwards.
CTACCTAGGTATGTATCTTCGAAGCCATTACACGGTGGGGCCGAGTTAGCGGTGGAACGACCGCTGTGGCCGAGACCGTTCGGACGGCCCCGCTGCGGGCCGCATCCAACCCCTCCTGACAGCCAAGCCGGCACGACGTCATCGTATCAGTGCCATTGTCTGCGGAAACTCATCAGGCCATTTCATTATCTTGGGACGCCATCCCCTCCCCCCCCCCCCCTAAACCAAAACTCGGGTGATCTATGTAAATATGCCAGCCATGAAAAATGTCGGCGACTTGACTTTGTCAGGCTAGAGACTCGAAGCATTGTGCAAAGTGGAGTGACTACTAGAAAGCCGGTTTGCTGCTTTGATAAAAGAGTAGCGCTCGGGTATCACCCCGCCCTGTTTTCTCTCGCTTGATAACAGCAAACAAACCATTGCCGGCCTTCGACTCACTCTCACGTCCAGGCCCTTATTATAGCCCGTCAAAAGACCCCCAAAATGAAGACCATCATCTTGGCAGTCAATGCCGGTTCCTCGTCGGTGAAGGTCTCGGTGTACACTGCCAAGCAGGGAGAGACGCCGGCTCAGATCGCAGAAGCGCAGGTGAGTGGTTTGACGGCGCCTCCTGCGGCGCTCAAGTACCAGCGACGCGACACAACCGTTATCAAGAACCGCGAGGTCAGCAACAAAATCGACGGCCAGCGCGACGCCTTCAGCATCATCCTTGACACACTCATCGGAGACCAGGAGCTTCCGGACATCAAAAGCAAGGACGACATCGGCATCATATGTCACCGCATCGTCCACGGCGGCGACTACACCAAATCGCAGCTGATATCCGACGGCACCTACCACCACCTGGAGAACCTCAACGACTTGGCGCCGCTCCACAACGCCAACAGCCTGGGCATCGTACAGCTGTGCATCCAGTCGTTCCCCAAGGCGCGCAACGTCGCGTGCTTTGACAGCCAGTTCCACTCCACCATCCCCGAGCACATCCGCACCTACCCCATCGACCAGGAGATCGCACGGAGCAACCGCCTGCGCAAGTACGGCTTCCACGGCATCAGCTACTCCTTCATCACCCGCTCGACGGCTGAGTTTCTAGGGAAGAAGCCCGACCAGGTCAACGTCATCGCGCTGCACCTCGGCTCCGGCGCCAGCGCGTGCGCCATCAAGGGCGGCAAGAGCTGGGACACCAGCATGGGCCTGACGCCGCTGGCCGGGCTGCCCGGTGCGACGAGGAGCGGGAGTGTAGATCCCAGGTCCGTCATCATTCCGCCCCTCTTCCTCGACATCCCCATCACCCGCCAACCCTCCTCTTCCCCCCCCCCCCCCCCACCCACCTCCCCTCTTCCTGGGCACCATAATCTAACCACTAGCACGTGCCCATTTCCAGCCTGGTCTTCCACTACGCAAGCGACGTCGGCAAGCTCTCGCCCGCGTCGACCAAAGAACTGCACATCTCGCGCGCCGAGGAGATCCTCAACAAGGAAGCCGGCTGGAAGGCGCTCACGGGGACCACCGACTTCGGCGACATCGCCGGCGCGCCGCCGGACGGCGACGGGGACAAGCGCCTGGCGTTCGACCTGTTTGTGGACCGCGTCTGCGGGTTCGTCGGCTCGTACTATGTCACGCTGCGCGGGCGGGTCGACGCGCTGGTCTTTGCGGGCGGGATCGGCGAGAAGAGCGGCCGGCTGAGGGCCGCCGTGGTCGAGCAGGTGGGGTGTCTTGGGTTCGTGCTCGACCACGAGGCGAATGGGGCACAGGGCGATGGCGAGGGGCGGCCCGCCGGCGGCGCCGTGCGGGATGTGGGCGCCAAGGGCGTGACGCCGAGGGTGTTGGTCTGTCGGACGGACGAGCAGTTTGAGATGGCGAGGACTTGTGCCGAGGACGACGAGTTTTGGTGAGGGGGAACGAGATGATGGTTATTCTAATCAAACTTACCTTACCTTCGGAGATAAGGCACCGCTGTTGCTGCTGTTGCTGCTGTTGCTGCTGCTGCTGCTGCTGCTGAGCAAATCTATCGTAAAAACAATTCCTTACCTTCTTGCTATAGTTATTGCTCCTGCAAGGTGCGGAGCATATGTGTCACTTGAGCCTGTTCTCGAGAACAAGGCCGCATCCCGTTTGACACGTTGCGGTTGTATCACATAAATCACCAAGGGGTGTTTGGAGGACTTTTGGTGCAATGTATTCGGTTCCCATCCCGCCGGCTTCTTTTACTCCAGGCGGGTGTCCACCATTGCACTGTATATGGGTATCAGCAGCCGTGTTGCTCGTCCTCCAAACCGGAACGTTCTCCATCGACGATGGTCGGCCAGAACGCCTTGGTCCGTACTCGCTCCCCTCCACCAACCCCCCCGACTCTTGCCAGAGCGGGAAGACGCCTGCGCTCTTGTCAGGATGGAACCATCCGATTCTTGTCCCGAATCCAACCCGCGCGCTATCTCCTCATCTTCAACCCCGCCCATCTAGTGTGCCAGTGATGGGCACCAACTCCATGTCCAAAAACATTACGCATATCGTTTTTTTTGAGCACAAAGAAACAAAAACACCGAGGGGGAAGAAAACCTGCCCCCAAGCCCGGTCAGCCGACATAGCCAAGTCGCCGGTACCGAACGCCCTCCCCTTCCCCTTCCCTTCGTTACCCTACCGCCCCCATTCCTCGTCAACCCAGTCTGAACGCCCGCTCCTGTTTGAAATGCTGTCCCCGTATTGCCAAAGAAGAAAAAAAAGAAAAACAAACTCCCATGTATCCCAATCAAGGCCGCCCAAAATCGTATATGTGCGCGCAACCTTTTGTTTTCCACAAAAAGAACGAAGGAAAAAATAAATAGTAATCGTTGCGGTTGAAAATAACATCAAGGCGCCGGCACACTCCGGACACACACACCGTGAGTTTGGCCGGCTGCTGAATCTCATTGCAATCGGCCGCTCGCTTCGGCCGCCTCCTGGCACTCAGCAGCCAAGGCGAGCGCGGCGAGGCCGTGCGAGGGCGTGCGCTCCGGACACGGCCGGTCGCGGTAGGGGAGGCTGAGGGCGTCCGGACCCCAGACTCCGCTGACGGGAGAGGGCAATGGCTCGGAGTACCTTGCCTCTCGCGCCGCCAGTGCCGCTGCCGCGGTGGATGCCGCCTCTGCCGCGGCTGCTAGCGGGCCGCTCATGGTTTGCGCCCGGCGGCTTCCGGGTCGGGACGCTTGGGAGCGGAGCTTGTCCTTGTAGTGAGTCTGGAGGTGCTGCTTCATGTTGTCGGACCGCGTGAACTTCTTGGTGCAGCCGGCGAAGGTGCAGTGGATGGCCTTCTCGCCCGTGTGGATCTTGGAGTGCCGCGAGGCGTGGCCCGACGTGGTGAAGGTCTTGAGGCAGCGGATCCTATCGCGGTGGTGGCAGGGAAAACGCTTGCGGGACGAGCGCTGGCGTGACGGATCGGCGCTGGAGGAGGAGGAAGAGGAGGAGGTGGCGGTGGTGAGGGTGGTCGTCCCTGTGGCTGTCCTGTTGCTGGCGACTGAGTTGACGTCCTGGTCCTCGTATGGGACGGAGTGCCCATCGCTGAAGATGCGAGGGCCTGGGCCCGCGCCGGCGTAGAGGGGCGGGAGTTCGGCGCTGTACCCGCTGTACGGAGAATGCGGCTCTGGAGAATGCGTCTCGGGCGTTTTTGCGCCGTTATCTCGGGGGACGGGCTCGTAGAGGGGTGTGAGGGGCGAGACGGGCCCGGCAGTCATGCAAGAGTCGTACGAGTCCGCACGACACAGCTCCGGCGTGGCTGGTGCTGATGAGACGCGGGCGGCGGCTTGCACGCCGTGGGTCGGGGTAGTACTTGTTGTGAAATGAGATACATCGTTGTCATTGAGGATCGAGACTCGACGCCCGGAAGTGGTGTTGATGATAAACCCCGTCATTGTGGGGGAATGGGGACAAAAAAAATAGTCGGTGCTCGGAGCATGCACACACTACTGGGGTACTGCTTGGGGATCGATTCAGATTTGGAATGACCTAAAACAAGGGAAATGAATTGGGGCATCCCGCACTGGAGGGGAGGAGCTCAGTTAAATACCCTAGTAGGTACGGCACAATTCCCATGATGGAAGAAGGACTGGCAGAGCGCCAGGTCTTCCCTGACACGCCAGACTTGGGCAATTCCTTGTTCATGTTCTCTTTTCCATGTCTGCGAGGTGGGCACTGTCGCCGCCGCCTGTGGCACCCGCAAAAATCGGGGCCCACACACACCATCTGATCCCTGGACCTGTGACCCCTGTGTGCAAGACAGGGGCCCTCCCCAGCCCTCTCGGCGCAAAGCGCGACACCATTAACGTTATCAGGTAGTGGCCGCCCGGCTGCCTTGATTCTCGAGCCCTGCATCGGGAAAGTCACCCTCAAGTCACTGATTCAGCAGGAAATGCACGCCCACCCTGCCTACATAACCACACAGATCTCGATGCTTTTGTTCGAGTCAGAATACATTGGGGATCGGAGCCCCATCCCCACGCCTCCGTCCCTGGGGAATGTGGCACAGAAGAAGCATACACTGCTTACCCGGACCATCCTTGTGGAAACCATCCGCAGACCTGCATCGACTGGGCATCTGTCAATACAGTATGCATGTGTGTACATACATACCTACCTACCTACCTAGGTACATACACTACACTTCCTTGCAGCAGCAATGCGATGGAGGCGCCCAATCTAAACCCCACCCTGTTTCTTTGGACCCTTCATCGCCATGGTCCGGCATTGCATACCCTGCTTCTCCGCAACTGTTTTGAGTACTGAGGTAGCGTGCGTACGTATGTATGTATATACATATGTACAGTAGAACTGAGGCATTGGGTCAGGGATCCCGCCCGCTCAGAGCGCATGCCGACGGAGGGCGGTGGCCGATGGACCGGTGACTCGATGACGAAATCAACTGGTTATTCGTGACGCACCGGACACGGATGACACCTTTCTCTCCCCCCCCTCCGTAAACCCGAAGCATACAATATCATGACGAGACAATGTTTTGTTTGACGAGTCGTGCTTCGCACACACGGGAATACCTCGATCGAAGCTGACTCGAATGCTGATGTGCAACATGTAACCTGTGCGCTTCCCAGCACTCAGGTTGACGCGACGACGATCGACGAGGGGACAGCTCTCGGTTGCGCATCCTTCTGGGGGACCCCGGCAGGGCAGATCAGGAACGCGAAGCATGCCCGGCCGGGGGTTGTCAGAGCAAAGAGCAAGCAGCCGAGTCAGCCGTGATTGGCCGGTGTCGTGCGGGTGGTATTCCCGGAATCCACCCTGAGCTCTCGCTTGGGACTTGGGTCCCCTTCCACGGATGAGCTCCTTGGCAGCTCCCACGCTGGCTTTGATGCCGGTGATGTGGCGTGTGCCTCACCTTCTCATTCGTAGCATTCTCATCCCGCTGTTTTCAGGCTGTTTATCTCGATTTCTTTTCTTCTTCTCCTTCTTCCTTTTTCCTGACTTTGCACCTGGCTAGCTCGGTGTTAATCTTCGAAGAGCCATTTGCATGCAGCGCCCAGCGGTATCTACATAGTAGGGTCGTGTGTCTCGGCTGCAATTTGAGAAAAGCTAGAAGTGACGTAGGTGGCTACAGGGGTCTGACGATCCCTTTTGTTGCTTTCCATGAGGGGTTCTCCACCACCTGACATGGCCGGACGAGAAGGGCCGCCTTTCTGCTGATTGTTTTCTAGTACAATGTCTGGGTAGCCGCCTACACTATGCATAGGCACTTCGCATACAATTGGACTCGGTAAAGCAAGGTTTTGATATGTCATGGTCCTCGATTATAAGCATTTGTTGTGGTACTACATAGTACATACATACGTGCCCGTTTCAAGCGTCAACTGCTGCAGAGCCCCTCGACTCCGCGAGCTGTTCAACGACACCAACACTGAAGCCTCGAGAGAGCGAGAGCATAGCGCAAGTTTTTCACCGCCTTCCAAGCCTTCACCACGCTCCATTTTCGATTGCCGTGTTTCGGCCGTGAACCATGGCAACTCATGCCGCTCCGTGGAAGAACTGGAAGCTTCTCTGCTGGTGGAGCAAAAAGGGGGCCTAGATTCAATTACATTTCGCGCTTTTAGACTTTGGACCCCTGTTACGAGCCAAGCCTGTTTACACAACTCTTGTAGCGTTGCATGGGAAACACATCGGACCCGCAACGGCCTGCAAGCTCTCAGCATACAAACCCCGGGTCGGCACCTAATTCCCGAGCACAGCTCCAATCACGACCGTATCCGGTAGGTTGCCCAACAGATCATGCGTGCTGCCAACCCTGCCTTGCGCCCTCGCGTGTTTGTGGAGGGATGGGCGGGGCGGTGTTACTCTCCAGTACCTACCTCCCTAGTGCGGTGCTAAATTCGGTCCGTGCTGGACCCCTGGATTGGACTGAGTGCCATGCCTCTTTTGGGATAACAAGCTCTGAACTGTTTCGAAGAAGTTGGCACGCTAGATTCTGTTGGCTCTAGGGACAAAAGCTCCGGTGGAGGACCCCCCGCCAGCTTCCTTCCACAACTTGGATCGCAAAGCTCAAGCCATTTCCCGCCCCCCGGGGGGCATATTGCCCTGAATTGAACGGCATAGACTCGGTGAGCGAGTCAAGACAATACCGGGAAGCGGAGTCGCAGGAACTTCCTGTGCTGCCGGCTCTATGTACTTGTGTATCTACTCTCCAGTATGAAGAAAAGAGATCAAACTAGCGGCACAGAGCAACTAAGAAAATAAAGGGAATGACAATGTTCATCAGGAAGAGGAATGTTGGACAGGGTGGCACAAACGCATGCCGCCAAGCGACGAGCTCGCCCCTGTAACGGAATTCAGGGTCTTCTCGCACTTGGGTGTCTGACATTGAAAGCTGACCTTGATCATGCGGAAGCGGGATCGAGGATTTGGGGGACGATCGAGAACCTCGTGGACCCTAACCAAAATACCATGCGGGACGGCCCCACTTCGGTGCCCACAAGGACCCCTGCCCAGTTTTGGCGCCCCAGGGCCCGTTCCTGTCGTCTGTTGACCAACTCGACCCTTGACCCTGCCAGAGCCCACGGCGCCAAGTCAGTCCAGACGCGTCCTAGATCTGGATCCAATCAAATCGGCAGGAGGCTTCTGCCGGTGTGGATGGGTCAATGGGAGCCTTGCAGCAGATTGCTCACGGTGACGACATCGAGCAGCACCGACCGCGCTAAGCAAATAAACGGGCGCCGCGGCTTCAGGGTTTGCCAATCCGGCTTGCTGGTGTGGAGAGGGGGAAATGCACATGCCGGAGCACCTTCTCCGGAGAGGAAGCTGCGAACCCCAAGTATCCGAGTCCAACTTGCAAAACAACCATTTGACCACCAACATGTTTGAGACCCGTTCCTATCGCTTCCAACTTTGTAAAATACGAAAAGGCATCCATGCACCATCTGTGGAAAGCTGTGGAACGTGAGGGGAAGGGCTGGTTTCTTGCTTTCCTAAATGCCCGGCCACGGTTTCAGCTTCTGATGCTCTAGTCATGGGCCACCACTCCAGATTCGGTGGTTTTTTTTTTTGTTTCTTTTTGTGTGGTCGTACATACCACTCCGGATTCGATCAAAACCTAGAGTCCCATGACATCTTGAGGCACCTGGGTAAAATGTTTGCTTCGCGACATTTTCTCTTGCGAATTTTCTTCTCTCGATCGACCGTCCGAACTTGAAACGCTGCGGCAGGGAAATGCATCCTCTCGGAGGGGTTGCCAGCCGTGATGACCCGAGCCTTGCGGTGTGTTCCAAAAGTCTGCCCCATCGAGGTCTTACGCTTCGATCGATCGATCGGAGGAAGGTGGGGTTGACTGCCGCAATTCCGTGAAAATACATCATCCCACGCCCAGGATTCTCTCATTTACGATCACTCACACGCAATTACGAAGTAGGCGGAAACTCCCCGAACGATGGGGTCATGGGCCCCTTTCGTCGACCGAGTTAAATCAGAATCTTCGCCACGCCACGCATCGCATTCTGACACGAATACATCACATAAGAAGAAAAATGAAAAAAGAGGAATAAAAACTAAACAAGAAACAAAAGAAAAATAACCAACCAGGGCAGGCAATGCAGACCCCGCGTATTCCAAGCACCAAAATGAAGACTTCGAGCGGCAGCGGGATGCCGAGCGGTCTCGGGATCCCCGGATGCCCTTTTGGCAACAGCCCTTGATATTTTCCCCCTCGCTCCATATCGAACAAAGGACAAAAATCCCATCCGCCGCCGGGGCCGGATTCTACACTAATCCATGTGCGGTCCTCATGCCCGGTCCAACTGCAGAGCACTACCACACATAGCAGGCAGTTAGCCAATGCCAACACGCCGCCCGGATGCATGGCAACCACACATGTGTTCAGACGAGCGTGATCAGGACGACAGACGTGTCCCGTCCCCCGACCCGAGCCCGTGTGACCCGACCAATCCTTCGCGAGGACCTGACTTGAACATGACCGACAAGGTCCCCGAGACCGCTCTTCAGGTTCGGTTCGGGTAGGGATAGGCAAACGAGATAATAATGATGTCCGCGGAGGAGACGGAACGAGAAGAGGGGAAGGGGGGGGGATGAACGCCCGCCAATTGCAGGGTTCCTCTATCTGCCGTTGATATTCTTTTGGGTCAATAGAGGCGGGCCCGAGAGGGAATCCGGTCCCCTCAGTGGAATACATGGAGGCGACTCGTGCGGTACATGATACGATGTTTGCGCAGCCAGGGTTTTGGCGCCATGGCATTCTGTTGGTGAAACATGGCATTTTGCAAGAATGCCATAGTGCATGGTGATGCGGGGCTATTCGGGGTTCCCCCCCCCTCCCCCCTCCCGAACAGAGGGCCTAGACCGCTGGATCATCAGATGGTGACGGTTGGTTGACTCTGTGTTACGACATTTGTTCTGTCGATAAGCGGAAACGGGTTGGTAGCCTGAATGAAGTAAATAGCGCGCTTACTGTGCAGTCTACTGTGCGTGCTCTCTCCGGAAAAAAGAAAAAAAAAAAAAAACAGAAAAGAAAATAGCTGCCTAAGCTTTGCATTCGTATCATCTATTGTGTGTAGCTAAAGCGAAGCTCAACAAAATGCAGCCCTGCAGAAAGCTGGTGACCGGAACAAACATCCACGAGTAGATCTCGCCGATCTGCAAATTTTCAGAAACCCCTAGCGACTTATCCTGGACGCCTTGTGATAATGACCCACGCAATCAAGTCCCCAGCGCATTTGATCATCCTTGCTCTGTCCCCGAGTCACTCATTTTCCACGGTATTCATGTGCCGATTTAAGCTAGCTAGCTGGTTATGACTTAGTCGAGCCCGTGTCGAGTCTTTTGCTCGGTGGTAGCGCGGGCTTTTTAAAACCGTCATTGCTGCTTCCGCCTCCCACCTGCGTAAACGCGCCGCTCTTGAACCAGCGGTCCTCGTCCGCCTTGCGCTTGCGGCTCAGCTCGGCCTGCACCTTGGGGTCAACGAGCTCCAGGCCCTGCGTCGCCGTAAATGCAAGTGAGGACACGGTGCCCGCGGTGGCCGCAGTGGCCGAGCCCAATGTAGTCCCCACACCCGACGTCCGCAGACCTTTGCTGCTGGCCAAGCTTAGGTTGCCCGTGCCGCCTCCCGCGAGGCCCCGGAGCGACGACGCACTGCCGCTAGTCAACGAGCTCGCACCGCCCCAGCCCTTGCTCTTCGCGCTCAGTTTGGCCCGCGTGCGGTTGTCGATCTGAGCCACGCGCAGACGCCCATCGTCGCGCTGCCCAATCATGCCCATGCCCTTGGTGCTGTCGCCCGCTCCGTAGCCAACTTCCTGCTCTTCCTTCCCAAATGCCACGCGGTTCTGCGCTTTTCCTAGCTCAGTCATGGCCGTCGCCTCTTTGGCTTTCCGCGCCCGGCGGCCGCCGCGCTTCCTGCTGGGTTTGTCGTCAGGCGCCGGCAATGCGCGAGCTCCCTTGCTCAGCGGTTTCTGTTGGAGTTTATCCAGACGGTCAAGACACTCGTCTTTCAGTCGCTCGCCCTCGGACCCGTCGCGGAACTGATGAAAGCAGTCGGTGCGGGCGCACATGACTATTTTATTGGCGAACATCTTGATGGCTTGTTTTTTGATGTCGCTCGGGATGCTCCGGATCACCGGCGACTGGAAGATGAAGCCCTGGTGCCGGATGCCGACGTTTGTCGCCAGCGCCGCACTGGCCTGCTTCTTTGAGCCCCACGCCGGCAAGTTGCACGCTGGCGCCTTGGAGAGGCCGGTGAGACCGCCAGCTTGGTTGAGCAATTGGGCAGCCGTCAAGGACCCGATGAGCGCCGTTAGGTTCGGCGCAAATATGTTCATGCGCGACTGCACATACTCGGTCAAGGTCTTCTTGGCCTTGTCGAGGGCAATCACCATCTCGCATGCCTGTACCACCCGCTGAAGCCGTTCCGGTGACATGGCCTGACCTTTGGATGTGGTAGCCTCCACTGTGACGATCATCAAGGATGGACCATCGAGCACTGATTTGAGAGTCACGCCCAGTGGATTGTTCGTCGACGTTTGGAGAGCCTTGATACTCTCCGAATCCATCGGCCCATTGCCCAAGATGGCGACAGCCTTCGCATATTCCAAAGGATTGGTGATCAGAGTCTCAAGTTCCGGAAACCGCACCGAGTAGTGATCCCTGATGAACTTGTGTACTAGGACAATTTCGTTGTCGATTTGGGTCGAGAGGCTGTTTGACTGCGTCAATAGGTGGTACTCGGGGTGATCCTCCACGTTGCCGACGTTGTCCGTTGATCTCGCGGCTTGCGACTGATAGTGTGCGATTTTCTGCAGCGTTCGAGGCAAACTGTCAGGGCTATTGCTCAGGAAAAGAGATGTAAACGCTTGTCCACTGATGGGCATCGGTTGGGGTAGCCGGGGAAGGGTTTCACTAACCTCGAGAACAGGCGTCAGAGTCTTCATGAGACCGGCAACGGTGCGCACGTCGCGGATCCCTCCAAGTTCCATCTTTTCTATCTTGGCTTTCGCATCATCGTCGTCACCTGCCGGTGCAGCGTTGCCGTCTAGCCCATCCATCATATCGGCATCCTCGTCTTCGCCCGCACCATCGTCCCGCGCTTCCTCCATGGCCGCATCCTCCCCATTCGCATGCGCACCACCCGAGAGGCCTGCCTCGCCAAAGAAACCATCCTCGTACTCATCGCCACCGGCTTCTGACCCAGATCCCTCAAAATCCTGCAGAAGCTCGTCCGCGAGCGTCGACATGTCGGTTGACTTCTTCGTACTCAGCCGTGATACTAAAACTGGATGCGAACGTTGTATTGAGGGCGACGCGCCGACGATGAGTTATGAATCGAAGTTGAGTAGGCGCATGTGACGTGACGACCGCGTTGGATCTTTTTGAAGGACGAAAGAGGTTTCGGCATTGGTCGCGCGCGAGTCGCATGCTTGGAAATGGGTCCCCAATATAGTGGCTTGGCGGGCCTCGGAAAGGCCTGGACCTGTGCTTACGCACGGTCCTTTGGGCCCATTCTTGCTGCGCGGCTCGCTGTAGCTAACGTTAACCCGCATCATGAGCGGTCCGCCATTGAAGATCTAAACATTCGGGCTAAAAACTCTGCGGCGGGCAACCACCACGTCCCCATCACTTCCGGCAACAGACTCGAAGCACCGTGAGCACGGCAAGATGGAGTCATCGCGCGGCCCACCCAGGGTCAAAAACAAGGCGGCAGCGCCCGTGCAGATCTCAGCCGAGCAACTGCTTCGCGAAGCTGTCGACCGCCAGGACACGGGCATCCAAAAGCCCACGCAGCGGTTTGCCGACCTTGAGGAGCTGAAGGAGTACCAGGGCCGGAAGCGCCGCGAGTTTGAGGACTACATTCGCCGAAACCGCGTCCGCCTCGCAAACTGGTTCCAGTATGCCCAGTGGGAGCTCGAGCAGAAGGAGTTTGCGCGTGCCCGGTCCGTCTTTGAGCGCGCACTCGATGTGCATCCCAATAACACTCGTACGTTTCTAGTCTACTCCCTCCCCCTCTCCTGAATCACGGGGGCAATTGTCTGCATCACAGCCGCTAACAGCGCATGCAGAGCTCTGGGTCAGGTACGTCGAGGCCGAAATCAAAAACCGCAACATCAACCATGCTCGCAACCTCCTGGACCGCGCAGTCACGCGGCTGCCACGTGTGCCCAAGCTCTGGTACAAGTATCTGTGGGTCATGGAGATGCTTGGTGACATTCCCGGTACCCGCCAAGTGTTCGACAGGTGGATGAAGTGGGAGCCCGACGAGGATGCCTGGAACGCGTACATCAAGTTGGAGAAGCGCTACGGCGAGTTTGAGAGGGCGCGGCAGATCTTCCATTTGTTCACGGCAGTGCACCCAGAGCCAAGGACATGGTTGAAGTGGGCCAAGTTCGAGGAGGAATACGGAACGACGGATATGGTCCGCGAGGTGTTCCAGACCGCCATCCAAACCATTGCCGAGACGCTAGGCGACGACGAGGTGGATGAGAGGCTGTTTATTGCGTTTGCTAGGTTTGAAGCGCGCCAGAAGGAGTACGAAAGGGCACGCGCCATATACAAGTTCGGCCTCGACAACCTCCCGCGCTCACGGTCCATGACGCTACATGCGCAATACACTACATTTGAGAAACAGTTTGGGGACAAAGAGGGCGTCGAGGATGTTGTTCTCACCAAGAGGAGGAAGCTCTACGAGGAACAGGTAAAAGAGAACCCCAAGAACTACGACGTGTGGTTCGATTTCGCCCGGCTAGAAGAGACCGGGGGGGACCCAGACCGTGTCCGGGAAACCTACGAGCGGGCCATTGCCCAGGTGCCCCCAACTCAGGAGAAGCGCCATTGGAGGAGATATATCTTTCTTTTCCTCTTCTATGCGATATGGGAGGAGCGGGAAGCCAAGGACATCGAACGTGCCCGGCAAATCTACGACACCTGTCTGGGACTCATACCTCACAAGAAGTTCACGTTTGCCAAGTTATGGGTCGCCAAGGCGCACTTTGAGATTCGACAGGGCCAGCTAACCCCCGCGCGGAAGGCACTCGGCCGCGCAATCGGAATGTGTCCGAAGGACAAGCTCTTCAAGGAGTACATCTCGCTAGAGCAGAAGCTCTATGAGTTCGAGAGGTGTCGGACTCTGTATGAGAAACATGCTCTGTATAACCCATCGAACTGCCAGACATGGATCAAGTGGGCCGAGCTGGAGCGAGGCCTGGACGATCTCGACCGGACCCGGGCCATTTTTGAGCTTGCCATCGGCCAGCCCGTCTTGGACATGCCCGAGGTGGTCTGGAAGGCATACATTGATTTTGAGGAGGAGGAGGGCGAATACGAGAGGACGCGCGAGCTGTACGAGCGCCTGCTCGAGAAGGCGGACCATCCCAAGGTCTGGATCAGCTACGCCCAGTTCGAGATCAACATCCCGGAGGCGGACGAGGGCGCGGGAGAGGAGGAGGAAGAAGAAGAAGAGCGGCCGGTGAGCGAGGAGGCCAAGGCCCGCGCCCGTCGCATCTTCGAGCGGGCGCACCAGAGCATGAAGGACCGCGAGCTCAAGGCCGAGCGCGTGTCGTTGTTGACTGCATGGCAGGAGTTCGAGAAGATGCATGGCTCGCCCGAAGAAATCGAGAAGATTGCGAAACAGATGCCGCGCAGGACCAAGAAGAAGAGAAAGCTGGAAGACGACACGTTCGAGGAGTACATCGACTATATTTTCCCGGCCGACGACCAGCAGACCAAGAACCTGTCGAACCTGTTGGCTATGGCCAACGCTTGGAAGCAGACTGGAGGAAAGATCACAGGCGACGACTGAACTGGTATCTGAAGTATCTGAACCAGCCTGGCGTTCTTGGGTGGCACACCGTCTGATTGTTTTGGTGTGCGTGCAAACCCTGAGGGGGAATACTGGCTTGTGTAGGGCAGTGCCATTGAAAATAAGCGAAGTGCAGGATCGCGGACAAGTCATGGAAGGTAGATCAACGCGGTTGACCGTCGCATTCCCAGATTAAGGGCGCCCTGCATCTATGATATCTTATCCAGACTGTCATTAATAGGAGATGGAGAATTCCCATCCCTATTCGAAGTTCTTGAGCAGCAAGGGGTTCACAAACCTTGATGTTACACGGCGAATTTGTATTCGAGTCGAAGTTCTGGGAACGATCGATACCAGAAATCTCTGGTAGACGCAACACCTCATAGAGCATCAACGAGAGCCGTTCAAGGCCACTACTACAGTTTCACAGTGTTCAAAGATGTATAACTCCCCGTCTGGTCTAAGAAAAACAAAAGGCACCAATCATCATTGCAGCTACATAACATAAAACATCATCAGATATCTTTTCGTTTCGTCAAGTTCATGCCTTCATCCAAAGGAAAAAAAAACATCACAGAAAAAGCAAAGCAAATCATAGAAAAGTCCACCAGCCCCGTCCGGCATACATTGACCATCAATAACCATCCCACCCCGTTCCCCCTCTAGCTCCTTCGTCGTTAAGAGAGCATCCGCCTTCTCGCCAGCCCAAGATTCAAATCCATCGAATGAATAAGCTGAGGTATCATCCAACGCGCGCTTGCCAAGTCGCTAGAGTGATGAAGAAAGAAACGAGAATTTTAGAGTAGATACTGAAAAGAGAAGCCAAACGGTCGAAACAAGGGGGGACAAGGCCCGCCGAAAAAAGTAAGATCAACGTGAGGCAGGCCTGGGAAAAACGAACATCGATTCGGTGCCGCCGTGACCTTGGGGGCTATGTCGTAGCAGTTGATTCTGGCCCATAGTCGAGATGTTGGCCCGCCCTCCTGGTGCCGATTGCCGTTTCTTGTCTGTCACCGACCTGATCAAGCTGCTGCTTGAACAAGGCCCCCCCTCCCCCGGTGGTCATGTTAGGTCTTGCCTTGGCGGTCTGTGGGAGAGAAGGCAAGATCTCGTCGGCTCAATGGCGGCGGCGATCGTCTATCACGTGTAAATGATTAATTAGGACGGGCTTCAAAAAGTTTATGAGGATAGTGCAAACGGAGAAAGAATAGGGAGAAGCCGCGCGGTTGCCACAACCAGAGTATGGATGCAAGAGAGTGAGCCGGCCAACGACCAACTGAGCAACGTGCTGTGCAATTTGACGAGGCTCCAGACACACTAAGCCCCCAGCGCCACCTGCACCCAGCCAAAGAAGGGTTACTCTCGTCCCATCAGTGTGTTGGAGATGGCTCGTACAGTTTGCGGCGGGGGTGGCTCGATGTGGCACAGCTGACGATGATGCTGACGGTTCGAGCGATTTTGTGGGTGTATGTGTGGCACATTACCGGAAAAGCGGTAGTGGCAGCGGCAGCGGTAACGGCATGGAAAATGAACGTATGGAATTGTAGGCAGCTCAAATCGGAGAACCTGTATTTCTGGTGCAACGTGTTCCGGAGGTAAAAAGCTTTAGGTCGTGAGGAGGGCGAGGTTGGAATGGCACGATTGCCCTCATCTACCTCCTCTCGGACGGGCCGCCAGAAAGCATAGCGCTGTATGGATTCCCGTCGACGTAACGGGGTCCATCGTCGTATCGGTCTGCCCCTGGCGGAGCTGCCGAAGTCCAATAGTCAGCCCTGGGTCTGCCGAGCTTGTCGGTGCCACTACCGCCACCACCGCCACCACCGTTCGCCGACAGCCTCTGTCTCTCGAGACGTCGCTTGTGTCTCCTCTGCTTCTCCAGGTTCCACTCGCGCATCTCGTGCCTCAGGTCATTTGCTTCCTTCACCTCTGAGATGGCACTCTTGATACCGAGCGCCGCGATGCCAATGGCGGCGGCGTCCTGAAGGAGAGCCTTGTTTTGAAGTTTGGAGTCCTGCTCCTCGCTTATCTTGCCTTGTTGCAGCGCTTTTTTCCGCAGAGTACGCTTCTCCACACTCTGGTAGACACTGTGCGCCGCGTGGATGGTCGCCACGGCGGCCAGGCCCGTAGTGATGATTTGCTTACCTCTCAGTTTCTTCCCTCGTTTCCTGTCATCGTCGGAGTCGCCCAAATCGTCCGACGACACAGAGCCGCGTCTCCCTTGCCGGGACCGGTCTCGTCCTCCGCTGCGGTGCGAGCGATCCTTGTCGTAGTCGTCGTAATCATCGCGGTGTCGGCGAGAGCGACCGGAATCCTCGTAGTCGTCATAGTCACGTCTCCGGTCACGGCTGCGGTCGCGGCTGCGGTCGCGGCTGCGGTCGCGGCGATCACGATCGTCGTCGTCGGGGCCGTTGCCGATGCCTACCTTGGCCAAACGGCGGCGGGTCGAATCTATAACACTCCGGCTGCGGCTGCGATGGCGGCGGTCAGGGGAACCATCACGGCTATCGCGTGAGTCTACGCTCCGGCGCCTGGACCTGGATCGCTCGCTGCTGTCCATGATTTTCTTTGCGCCGAAAGCGCCCAGACCAGCTGTGGCGAGAGCAGCCAGTCCGCTCACGCCGCCACCGCCACCGCCGCCATCCTTTGAGCGCGCGCGGGAGCGAGACCGGGAGCGGCCGGTCTTCTCGTCCATCTCGATATTCTTCTTGGACCCGTGGATAACACGATTGCCGAGGAGGCCACCAACGACGGCCTCGGCCAGGCCAAGCTTGCTCCCAGCCTTGTCTGGATTTTGAGCTGCGTCAAGAGTGGCAGCACCGGCAGCGGCGGTAAGAATGCGCTTGGCCTTTTCACCCTTCCACGAGCCTGGCTGCTTGGAGATGCGGAAGGCCTCCGTGGCGCCAGCAATGAGTGAGGCCATGGCGGCCTTTTGGACCTTGCCGGCGCCCTCGCTCTTGCCGTCCCTGTCCCTGTCCCTGCCACGAGACCGAGAGGTCGAGCGGGATCTGGACCGGGAGCGGCTGCCTCGGCGGCTCCTGGCGTCTGACTTGTCGTCTTTGCCTGTCAACGCCTTGACGGCGCCACCCAGGCCAGCAGCGGCAAGAGCGCTTTCTAGGAAGTTCTTGTGGCCCTTTTTCTCCTTGGCGGTCTCTTCATCGTCCGAGTAATAGCCGGACCTGTGGGCGATGGCCTTTTTCTCCTCCTTTTCCTTGTGCTTGTTGTAAAACTCGGTCCCCTGGTAACCGGCGAGCGCGCCAGCGGCGCCGAGTGCCGCCGAGGCCAGAAGATTCCGCTGAACATCGGTGCCGTGCTGGTTAGCCTCGCGGCGGTCGTAGAGCTCCTTCCCGCCAATGGCGAGCGCGGCGCCAGTCACGGCGGCGATGATTTGCTCCTGCTTAGAGAGCACGCGCGCCTTCTTCTTGCTCTCCTCCTCATAGTAAGCGACGTCGGTCTTCTTGTGGGGCTTGCGGTCGTAGTCGTCATAACCCCGGTCCCTGCTGTAGTGAGAGCGGCGGTCGTCATAATCGTCGTAGTAGCCGGGCTCGGCAGACCGGGCGCGGCGGAGATCCCTGGTCGAGTAGCCCGGCGGTGGGAAGTCGCGGCGGATCTCCTCGATCGAGAGGTCGCTATCCTCGCGGGGCCTGGGAACGAGATCGCGTGACGGCTGGACATGGAGCGTCTCACGCGCCTCGTAGTAGCGAGGGTCGCGGTCATCGCGACGCTCCTCCCGGTAGTAGCGCTTGGTTGTGCGCTCCCTAGGAGGGGCGTCGTAGGGGTCGTACGAAGCCATCACCGGACGGCGCAGTCAACCAACTAAGCGGGTTTCTCTGAAATGGTTCGACTCTGTATCGTATTTGGTTGTTTTTTTTTGTCGGATTGTTGTGGTTTGTCGGTTGATTTTCTTGATCTTTTCTCTTGCTCGAAAAGACTTGGTTGGGTGGTAGAGAAGGCAAGTCCAGGTGAGGTCAGCGGGGTTGGAAGGCTGCCTGGGCGTGGAAGGGTCGGAGCGGGGCCAAGATATTGATGGCAGAGCAGGGGTCTCGTCTGATGTGAGGGGTGGAACGGGAGGGGTGAGGGGTGAGATGCAAGCAGGGCAGGCAGTGAGAGAATAGAGCAGAGTGGGTTCTCTCAGGCACCTTTCCTTTCTTGCAGTTTCGTTCAACCTGCAAGATAAAACAAAATAAAACTGAGCAGCAAAAGCAGCGAGAGGCGAACGTCATGCGCTTTCCTCGACAACTGCACGCGTGGGAAGAACCATGAAGAAACGAACAGACCACGGAGGAGGGAAGAAGAGGGAAAGAACGCAGGGCAAAAAGCCGGAGGCCTGACGGGCACGTCTCTGATCCGCCCGTTGGCCATCCTGGAAAACCGGCAAGGCTCCTGGGCCCGGCGGGCGTTGTGCTCGAAAGGTGAGACACCCTGGGCCGCTCCTTTTGGCCCAACCTGGTCAGCCTCCGTCATACATGACCGCTTTTTATTGTACAGCTTGCTTTATTTCCGGGATGCCAATGCCTGATCCGACACTAAATGTTCACCTAACTGACCCGATTTCCAAAATTGTATCGGGTCGTGGGCACGGTTTTTTGTTTCGGCGGCGCCCAAAACATCATTTCCCGGACCAAGCCAGCCTCAACCGCCAGGTCAATAACGATGAGGAGGTTTTCTTCGGCCGCGACCGGGCGCTGTGTCCGTCCCGGATGGCGCTGATGAGCCGGGCTGCCTCCCGAAAGTGCGACTGTGCTGTTGCCCGAGAAAGGCGAGAGAAATCAGGGCTCAGCGTGACCCACCCGTGTGGTAGCGTGTGAGACAGAGCCCAATACTAGGTAGTTAGTAGGGCACAGAAAGGGGGGATCGAGACGAGCAACGGATCAGGTAAATGACATACATTAGGCTCGATTGGGTCCGCCATCGAGGTCATGAGAGGGCTGAAGACTGGAGAATAGCACTTTTGATTCGGCAACCAGAATGCATCAGCCACAGGCCGCGTCTGCCCAATGCCCCATGACAGCTCCTCCCTATGATGTCATGGGGGCTGGCGCTAGCTGCACCATGCGAGCATGCGAACTCCGGGGCCCCGACCGCGACCCTCGCTGTTGCTGGCTGCTTCGTTGCCCATTATATGCCGAATTCACGTGGTGTTCCTCTAGTCACAAACCCTCATATGCAGCCTATCGTCGTGTGTCTTGCCCAGTCCGATGTAACTAGTGTACAAGGCGCTTGTGTGACTGAAATAGTCAAAAATAGCCAATCTCTGATACAGCATACCCGAGGTAAAATGTCAAGAGAATTGCTGATACCAATACCTCCGTCCTCTCGATATATAGAACCCATTTTTGTTAGGTATCGATGTTTCATCTTCACAATTCCCCTGGCCATCACCTCCTTACCCAACGCTACCATGGCTGGTCACTGGGGGCCCTGGAATTTGCTCCTGCCGTAATAACTTGTCTTGTTTGTCTGCTATTGGCGTCTTCTCTTTGACTTGGACGTTGTCTGAAGACCTACATATCCACGGCCGGTGGGACTGTCTCCGTTCCTACTTTGGGCCTTCTGGAATATGGCACACCTTGCTCACTCGCTAGGCGGTGTGGGGTGTGGAAAGCTGCTTATATTCATTTAGGGAGGCTGCTGGCCAGAAGAACACAGCTCTATCGGGCACGAGTGACGGGCTCACCTCCCTCGCGACTGCCTTGACCTATCCCCGCCACCCCAGTTCTACCCCTCGTATGAGACATTTACCTCCCCACCTTAGCAGCCGCCTTCGCAGCAGCCACCTCCCTTCCACATCTCTCCCAAACGTCCATCCCTGTCAACACCGTACTCCCCAGCATCAACAATCCCACCTTCCCCGGTGACATCGGCACCCAACCGACCACCGACCCAGGTATAGCCAAGTCCATCACGTCCGCCACGAGCCTCCTAATAACCTTCCGCCTCTCTCGGGCCCTCTTCCCTTTCTCTTCCTCCTCCTCCTCCCCCTCCCCGGCCTTCTCAGGCCCCCGCCTCCTCCTCCTCCCCAGCTTCACAACCCCCCCAACAACTCCACAAACCAACCCCAGAAACCAGAACCTCTGGCCATCCACCACCAACCCGGACACCCTCTCCTGCGACCCCCACACCGCCAGGCCGGGAACATCCAGCACCACCTCGACAAACACGACGCTCTCCAGCAGCAAGTACAGACCCGTAAACGCCTTCCCGCCAAAGTCCATCCACCTCTCCGCCCTCAACCCCCAATCCCACTCCAGACGTCCGTCCGGCTTGCCCTTCTCGCGTTCGCCATGTGGCTGGGGCGGGGGAGAGGAAAAGACGGACCATGCGGCGGAGAAGGAGTCGAGGGAGCGGAAGAAGCGGAGGGGCTGACGCAGAGTGGCGATGCGTTTGCGGAGGGGCTGGAGCACGGCTGGGGCGGTGAGGGAGGCCGGGAGGAGGGGGCCAAGGAGGAGGCGCAGGGCGGGGGAGAAGAGGAGGAGGGCTGTCAGGGATTGGAGGGCGCGGAGGAGGCGTTCGATGCCGTCTTGGGAGCGGGTTGTCAGTATTGCTGGTAATGATGCTTGGGTTGGGGGAGGGTTGAGAGATTGTTGGTATGATTGGGTCGGGGGATTGGAGTAAGGGGAGAGAAGGTAAGAGAGGGAGGGTACGGTGGATGGATGGGTTGAAAGTGTGGTGGTGGGTGTGGTCTGAGCTGGGTGTGATGTGTGACATGTGGTGACTGTAAAGGTGGGATGGAAAAATACAAGTTTGAAGGAGTAATGCGTGAAGGCAAGGCAGGTAAAACTCGGCAAAATCTTTTTACTCACAAGCGTCTGTTCCGAACTTGACGAATTGCTCAAATGTGCTGACTCGCTCCGCCATTTTCAACGAACGAGTCTTGAAAGTCAGCAGAATGACGATAACGGATAAAAATGTATGTACAAGCAAGAGATAAAAGTTTGATTGGAAAGCTTGGCAACCTGCTCGGCCAGATCTCCTTACCTACCTGGGTATGTTTGGACACACTTGCTCGCGGTTGTTTTTGTTTGCAGCTTTGCTTCCCCTTGGCAGCCCCACTTTTCGCATCCCCCAACTTGGTACCCATCGAAGACGTTGAAGAGCTTCATGATAAGATATAAACCGTTGGTTGTTTTTAGACTGCACTCTCGTAGCAAGGGACTAATATTGCCGAGAAAGCCGAACTAGACTTGGTACTAGTACCTCTTCCGTCGTCCCATCCCCAGCACAAACACGTGGTCCACTCGTTCGAGCCCTTCCACCTCACCATCAGGTCCTCCAACAGTTCGCCCTCGGATCCCCCCTCAACCCAGGCACCTGGTACAGCCAAATAAGGATCATCGATCACGGCCCGGAAGTCTCCCACAAAGACTTCCACGTGTGGGTCCCACTCCCAGATCAGATTCCAGTCTTCTGGTCGCGGCTCCTCTAGCCAGGCCTTAACCAAATTTATTGAGATTGCGCTTCCAGAACCGATGCTCTCTTGTATTATGCACGTCCCTCTTTAGCCAGATATGAGCCACGCCGTGCCAGAGAACAGGACGGCTCGTCCAAAAGTACCTAGGCGTGCACGACCAAGTTTCCACCTTGTCGTAGACCCCATGGGTCAGCGAGAGTTGGTGAAGACCTACCGCATGAGGTCTGGTAAAGGTGTGGATTCGTAGTAGTCCATAACGAGGTTGACTGCATCTATCCTCGACGTGGAAACCAAGGCCTACACGTAATGGTGGCTCGACAAAGTCAAATCGATAGATCATGGCATGCTTATTCGGGTGGGTGTGTGTCAGCAACTGGGCATTGACGCTGTCCAGAAACCGCATCACTCACGAAAAGAAGTGTCCGGCCATGCCTGAATTTGACAAAGTAAACAAGTACAGCCCGCAGGCAGTCTACGGCGAACTAGGCCTTATGTACAATGTACATGAATCAACCGCCTCCTTGTCAGATCCACACCCGCCCCCCACCTTCTCATCTCCCACCATCCAGACTAACTCGGCTCGTTTACATACCCGGGGAGACAAGCTTGCCCTGCACCTTGGAATCGTGATTCCAGCCACCAGCCAGCGCCTCACCGCCGCTCTCCTGAGCATACTTTTGCATGCGCGCCTGCAGCTCGGGTCGGAAGTGGCGGATCAGACCCTGGATGGGCCAGGCAAAGGCTTCGCCGAGGGCTGGAAGAACAAAATCGGTCAGCATCATACATACTTTGTGGGTAAGATGAAGAGAAGGAAATGGAATGGAAAAAAAAAAAAAAAAAAGAAGAAACCTACCGCAAATAGTATGGCCCTCGACCTGCTTGGTCAGCTCCTGTAGCATGTCAATCTCGCGCTCGCGGCCCATGCCCTTCTCAAAACGCTGCATGATCTGCTCGGTCCACTTGCTGCCCTCGCGGCAGGGGGTGCACTGGCCGCAGGACTCGTGGCGGTAGAAGTGACTGAGGCGCGAGATGGCGCGCACCACGTCGGTGCTCTTGTCCATGACGATGACGGCGGCAGTACCCAGACCGGACTGGCTGTCCTTGAGCGCGTCAAAGTCCATCAGCTGCTCGTCGCAGATGTGCTTGGGCAGGATAGGCGTCGACGAGCCGCCGGGGATGACGGCCAACAGGTTGTCCCAGCCGCCGCGCACGCCACCACAGTGTTTGTCAATCAGCTCCCGCATCGGGATGCTCATCTCCTCCTCGACCGTGCACGGGTTGTTGACGTGCCCGCTGATGCAGAACAGCTTGGTGCCCTGGTTGCGCTCGCGGCCGAAACCAGCGAACCAGTTCCCGCCCCGACGGCAGATAGTAGGCGCCACGGCAACAGTCTCGACGTTGGCGACGGTAGACGGGCAGCCAAACAGACCGACGGCGGCGGGGAAGGGCGGCTTGAGGCGCGGCTTGCCCGGCTTGCCCTCGAGCGACTCAATCAAGCTCGTCTCCTCGCCGCACACATAGGCACCGCCACCGCGGTGCATGTAGACGTCGAAGTCGTAGCCGGAGCCGCAGGCGTTCTTGCCGATCAGACCCTCGGCATAGGCCTCATTGATGGCGTTTTGCATAACGGCAGCCTCGTGGATGAACTCGCCACGGATGTAGATGTAGGCGGCCGAGGCGTTCATGGCGCGGCCAGCGACCAAGCAGCCCTCGACCAGCTTGTGGGGGTCCTTGCGCATAATCTCGCGGTCCTTGCAGGTACCCGGCTCACCCTCGTCGGCGTTGACCACCAGGTATCTCGGCTTGGTGTCCTTGTCCCAGTCCTTAAAGTTCATGAACGACTGGTCCCAGCATTGTCAGCCCCATACGCCCATTGGATCGATCATCCGTGAGGGAAAATACACACCCATTTCAACCCTGAAGGGAAACCAGCACCGCCCCGTCCGCGCAGGCCGGACGCCTTGATCTCTCCGATGATCCAGTCGTGGCCCTTGAGAATGATCTCTTTGGTCTTGTGCCAGTCGCCCATCTTCTTGGCATGCTTGAGGTCGGGCGGGTAGCGGCCGTAGAGGTTCTGGAAGATGCGGTCCTGGTCGCGCAGGCCGCCGTAGGTGCGCACCGTGGCGGCGTTGGCGTCCTGGACGGTGGCGAAGGAGCGGCATTGTTGCTGGCTTGTGGTCGCGGACGAGACGGCGCTCGTAATCACCCTTGCCGACGCCTTGGTCGGCGCCGCAGTGCGTGACAGCATGGCGAAGGTCTCTCTGCCCAGCAGAGCAGAGGTGTGGGATGCCAATTGGCCGGGGCCGGAAGACTGTCGGGGTTCGTGGGCGAGGTGAGGTTGTGGCCCTTTCTCGGATTGGAAAGCGAATGCGCCGATTGAGCGGCCTTTCTGAGGTTTGGATTCACGGAGCTGCTGATTGGTTGGGACGTCTAGGTGTGGGTGTGGCGGGTGCTTTCTTCCGCTTGTGGCGGGCTGCCGGGACGAATTGACGCAGTGTGGGGAACGTCCGGGCTTGCGCTGAGTGCTCAAGCTGCAAGGGCTCAACCAACCAACCGCGTTAATTACAGCTTTCTCAACAAGGGCAGTCAACGACCTAACTACTATGTACGTATAGAATACATACAAGCTTAATAACCATGCAAACTCAACCACCAACACCACCACCATAACCCACCAGCAACACCGGATACGTCAACTTCCGAACCAACAAAAACCAAAAACCGGGAGGTAAAAAAAAAAAAAAAAAACAGACGAAATGTCTTCCAAAAGGCACTCCATCCTCCCCCCCGTCTCCTCCGGCCCCAAACCGCCCGTGCACTTCTCCTCTTCCATAACCATCGCCGACTCGGCCGTTCTGACGGGCACACACCCGATCTCCATTCACAGCGAGAGCGTGGTCCACCCGCGCGCCAAGCTCGACTCGCTCGCGGGGCGCATCACCGTCGGGCGGCGCTGTGTCGTGCACGAGCGGACCACCCTGGGCGCCGTGGGCACGTCCGGGCGGATCACCGAGGCGGCGGTCACGCTCGGGGATTACGTGACCGTGGAAATCGGGGCGGCGATCGAGGCTGGCGAGACGGTTATTGGGGAGGGGACGGTGGTGGGGGTTGGCGCGCGGGTTGGGGCTGGGGCCGTTGTTGGGAAGGTTCGTGCTCGCTTTTGCCCCTTCTTCCTAGGCTGCGGGGAGTCGGGATGGTGGTGGTGGGATGGTGTTGCTGACTTGATGGGGGTGGTTAGCACTGCACGCTTACACCACATACCGAGATCGCGGCCGGTGATGTCGTCCCCGATTTTACGGTCGTTTACTCCAACGGAATGAGGAGGACGGATAAACGAGGGGTGGCCGAGCTGAAGAATAAGGGGCTGGCGAGGCAGATTGATGTGCTGAGGCGGATGATACCCAGTAATCCGGCAAAGTTTGCTTAGGTTTGTGATTCATTGCTTTTAGAGATACCCCCGAATGCGATACATACATGTCCACGGCCGCCCGCCGTGTGCCCTGTCCTGTAAATGCAGTGTGACGCCTGGGGGGGGGGGGGGGGGGGGGGGGGGGGGGGGGGGGGGGCGGCGGGCG